>CAJQZJ010000275.1:2454379-2479702 GCA_907164525.1 Lophiomys imhausi
CACACACACACACACACACACACACACACACACACACACACACACACACATACACACGAAGGCAAAAAAAAGGAACATTTTCTGTGAGCCAATAGTGGCAGAACGGTTGCTTTGGCACATACAGTTTATGTAAATAGATATTAATGGATTCTTGTATAATTCTCCTGATGATACCATATTATATGAAATAGGGTTGGGAGAAAGGTTGGTAGTTCAAATGAAGAGACTCAACAAGTGTGTTATACCATCATCTCCCAGAGAGACAACTAAGGTGCAAAATGCCAGTTGCCTGCCTGGCTTATCTCCACCCTGAGAAGAATGACTGAGATTCAGTTTCAATGCCCATCTCTAACTGTCTGATCACATAGAAAGCCTATTCAAGCTTATGTAGAACAAATGACCCCACCTTGGCACCTTGGGGTATTCCCTCTTAATAGTAAACTCAGTAGTATAATTGCTGGTCAGTTTTATGAAGGTGATGCCAAAACTGATGGGGTTTGCAAGAATGGAACATGCAGCAAATACATATTTTGTTAGAGAAAGTGAAGAATGGAAGTGAAAAGGAAAATGGGAGATGATGAGGCATAGGAATGGAAGAAGAGAAGGTAATACTGGATAACAAAGTTCTCTGTGAGAAAAAAAAGAATCTTTCTTGGTTCACTTTTGAGTAGAAACCATCAATGGATCGTCTTTTTATTTGTTGTGGCTTCCTTTACCAGTGGCCTACTTCCTCACTGATTCAGCCTGTGCTGTACTCTGTCAGAGTTGCTTTCTTCTCTCGACATCCATTCTGCTCATCCAGATGCCTCCAGCTGTTCTGTGCCCCAGGAAAGTGGGCTTCTAGGGGTTACATGTGTAGGTCGAGAGAGAAAGATAACACAGAACTGATTCCTCTAGTTTGTTTCTTGTTAAGAGGATCCTCTCTTTTTATAAATGTCACAACCAGAACTGGAAAGCCCTTTCCACCCAGCCACAGTTTGTAGCTACCACAACTGCCCACTCACTTTCCCCTGTTGAAGAAGGGTGAAAATGTCTCTTCATGTTTGATAACCCAGAATTGAAAAGCTAAGATTGTTAGTATTCTTAAATACTGTATACAGCATTGTAAATAGCTGTTGCTTCAAAATAACACCTCCTTAAATTCTCCTTAACTTCTCTGTTGGAATGTACCATCTGTTGCCCACCAGGACACTGACTGTGCCTCTTAATGGGATGGTTTGTTCCTGGCTATTCAATGACATCATGCGTCTTCCAGCTATCTGTCTCGTTGTCCCTACACACAATAATTCTCTGTATTCTAAGTTCAAACATCAGATGGGATGCTTGTGTATGACTTTCCCTTGAGAGGGTGTGCTTCGATGATGAAGAACATCATCAACTGGTGAGTAACAAAGAGGCAGACAGAAGCAGGTACACCCAACAAATGCCTGTTAGACCAAAGAAAAACAGTTCCCATGTAGTTCCCAATAGGACTTGAAATAAGACATCAGGAAAACGTTGTATTATTCAGGATTTTCTCCAAGACTATCAAGGGCACCTCTTCTGTCAGGGTTGTAATCTCAACCTACGTATGTTTATCAGTGCCAGCTTAACTACTGGTGCTGATGGGAAATCTACTCTCTGATGAGTTAGTATTTCACTAGAAAGACCATACCAACTGGGGATGACATTATCTGATTTCAAAGCTGCTCCTGGTATCATTCTGTCCCAGTCATGGTTTTGAAACCACATAGACCATCTTTTTTCCCTTTGGCACAGGGTCTGCATGCATAGAATTTTAAGTGCAGGTATCATGGGCCCTGTGGTTCTGGCCCTATAATAATGCTCTCCTCAAGGTCAAGTATCTTAAACTAGTTATAATCCACAGCTCCTCACCCCTCAGTATCCCAGACTCCTTTTTCAACATCCCAAGTAGCCTATCATTATCTTTGTGCCTTACTGAGGAAACACAATGCCAATACTCCCCTGATCATTTTGATATAACTACTGAAACATAAAGCTATCATTCAGTTCACTTACAGACTCGCTATTCTATTACTTTTTTAAACCTAAGGTATTAAGAGAATGGCAAGAAGGTTACAAGGACAGAGTGTGAAATGACAGATGACAAATCTCTGTGGCTGACAAGAGTAACAGGAATAAGCTAAGAAGTTGAGTCAGGATTTGCAAGTTCTTCTTCCTAAGCTTCAACACTAATGAATGGACTCCTTGTTCATTTTCTTTTGTGGGGCTGTCAGGGTTTAGGTTCAACCATCTCTGAGAATGATACCAAGTCAGATTGTTGATATCATTTTGATGTACTCTGTGGTCAGCCCCTTTACTGTGACTAAATGATTTCTTATAACATGTGCATCCCTGGGATCACACCCCAGAGGGACCAAAGGCTTTCAGAACTTCAATCTTTTCAAAGATGGTACTTCTCTGATAAAGTCTGACAATTTGCTCAACTTCATTACTGATGAATCTTACTTCCTATAGGAAGAAATTAAGGAAATGAAACACTGCCAGTCAAGATGGACTATCTGTAAAGTGTTTCACACCAGTGCATGGAACACTAAGTACTGAAATGAAAAGTTGCTACTTGGAAACTATGAGATAGTTCTGTCATTGCCCTATCATTTTAGAGGCATTATATTATCATATCAAGACATGATTACTGCCTGTTGCACAAGTATTTGTTGGTACCATATGTAGAATAATCTTCCCTTTTGCTAGAGAGGATGAATAGTGACTTAAAACTCCCTTCCGTGGTGCCAAAAGGTGTTGTTATAGCTGATAGAGGAAAAATTCTCCAACTATCTTAACCTACTTGTGAACTTTGTGAATCATTAGAGTGGCAAGATATGGCCATTGGAATGCAACAGTTGTATGGATGTTATGGGAGCAACTACCTACTTCCTAATTAAATTTAAAGGTCATACTACAGGACAAAATGCCAGACAGATACTGTAAAGCTGGTTCAGAACTCATGATTGTGGCGCTCATAGGCCATGGGGATGAACCTGCTATTACTGTTTTGCTAAATGGACATGGTATCTAACTGTGCTCTAAATTTGTATCTCCCCGCTCTTAGATTTGTGTAGCTCTAGAACCTCATCAGAGAAGTTTCTTTGTGCCCTGGAAGAGATTTAACACAGAAATCATAATTGGCCAAAGTACAAATAATTGTCTATGGAGTGTTCAGCCACAAATGAAAAATCTATATCACACCCCTCCTACTAAGATTCAGGGATCATCATAGAAGAGGAAGGGGAGATCTTAAGAGCCAGAGGTCATGGAAGACCAGAGTGAAACTTTGTCCTAAATGTCATAGGACCACTGTACTCATGAGCTCACAGCAGCTGTGGTTGCCCGCATGTGCATGGGGTGAGGATGGTTGTCATGAGCCCTCACCCCTAGTTAAGGAACCATTAGCTGTTGGTTAATTTTGGGAGAAGAAAGAGTCAGTTTTCTTTAAGGGTATGGCCCTTCTTAAGTCAACCACACTCCAGTGAACAGCAGCAATTCCATGAGTACACGACCAGCATAAACTGAACACTGCTCTCTGTGGGTTATATTAAAAAAAAAAAAGAGGCCAGGTGTGGTGGCCCACTCCTTTAATCCCAGCACTCGAGAGGCAGAGGCAGGCGGATCTGTGTAAATACAAGGCTAGCCTGGTCTACAGAGAGAGACTTCCAGGACAGTCAGGGATACACATAGAAACCCTGTCTTGAAAAACCTCCCCCCCCCAAAAAAAAAAGAGGATATATGGATCTGGAAGAAGTTAAGTGATGAGTGAGTAGTGAATAGTGAATATGGTCAAAATACATTGCACACACATGTGAAATTCTGAAAGAAATAATAAGCATCATAAGAATTAGAGAGGAGGAAAACTGGTTCAGCAGTTAATACTTGTTCCCAGCATCCATAGGAGATGGTTTATACTTGGCTGCCTTATAATCATATCTTCTAGGGAATGTGATCCCATCTTCTGGCCTCTGTAGGCACATGCACACATGGAACACACACATAGACATAGACACATACACAAATGATGATGATGATGATGATGTTGAAATTAATTTAATGTTTGAAATAATCAGAGATAGAAAAGCAGTAACAATAGACATGTGAAAAGAGATGATGGAGAGAAATAGATGATGGAAAGAAAAGACAAGAGGAGAGAGAGAGAAAAAGCGAGAGAGAGAGAGAGAGAGAGAGAGAGAGAGAGAGAGAATGAATACCCTGGATGTGCATTTGTTTGTTTGTTTCTTTTTGCTGTATTGAAACTCAAACAGCAACAGCCTGACTTTCATGGCTTCTGTTCCAGTTGCCTCCCTGCTTTTGTCCCTTTATTATTTCTCTTTTTTCTTCTGTGTCCCTCCACCCTCTCCCATTTGTTCAAAGCCACAAAGTGAGTATTTCTCTGAAACCTACAGGTTTCTCTCTTCACACAGAAGAGCTGATCCAGTCAGAACCCAATAACCCCAGCTTAGTCATGATGACACAGGGTCTGGGGGGAGGTGCTCTCAATAGCACACAGCTTTCCCAGGGAGCAAATAAACAGCTCTGGTCTGAATGGATACACTACTGGCACATGACCTTGCCCCAGACATTTGGAGCACGCGGTCTCATGACGAGAAAAGAGGACACCTTTGGAGTCTGCCAATGTTGCCTGCTGATTTTGAGTTATCTGGAACCTGGGGCTCTGTGGTCCCCCTACAACACCCTGGGACTCTGAAAAGGCCAGTTGCCTTTGGTTCTGACTCAATCACAACCATCAGACTTTCCCCCAAAGCTTTGTAAAAGCTCCCCTTCCTGCCACCCCATCCTTTCATGTTACCTAACTGTTCCTTGTATTTAAATAGCCCCCTTCAATGTGTTTAGAGTTAGCAAGCCTTCTGGGTTAGAGTTCAAGTCTTCAGCAAATGAGCGGGATGACGTTAAATATATCCCTTCATCTTTCTGAATCTGAAATTTCCTTAGGTAAAATGAGGTTGGAGTACCTGCCTCTCTGTCAGTCCTTGGAAGATGCTGAATAATGACTTGTCACATGAATCAGAGAATGGTTAGTTGGATTGATGTGTAGATGAGTTTCAACTACCTTCACTCTTATTTCTATCAACTCTGCCTTCAAACATACGTAGTTCATCTAAGCCTAAGTTAGTAGAACATTCTACACTGATCACAGAAATCCTGCATTTTCCATTTGCCTAATGATTTTATTGAATCATGCATATTGAACTCTTTAAATTCCCACTATTTCCATTACTCAAGTGAACATACTAGTTCTCATCTTGTCTCCTTTGTCAAATTCTTTCATGGTTCAAACGTGAACAGAAGTGACCTGGGAGGCACTGGTCATACATTGAATCTTCCTTTGTCTGCTGCACAAGTCTTTTACAAGTGAGTGTCCAAAACCCCTCCCTGTACCAGAAAACTAAGATGCCATGATTCTTCTGCCAGAATCCTCATTTTTCTGCACATAGGTAATTTGTGCAAGGGAGGCTCTTGTTCTTTTGAAAGAGACAGAGAAGTGTCAGCAGAAAACCTGCATAGGTCAGCAAACGTGTTGAAGCCATCAGCAAGTCCAGGGTCCTGTGTGTTGGACAGAATAGAATAGTTCCCCATGAACCTGAGAAAAACAGGAAAGTTGCTGTTGACACTTTCCCTGACTTCAAACTGAAGGTCGCACAAGGAATGAAAGTTGCCCTGTTGCATGTTGTGATGGCTAATTTTAGTCAATAACCAGGGAAGATTAGAAGAAGGTCTTGGGCAGCAGACTTTTTTTTCCCCCTTCTTCTCAGGAGTAATACAAGGGGGATTTACTCTTTCCTCAATGTCTTTCTTTCTTCCCCCAACCAAATCTCTGATTGATGTAACCATTATACCTTTTTTTTGTATATATGTGCTCACTTGTGTGTGTGTGTCTGTGTGTATATGTGTGTCTCTGTGTATGTATCTGTGTGTGTACGCACAAACAGAAAGCAGAATAATGTCTAGTATTTTATTCCATCACCCTACTTTGTTTTTTGATAAAGTGTCTCCCATTGAACTTGAAGCTGACATTTCACTAGGATGGTTGGCTAGAGAGCTCCCAGAATTTGCCTGTCTCTGCTCTCTAAGACAAAGATTATGGGCATGGGTGGCTATGCCTGACATCTGCATGGGTGGTGGGGATTTGAACTCAGCCATTCTGCTTTCAGAACAAGCACCATTATCCACATAGCCATCTCTCCAGCACCTTCTATTCTTTTTTATGTTGTTGTTAAAACTAAATATTGTTGTAGAGGTTTAAGGTTTAAAACATGTTGTGATAGGATAGAAACACATTGGGAAAAGGTTACCATAATGAAAACAACAAACATATTCATCATCTCACATAGCTACCTTTTTGTAGTGGCAAGAAAAATTATAAAACTTTTTTTTTTAGCATGAATACTAAGTACAGTGCATATTCATCATTCACGATAGAGTGCTAGATTTCTGGAGATTCTCTGTTGTGTTTCCCATTATGCCTGCTTTTGAAGATCTTCATGAATTTCCACCTGTCCCAAAGAACTCTCCATGACATATTCAGGTCTTTTTTTTTTTTTTGGTTTTTCGAGACAGGGTTTCTCTGTGTAACAACTCTGGCTGTCCTGGACTCGCTTTGTAGACCAGGCTGGCCTTGAACTCACAATGATCTGCCTGTCTGCCTCCCAAGTGCTGGGATTAAAGGAGTGTGCCACCACGCCCGGCAACATATTCAGGTAAGTGCGTTGCATGGTACTCCCTGACTATCACTCCCCCCTGCTTAGATAAATAAACTTATTGAGATCTCTAATAAACTAACTACTGATGGAGAAAGATGACATTTTGAGTGTCTTCTGTCTGACCTCTGCAAATTTTAAAAGTAATCACTTTCACTTTAGAGATGCAGAAAGAGCCTCTAAGAGGTCACAAAGAAGGAATTGTAGTGCTGAGATCTCAACTCAAGGTGTCTGTTCATAATTGACCCCATATCTGCCAGCTCACTAACCCACAGAATGAGCCCTGACAGTGGAAGATCTCCGCATCATTTTCTCCAGTACAACAGCAACAAACCACATGTAGTGAGAGTAACAAAATAACTGACTTTTACCTTTTTCAGTTTTTTCCATGTGTAGAGGTGCATGTATGTATGTGTATTTGTGTGTGATGCCAAAGATTAAACCCACAGCCTTGTACTAACTGGGCAAGTGTTCTACTACCACTCTACCACTGAGCTATAAATCTAACACTCTTTTTATTTTGAATTAATGTTTCAAAAATTTTCCCAAGCTTGTCCTAAACTCATTCTGTAGTCCTTGAAATTAAAATCTTCCTGTCTCTCTCCTAAATAGTTGAGATTATAAGCATAAATCACCAGGTGTTCCTGGTTTTACTTATTTGTAAAGTAAAAGCAATAAGTACAAATGTATAAATATAAAATAATAAATGAAATATAAAATAAAAGCAATTCTATTTACTTTTAACTGAGTTAAATTTAAATAGCAGCCTATGGGCAGAAGCTACTAGATTGGTTGGGATAGATCTAACCAACACTACCATGAACAGTATAATAGCGATTTATATCTTTTGGACAGTATACCAAATTTGTCCCCTGACCTCTTTGAGAGGACAGGATTTTGAAGCTTGCTTCATGGTCAATAGTAAGCACTCAGTAAGCAGCCTTGTAAAGGACTCTGTATGTATGTTGTCACCTTGATAACTTCAATAATAAACTTCCCTTGATCACAAGAATGCTGCACAAACTGGAAACATGTCACAAACCCCTAGGGATCCCAGGAGTCTTATCTATAAAATAAGGACATCACAGTCTGCTCTAAACTGGACATATGCCCAGGGAAGTCTTACCTGTGTGGAGAGTCTGGATCAAAGCATGTCTTTGTGACATCGGTGATGTCTGGGTCACAGCACTCTCCACCATCAAAATTAAACCTTTCATAGTTGCAGTCCATGTCACACACACCATTCTGCTGCTTCTTCATGAATGCAGGGTAGCGAAGCTGGCGACAGTCTCCACCATCATGGCCGGTCAGTGTATGATTGCATTCAGGGTCGCATTTCTCATCTCCAATCTTGCTGATGTCACAGTTGGCTAGGATAAGGCGATGACGCAGAGAGGAACTGTTTACTTCTAGTACCTCCAGCTCCCAGGAGATGTTGTAGTGCTGGAAGGCCTCAGCCAGCTGTTGGTGTTGAAAGTCTATCTGCTGTTGGCTCACTGTCGGGTTCTCATGGTCATCGTCATGGATGTTGACCACTCGATAGCGCACCACCTTGGGCTGACGGAAACTTGGGAGCTGATTGTAACTAGAGATGACTTCTGTGTTGTCACACAGTGTCTGCCCACAAAGAGGGGGCTCCAAACTAGTGTCCAACAGGAAGCTGTGGGCATTGCTGTACTCCACCTGGGGGCTGTTGCCATCCTTCATGGGGGACCAAGTGCGCTTCACATTGTCCCAGTTGTCCTGGAGGAGGAGCTGAGGTAGAGGGGTGTGGAGGCCATGGGTTTCCATGTCAGACAGTATCTCTTGCTGTGTCCTGGCTACCTTCCATAGACTGAAGTGTTCGATGTGGCCCCGGAAGTTGTGATTCAGAGCACTGCCCCCCTAACATAAGCACTTTGCACTTCTGGGTCAGTGGGCTGAATATGCCACCTACTTGCTCCCCAGAGGTTGCCACCTGGGCACCATTCATATAGAGCTTCATCAACCGCCCATCATAGGTAGCAGCTAGGTATACCCACTGGCCTGGGAGGTAGCTGCGATGGGCGTTGATGGTGGTCACTTTTTTGGCCCGGTCTGTCTTCAAGGAGAAAAAGTAGCGTGGATCTCTGTTGCCTTGATCACTGATGGTATGAATGCCTACGACCCATCCTCGGTCACGTGAGGTATAAGAACATTTGTCATACAGCCCTATGTGGCCCCAAAAGAGAAAGATGAATAAATAAAACACGGAAGTAAATTCAGGTAAGTTATTTTTTCAGATACAATTCATATCAGGATATTCTAGAACAGTTGTTTTAAAAAAAAAAAAGCTCTATGAGACCTTGGTTGCTACTAATGGAACCTCTGGGACCACCCCTAGAGCATGATAAGAGCTAGAGGAACTAACGGTACAAGAGAGTTGAGTTTGTCAACACCTCGTGGCAAATGGGTACATGAGGTTTTACTCTCTTTTAATTTGAATGTAAAGCATGCAGGAAAGCTTCTGTTAGAAGAATGGGTATTTCACTTACTGAAAATTCACATGATAATAAAACTTGAAAATTATTGGTTTCACAAAAATGCTGTATGGAAACATATACTTTAATTTAGGAGGTTATTTTAAGTTAAGGGTAATATAAAAGGTGATAAAGAAATTGTGGGAGATGATATGGAATAGAAGATATACATTTAGAAGGACTGTCTCCAGGACCACCACCACAACCCTGGCTGTACAACTGCCATTAGCAGTCATTGAGTTATCTGCAGCATGGAATAATAAAAAAGGTTACCCTAGAAGAGTTAGGGGCAGGGGCTGGAAAGCCAGTGTCTCTATCTATAACATGAGGCTTGGCATGCATTCCAAAGGAAAGGTAGACAGTTAATAGATGAACTGGAAGATCACTGCCTCCAACTCCTTCAACATTATCAGTGGTGAGGAAACTGAGACATAGAGAACAGATGACATTTGTTGGGTTATGCAGAATCATTTAAAAATATCCCAAGAACCAAGTGTTTATCTAACACTCTCTGCTCTACAAACTCTAATGTGTATGTGTGTTCATGTGTATATCCACACATTTGTATATGCCCTTTTAAATATGAACTCTACTAATTCTGTATAACAGACTAGGCGTCATGCCAAGATCTTTATATTCATTAGCATATTGAACTCTTATAAAATACATGGCAGTGGCATTAAGTTTCTCATTTAAGTATTGATGAACGTGGAAGCTAAAGGGAAAGAGGGGTATGAGGAGAGCTGATTGCCATATGAGCTTGCAATTAAGTGTCCTGTGGCAAGATGCATAACACTCCCAATACTAATACTACCAAGGATTTGGGTTTTACCATCTACCAAGGAAAGTTGGAGGTAGTTATCACATGTTTTAGTTGGTCTTTAAGGACATTTAAAGGAAAGTGTCCTTCTCTAGAGATCATGAAGAAACTCCAATAAGCAGTTCAAGACATTCGTCATGCATCTGATTATCTTTGTACTCCCCATCCCCCAGTCTTTAGGGAATATACCCACTGTACCTTGGCACAGACAAAGCTCCTGAATGATGAAGAGTATTTCCTAATTACTTGTGTATTTTAAGTGTCAGATGCTGTATAAAGCCAGGTGAGAGGAGAAAGAAAAGAAGACAAGAATGAATAAAAGATGCTCATTTTGGAAGGACAGTCCCTACTCTCACTGGAGAAGCATACTGGTCACCGTAACTCTGAGTATGCATCTGCTGTTAATACTCATCAAATGAATGTGGAGAGTGTCCAGTACAATCAATAGAGTAGGCCCACACAGTCTTTCCTTCTTTGTGGGCACTGGAACCTTAGCATCTGTGCAAATGTTTATGTTAGCATCTGACATGGCCAGCATTTTGGCAGAAGATGTAAGCCCACCCACTTCTCTCTTCCCACTCATTTTCAGGCAAAGGACAGAGTCTCCTAACACAATCACTCCACTTCCACCATCTGGGTGATACTGGCAATGTAACAAGTGCCACTGGTCTTATTTGAATCAAGTTTTGCATCACACAGTTAATTCATGTCTATTTTTTTTTAATTCCAGGATTCCCAGTGACTAACACCCAAGGCACTTCTTCCAAGGGTCACTCCCTGATAGGTCTGTGAGTATGGGTCATTCTCTTTACTGTATTCATTTTGCTTTTGGAAAACAACATTGAATCTCTGACTCTGAAGTTGCCTGTATCCATCCTGTTGTCTCTTCTCTACTAAACTGGATGGTTGTTGAGGATAATGACCACATTTGATCATGTCTGTAACCTTTCTAGCTCCTTGTTATAATACTCACCCAGTATATACCTCATGAATGAGCACAGCCATATATAATTCAAAACAGAGTATGAAAAAAGACAAGGGTCTTAAAGACAAATAGAATTGAAGGCATAATTTATTTCTCAGTTGATAAAGGACAAAGAAAATCAGAGGACAGATGTGTTTCTACTGTGAAAAAAGGGGGAGAATATTTGGGCCCAGGGTAACCTGATTTGACTCATGATGACAGCAATTACAGGCCATATGTTTGGAATAAAATAACTTTATCTCTGTAGACTTAGATTCACTCAAATGTATCTCTCTTTAAATATGTTGTCCTACTTAGACATAATGGATATAATATCCCTGACACACACAGGCTATCCAAACAACAGTTGGTTTTTAAGATGTTGAAGGGACTTGGAGTAAATTAAAAATGAAATAGTGGGAAATAAGTGGAACAAAATTCAAAGGGGCCAGAAGAAGGAGATACGTTGGAATCATCCTGCCTGATATGTTAAGACATAGGATGAAGGCTCAAAAAAACCACTTAGAAATTCTATATTTCTACTAGCTCAGACAATATTTAGAGACTACATATTAAAAGTTATTTCTCCACTGACTGTCTTCAGATTTGGAATAAATTTCTCCAGAGCTCATGTCTTAGAGTCCACTTAGATTGTCAGTGGGATCAAGGTTCCTGAAGCCATCACATTTGTATCCTCCTTACCTCTTAGCTCAGTGTCTCCCTCTTTTCTAGTATTCTTCCCTTACTTTCCTAGAAAACTAAGGGTCTTCTAATAAGATACAGGATACCCTCTCCCTTCTTTCTTCCTTTTTTATTTTGCCAGAGGTTCTTTTGTCTCTGCTTTTTCTGTTTGGTATTTTTTGTTTTGTTTTGTTTTTGTTTTTTGGAGAAAAGACTGCCTAGTTATCAAGGTAAAATATTTATACATCTGTAGGGTTTTCTCAGTTCTGAACCTTGTTAGGGCTTCGAACCCTGGCTCAGGGTACCTGCTGCTGCTGTAGAGAAGTATAAAGGAAGAGGTGCCCCAGGAGGCAGGGAGGAAAGGCAAAGTGTGGTTTTCAGTGACTCTAGGAAGAAAAGTATTACAGAAAATTAGGGCCTTAAAGCAGGGACTTTGGAAGTTCAGATGGAAATATTTACCTAGAGTGTGAGTTGGTAAAAGTAAGTCACTGAGCTTCCTAGAGGTGGGGTATGGAGGTGGGGAGTCAACTTCTATGTGAAAAAAATAACTTAATTGGAATCACCTTCCAGACTGGATGGGAAGCATTCTTGTATGGTATCAGCTGAAAACCAAGCCATGGAAACAGAGATCTGACTTGGTGTGGCTCCTAACTTTGTCTGGGATGAATCATAGCACCCTCATTATGCTGGTGGGGCACATTGTCCTTTTCTGTAAATGGGGTGTGAGACAAAGTTATCATCTAGTGACTTTGAAGAGCCCATTGTTCATTTTTAGAATGGTTCCACATGTGTAGACAGTGCTCAAAAGTATGTGTTGATTTAAACTGGATGTTTTATGTCATTCTCAATCCTGGCATGCTTAGATTCCCTCTCTTCTGTGTCACTTCATGTAGGACACAAAAAACAGCATCCTCTGGAGAACCCAAGAGTGACCATATAACTCCAAATGGTCCTTTCCCACAATATTTCAAAAAAAATAGAGACACTGTTTAAAAAAATAGTGAAAGTCTGCCTTAAGCTAGCCATCTGTGTGGAACTAAAGGATAGTCTCAATGGACAGATCCCTGTATGACAAGGCAGAAGGACAAACACAATTCTCCATATAATCTGCACATGATTAGCATACACCTGCTAAATGTTATATGCCTGCAGAACCAGACAATGCAAGTGACTTCAAAAGGACTTCCAGGGTCCTTTTGCAGGCCAGTAAGGTGCTTGTAAAGGTTGACCAGAGGTAGAATGAGTCACAATCCTGGAAAGTAGAGGATCCATTCTTGAGACTTATGTTAAGGAACTGGTCACCAGCATAGCAGTCTGCTGCCATTCTAATAGCCCTGGTCTATATGTGGCTGCATTCGATATGCCAAGGGCCTCAGATGTTCCCAGAAGCTGGGCAGGTCTTTGTTTCCATTTTGTTTTATTTACTGTGTGGGAGTTCACACATTGCTGTGCTATACATGAGGAGGTCAGAGAACAACTTTGTGGAATTGATTCTCATTGTCCATCCTTTTTTGGGTTCAGGAATCACACTCAGCAGGCCAGCCTTGAGGAGCCAATGCCTTTATCTGTTGAGTCATTTCATCAACCCCTTGTTTCCATTTTACATTCTCACCTCTCCATTTACCTGGCAGATAATCCTGAAGGCAGAAGACCTGCACAGAGTCCTCTAAAGCCTTGACTTAGGAGAATGCTCCAGAATATGGGACACCTTTTATGAATCACATTAAAGATTCTCCTCTAGGGGTGTACTTCTCCACTTCTCTTTTTGCCACATAAACATGTTACTCTTACTGAACTACTGAGTATCAATCGCTGTACATTAAGTCTCTCATTTATCCTTCTCCATAAAGCTGTCAGTATCTACACTGTGCACTCTTCCTCACTCTTCAGATAAACTGAGTCTCATGAATAGGAATTCCAAGGCAACAGTGCTGAGTTTGGGCTTATGGGATTCTCAGGTTTGTAGTCACATCACTACATCAAGCATCAAGCACCAAGCATTTCATTGTAGATCGTTTAAGGCCTGGCCTCCCACAAGAATACTTGTGCAAGTTCTACATTGCAAAAACAAGCAAGCTGAGCTGAAGTGCAAGCCAGAAGGTTGAGCCTCGTGACATGCTTTTGCCTAGATCTAAAACTATGATCAGAAAGCAGTTCTTTATGACTAACACTCTGTGGTGCTTATCCCATTCTGCTGGGACCTGATATACACAGGGGCATCTGTTGACTTAGAGTTTCATATGTTTTCTTGACCTTGTCCTCCAGTTTCAAGATTTCCATTGCCAGCATCTCTGTATGTTTGTTTCAAACCCAGGTTTGTCCCAGTTCCAGTTTCCAATGTCCACTTTTTTTTGAGGTTTCTGTTATAATTTGATTGCCTCTTATCTATTTATTTGTTGTAAATTGAATATTTGTGACCCCTTAAGATGTGTATGTTGTTTGCGGCCTCTTTTCCTCACCCTCTCTTCCTCTCTTCCCAACTCTCTCTCTTTCTCATTCCCTCCTTCTCTGTCTCTGCTCTGTCCCTCTCTTCTCTTTCGCTATCTCTGCATATACACACGGTTTCTCTTTCCCTCTCCCATCCACTAAGCCTGCCTTTGTATAACTTAAAAAGAAGATATATATGTTGATGTCACATCACCTAGAAGCTCAGTATGGCTGTAGCTAGTGACATGACCTTAAAAGACGTAGTCATATAGCAGCAATGCCACCGTAAGATCAAAGCCAAAGGCCACTGTCTTGATAAGAGGAGGCACTGGGGTCATATATGTGGTCAAAGAAAATAAAACATGAAGATACAGAAAGGACAGCCATCTGAAAGCCTGAGAGATGAACAGCCCCAGGCAGACTTGCACTTTGGACTTATACTCTACAGGACTGTAAGAAAATTGTGTTGTTTCAGTCACATAGGCTCTGAGCCTCTGCTAGGGAAGCCCTAGCAGACTGTTGCGTTATCATTCAGCATGCTTTCCAAACACTCCCACTGGGATTTCGCTAAACTCTTGATCATATTCCACTGCCTTCTGCTCAATTCACAATCCTTCTCTTCCTATGACATAATGCCTCAATTTCCTCCCTTCCTATTTTGAGCAGAGCACACTCTACTAGGAGGAGCCAAAGATGGGTGATATAGTCACCATGCACAGAAAAAAAAAAAAGTCTTCGTTCCTGGGAAGCAAGCTCCTATATTTCTGTGTGAACTGACTTCTCTGAAACACCTGTTTGTATTGGGCACATGGGTAGCTACTTCCATGTCACAATATCTCCTATGATGATCACACCGACTTGTACAATAGCTGCTATTTATTTATCAGTCAGAAAAGTGACGCCCCCTTCCCAAAGTCATGTGGCTGTAAGTGGTGAGAAGTACTAGAGGTTAGGTATCATAATGTGCAGTTTCATTATCCCATGCCTGGGGGCGACCCTAACGCTGCTGCTCTTTCTCTTCATATGTTCTTGGATGTTCAACATAGTACAGTATTAGCTCTTACATTTGTCACTACCTGGGGAGGATAATCAGTCAACCATTCAATTGCATACTCAGCAAATATTATTTATTTATTTATTTTCCTTTGGAGAGTATCCATAAAGGGAGACAGAAAAGTCTATCCAGGATATTTTTCCCTCTTTAAAAAGAAAAAGTACCAGTTGCAAATGAATAATGATAACAATAACAGTTTTTGAAAAACTCTATGTAAGAATTTCTATGTGAAGCACATATACTTTGAGGTTCACATGGCCCTGTAAAATCCTAATTAACATGCCTTGGCAGATATGAAAGTTGAGTGTGAAGACCGTAAGTGGCGTCCCAAGGATCCCTGCAAGGGTCTGAGACAGACACAATTCTGACTCCCATTTACCTGACTCTGAAGCTAAAATGGACCCCAGGATGCTTTCCTGCATAGAAATCACTCTTGTCTTCCAGAGGCTCTTGTGGCCCACTCTGCTGCTGCTGCTGCTGCTGCTTCTAGACACCACTAGATAAACCAATTATTTTCTTAGCTTCCTCATTCTCTCTCCTGATGGAAGCACCATGACAGAGAGACCTTAAGGTCCATTTCAATTTTCTAGATTCTGAATCCTAGGATCCTAATTCTTCACCTACTTCAATGTATTCAATCCATTGCGGGAAATGTAAGGTCATGGGTAGGAGAGGCAAGTTTGGGTCCTCCACTTTACAATACCCATGATCTATGGGAATCTGACAGGAGAATACAAACAGAGGTGAGAGGATATAGGAATGAAAGGGGGAATTTAGGTCAACAATCTAGTTTCTTTCGGGATGCTAAAAACATTAAAAGCTAAAGGTTGACACTGGTCCTGTTTTATTTTGTTTTCCATGATTTAATTGCTAGTATCAAAACCACAGAGGAATGCTTGAGAGAGCAATCCTATGGAAAGCTTTTATCTGTCCAGTGGAGAGTAATTAAAACAGACAGATTTGGGTTAAGTATACCCATGGTCCCTGCACTAGGTTTATTTGGGGGAGGCCCCCCAAAATGACCTGAAGGAATCAGAAATACCAGACAGTAAAAAAAAAAAAAAAAAAAAAAAAAAAAAAAAAAAGCTGCGGTGGTATCAAAGGGCATTTTTGACTCCTGGTGTCAAAGAAGCAAAAGGGCCAAACATAACCTGAGCCTCATGGTCAACACTTGCTCAGGTGCGGCTTCCTGTGAGAGTCATGTATGTGTTCTGATAGCAGCAGGGTTGCACAAAACAGTGAGACTGGCATAGACTGTGTCACCTGAATCTGCTCTCCTGCCCAGATTCTTCTCCATGCGAGAACCCAGTTTTGAGTGTCTCCTGACTACATAATAAGTTACACTTACAGGTTTCACTAAGTGGTATAACCTTAAATGACTTAAGCTATCTGTGTCTGGATTCCTCCACTTGTCTCCAGGGATGAAAGCTTTTATCCTGTATGCTTCAGATATTTCACAGGTATCTTTGGAAGGGTAAATAAGATGAATGAATACATGCCTGCAAAATACTTTAAACAAGCCAGATGTGAGGCAAATTTAGAATGGTACATCTAAAACCCAGAATACTTAATACATGGGCCTTTGTGACAGATTGGGATTGGCAAAATGTTTCTGGGTGCTCACAAACCATCTGCATTTCCATCTACTCTTGACCCTTCATCCTGAATCCTTTGCTCCCAAAAGCAGCCTTTGTAAGAAATAGAAAGGTCCCTGTTTGGAGCTGGGGTGATGGCTCAGTAAATGAAGTTCTTGATGCACAACTATGAGGATCTGAGTTTGGATTCTCAGTGTCCATGTAAAAACTTGTCATGCAAGTGTCCATCTGAACCACAGCACGGTGAGGAAGGGTGCACGATGATGGACAGCTCACTAGAGCTCACCAGCCAGCCAGTCTAAATGAAATGACGAATGTCAGGTTTAGCAAGAGACCTTGACTTAATACATAGAATAAAAGAAACTCCATACTCTAACATTTGCATGTACTCCCACACTTGTGCACTTGCATATTACCTACACAAAACATATGCAGTTCTCTCTCTCACATACCACACACACACACACACACACACACAGAGAGAGAGAGAGAGAGAGAGAGAGAGAGAGAGAGAGAGAGACTTTCTTGGTTGAATAATAATGACCCCCATAGGCTAACAAATTTGAATGTTTAGTAATTAGGGAGTGGTGTTACTTGACAGAGATTATAAGGTATGACCTTGTTGGAGGATGTGTGCCACTAGTGGTGGGCTTTGGTGTTTCAAATGCTCAAGCCAGTACCATTGTGTTTCACTCTGCCTGCTACATATGGATCCAGATTTAGAGCTCTCAGTTACTCTCCAGCACCATTCCTGCTGGCATGTTGCTGCCATGCTTCCTGTCATGATGATAATGGTCTAAACCTTTGAAAATGTGAACAAGCCCCAATATTTTTTCCTTTATAAGAGTTACCATGGTCATGGTGTCTCTTCACATCAATAGGACATTTGCTATGACACACACACACACACACACACACACACACACATACACACATACATACATACACACACAGAAGGGGCAGATAGTCAGGGTTTAAAAGACTAACAAATCTGACTTCAAATGCTGGCTCTACCATTTACCAGTGAAGCAACTCAGAAATTCCGGAGGAAACCTCCCCTGGTTTTAGTACACATCTATAGGCTGGGGATAACCCATCTTCCTCTGATAGTTGTAGAGGGAACTAAAGATACAACAAACTTGTCAGGACTTGGCTCATGGCCACTGGCAACAGAATAAGTGTGAAAACATCTGTAGTGTGTAGTCAGGCTGGTCTGTTCAAAGCCCAGCTCTGTTCCTTGTTTCCAGAGTAGCCTTAGGCAATGCCTCCCTTCACGCCCCTCCACCCCCTCCTTTGAGTTTCCTCATATGTAAAGTGGTAGAACAAGTACTTCCCACCCTGGATAGGACGGATTGAGAAATTGAAAATTTGCACTTTCATTGTATGCAATATATGAAGCTACACGTTTTAATGATATTCAGAATAAATGCTATTTTATTTTCCTCCTCAGAATTGGGTTATGTTTTCCTTCTGTGCTCTTCAACTGTGTTTGTTTCTCTCACTATTGTTTGTAACAAAGACATGTCATTGTCCTCTTTGTGGTACACTGTGAATGAAAGTGATGTATATCAACTTAGAAAAAAGTGGAGGAGAAAGGAAGAAGACAAGAGGAAAGAGAAGGAAGAAGACTGGGAGCTTGAGGTGGGGGTGGATTTCAATTTCATTCACCCTCAAAGGTTGCGCAGCTCAAACCAGATACTGGTTGATGTTGGTAATGGTTCTGCCATGAAGAGAGACCTTTGTTCATCTTGATGACTTGAGAAACTCCTTTCTAGACTCACTCATTAAACCCTAGGGACAGTATCATTTCTGAGGAAATGCTTAAGGACAGATGACTCCTGCAGTCCTATCTTTCATTGTAGTCCCATTTTCACCCTTCACTGTGGTATCAAGTAGAGTAATGGGAGAAATTCCCCGACTAGATTCTATTATCAACCCCCTCATCACTCAATACCATGGTAAATCACTTGTACAGTGTCTTAACAAGTGGCCTTTTATATTTCTTCAATCAAAGAACTCACTAGTACCTGAGAAGGTGTACACATGAATAAGCATATTTCATCATTGTCCTAGACACTGACTAGGTCACCTCCTTTTCTTTCAACCCAGTGACCCATGTTTTGATATTGAGGAACCCTCATAGCTATTGGCCGCCCTGTATCTCCAATTGAAACTGAGGTGTCTGAGTTTGTTGACTAGTATTATCTGTGAGATCTACAATTTTCCAAACTAACATCTCCAAGTTTCATCTGATGTATGAACTTGTTCATTAACAATTCATTCAACATATATTATTGTAGTGTTCATTGTAATAGGCCCTGGCTAGATATTTGGAGCATGAAACATGGCAAGGAACAGCATGAACTGTCTTGCTAGGTAATGATGAATCCCATTGGTCCTGCTGGTCCATATATGGATGCAAAATAGATATAAACAGTGGAAATACAATGTAATTAGGTAAAATTATTATTATCATGTGTTCTAATCATGATATCACCAGAACTTTCTAATTCCAGTCATATCTATATATACCTAGAAATAAATATGCCCACTAATTATGATCTGCAATGCACATGATCAAAAGCTCCTATGTGTCATCTTTTTGAACCATTACTATTGCTCCATGAGGTAAGTTCTATTGTCCTTCCTCCAGTAAGGAAATTGAGTTTCAAGATGGTGGCAGTGATGGCCACAGTCATTTGTCCTGTGATAAGTAGGGCTTAATTCCTATACTACATGTTCTATGGAAAACATAAGAATTCTCTTACAATCAGTTGGATTTTTTTCATGTAATTTTTGAATTCCTCCCACTCTGATTATATGTTCTGTTGGTTATAATAACACAGAAAAATATAAAATTTCTTTGAGAATGAAGTTTACAGAGCATCCTATTTATTTCATTTGCTTTTCTCAGCATTCTCTGAAGGAGACAAAGTGGAAATGATTTGCTTTATATGAATGGGAAAACTGAGGAACCAAGAGTGGTACAGATTGTCTGATGTCATACATTTTGTAAGAGACAGAACCAGAATCTGAGTCCTAAATCCTAAGTCAGCACACAGATGCCCTCTGTTTGCATCCATAGCCTCAAGACATTTTCCTTAGTGGCTAGAGACATTGTCATTGGAGGGCAACACTACTTTCCTTTACACAATTAACTGTTAACCTCATTTATACATTAAGTTCATGTAAATCTAAAGGAATAGAGATTAAATTTGAAGGGAGAAGTATGTGGAATCTTGTTCAAACACAGTTGCTATTATCCACTGGACTACACAAAAAGCTGTTTCAGAAACAAAGAGGATTTATGCTTTGGGAATCCTACATTGGTCCAGGTAGGATCATTGCTGCAAATGAACACATGGCAAGGGAAGCTCTAGAGTGCATACATACTCTTGGGGATCTTAGGTTCTGCACAAGGACTGGCAAGCAGAAAGAAAGAACTGACTGATGCTGATATGTATGCATGCTTGGTAGAGAAAATCAATAAGAACACATGAGTGTGTTTGCTTGAGTGACAGCATAGTGGATTATCTAGTGATTAAAAGCTCTATTCAGGAGCAAACATGAATCTGTGGATCCCTGACTCTGACATGACTTCAAGCAGCTCTGGGTAGACAGCTGTAATAAGACACTGTTCACAGAACACTTCAAATGTCTTGTGTCAAATATATACTCAAGAAATGAGCATCATCCTTTGTGTATGTGAGAAAAAGAAAGAGCAAATGCATATGAGGAGACCCCAAAAAAGAGATATGAGAACTGGAGAAAAGAGAAGATACAAATGCAGCTAATATGCTCAGGAGCAAATTTCACATGTCCATATAAACAAAACCACACAGGTATATCAATGATACCAAGACAGCAATGTTTTATTCTGAATATGGTATATATCAAAACAATTATTCTTCTCTGAATTGTTGGGAAAAGAAAGTCACTCTTAAATAGTGATTTTTCTTCTTTTTACTCTGATCATAATTTAGCTTTTCTTGACAATTTCATGCCCCACCCTTGCTGTGTGTGCATGTGTACTGTACTTGCCTGTGTGCGCATGCATGGTTTCATCAGAGAGAGACTGAGAGAGAGTATGTATGTGTGTAAATTTGAATTTTGAAATGATAAATCTTGTATTATTTGGCAAAACAGTAGTGCTTAGCAGGTATTCCACACATTTTCATTGAAAGAATGGTCTGTATGTAGTTATATGGACACAGTGCTCTACCTACAGACTTGAAAATCAACAGGAGATAGTGATGCTTACTTTTCTAAGATGGGACTCAATTATGATTTCCAATCTTAGTTCTGTCACCATATACCTGGAGATTTAGGAAAATCATAACACTTGTCTGAACTTTTGTTTTATTTTGTAAAATGATCATGCTGTTACCCCCTATAAAGGGTTAGTGGCATTGGGAGTGAAGATGGATGATTCTTCAATACTGTATCCTTGCTATTATTAGAGCTTTCTTAATTAGTCTATGCTTTGGTAGTTTACTCCCATCATGATATAATATGTAGTCTCATTAGATTCAAATTTATAATGTCACATTTCTCGCAGTTCTGCAATACATGCAAGGCTTTCTCTGATTCCCTCACATAAGGACTGTCCTTCAGTTTCCATAAGGGCAATGGCCTCATATTATTTCTCATGGTGCAGACAGACACTTGTTAGTTCTCTCTCTTTGACCTGTGCTGCTTCCTCTAGCTAGAAACATTAATCTTTTTCCTCTGCCTTGTGTCTCTCTAGTCTAGAAGACTAAACAGTACTATCCCTTCCACTAGACTTTCATTTGTCAGGATTCTACTCCACATACTTGTCATGAGTATATGCACATGGAAGAGCACCTGCTACTTTTGTCTTTTGTAACAGATACAGAGAGTCTTAGACCTTGGACATCTTCTTACAGCAACTATAGAACACCTGGGATGTTATTTTATTTCACAAAATATCACAGAGTGGAGCCTCTCACTCCTAAGTGTTTGCTGCTGTGTGTTATTTGGTTCTTGTCTTACTTCTCCACAGCAATGGTCACTGCTAATCCTATGACTGGTTTCAGATATCCCCCATAAAGTTTTCTCTGAAACTACACTAGAAGTTCATGAGGGCACACAGTGCGTGTCTATCACCACTCTGCATCTAGAGTCTTTCGCATGGTGCCTAGGGCATAAGTACCCAATAAACATTTGTTGAGTAGATGAGTAAATGAAAGATGAATGTGCCTAATGCTTATGGGGAAAACAGATTTGAGTCTTTCCAGTCCTGGATGGAAAGCCTTGAAGTGAAGGTGGCTGTAAGGACCCTTATACTAGAGCAGAAGGCTCTTCTGCCCTGACCTTCAGTTTGTCCACCTGTGGAATGAGAGGTTGCCACAATGGTCATTGCATTTGATTGTTGAAAATGGTTAAAGTAATAGGAAAACACAACTTAGCCAGTAACACCCTCTTGTTTGTGTTTTGTCAACACTAAAAGAACAGACAATGGGGAAATAATTTTCATGGCTTTCCTTGGAAATGCAAGCTAATATTTATGAGTTGGAGATAATAAATAAAAACTTTGTGTTCTGGTTTGCTGTTAATGTGTTATGGATCTTTGGCAAGCCTTTCTCATCCATACTTGTAACAGATTTTGTGGGCTGTAGTTTGGGTTTTGCTTTTGGCTTAAGAAATCTCTTCCTCTTTTAAAAATTCTGCAAAAGGGATGGGCAAGTAAAGTGACAAGTTTCATTCCTGACATAGATACATTTTCTGTTATGTAAAAACACAGACAGACAGTGTGGGCTGAGCTCTGGAGACATAAAGCTCTGGCTAAGCCTGACATCACCTTTCCTTGGCCTACAGAGATAGGTCAGCCTTTCGGGGAGAGAGGTGGCGAGAAAAGATAATGGAGGGATGAGGCCAGGCAGTCAAGAGCTCCCTTTTATAGGACTGTGTCATCCAGAGGTCTCTCCTGGGCAGGAATGGCCCTGAAGGCAGGAGCTCGCAAGGTCTGCTATTCCAGGCATGGGCTAACCTCTTTGCATGGATTATTACAGGGAACGTGCACAGGAATCCAAGCAGGGAAGTGTTGTTATTGCTTTCATTTTCTAGATGGGAAAATAATGACCTCAAGCCTGAGGAAGGGGAAAATAAGTGAGAGAGGTGGGCTTCAACACCACAGAACCTGAGTCCAGAGTTCAGAATCATAAAGTTAAATGACACTGTCAGGCTAGCCTGATGACACAAGCATAAAAGAGGATCTGGTTCAGATAAGAAGGGTCAAAGAAGTTTTCCCCATGATTGTCAAAGAGTTAAACCTTGATGAGATGCAGGATCCATATGGGAACAAGGGAGGATGTGGGAGAGCTTCAAATACACACGTAGGATGAGCATGAATGAGGCCTGTGACCTTGGAGATGATATGGATAACTCCATATGACAGACATGAGAATACATGGGAGAATGGAAGAAATGAAGTGCACAGGACTGCCAGAGGCTAGATTGCAAAGGACTGAACTTGGCATGCAGTAAGACCTGACATTCTAGACAGTAGAGTATCTCTGGGGATATTGAAAAAGAGGGACCAGAAAGTAGGGAACCATTAGCTAGGAGTAGCATGGCACCCCTTTTCACTGTGACGGAGCAGAAAGACAGCCCAGGTTAGTACCTCGGGACTCTGTGGTAGTGGCAATGAGGAGCAATAAAGACCTATTAACGATGACAGTGGAGTGCAATCAGAATTTTGGAGAGGGTTGATGGGATTTTGAACTGGATGTTAATTTTCTGTTATTTTGACATCTATTACAAAATTTTTAGTTATGATTCAAAACAAGTTCATTAAGGCTTTTCAAAAACTCATAAGTGACGTTAAGACACCTATCTGACTGCTCTCTAGTGGAAGAGCTTGGAATTCAGATACTTCTGTCTCTTTGATTCCTATCTATCAGACTATGGGAGGAGTCAGAGTTGACCTAATCCCCATTCTTGCTTAGCTGATTCATCTTGCCAGGTACATATCTTTTGACTTAAGACCTCTGGTGATTAGCTTGGCACTGAAATATGGTAAACCAATAAAAATCTGTTAGATATGTGAAACAGATGGTTTTTAAACACTAGATTCCTGTTGAATCATTGTGGGGAGTTAAATCAAAAGCTTGTAATTGGGTATACATTTTTGTGTTTTTTAAAGCATAAAACTAAATAGATTAGTCCCTCAGATATAGTAGTATTTTCTGTCTGACTGAAAAGAGACCAAGAGTGTAATTGGCTATAGAATGTAGGAGACTGACTTGTAACTGAACTTTTAAACCTTTATCAAATAATTATTTATTAATAACTGTTTACTTATAAAATATAAACACTTACCTACTTATCTATAAGTAAGAGGGAGGTACAACAGACTTGAGTCAAAAGAGACTGGATAAAGCACTCCTAAGGTGGTTCTGGACCTCAGAGATACTTGTCCTTCATAGAAGCATTGCACCACCCCAGCTAGTGACCCTTCTTCTGCCAGCATATGCTTCAGGTGGCAACTACTTGTGTTTAGGTTTGTCTTTACCATTACAAGCAGATCCCTGGCTAGGTTTCACCTCCCAGCTCTCCAAAAAGCCCAACCAACATCTGACCATCACTTTGGTCTAAGCAACTAATGGTTTTACTGCATAAGTGGAAAGACTCAGAGAACATGAGACATGCAGACAGATGGGATTCTTCTGATGAAAGTTGCTGTGTGTGGCAGAGTGTTCAGGAATCACAAGGACAGAGTCAGGGGCACATTTTTTAGAGGCTTGTTTGAGCTCCTGATACTGTCCTCTTGGAGTCTTTGTTTGTAAACATATATTTCTGGTGACACAAGGCTTTGTTAGGAGAGCAGAGTGGGGAGCGGGGATGAGAGTTGGAAAACAAGGCAGGTTGCACCTGAAGTCTTAATATGTGTTTGTTGTTGAGAAAACAAAGACCACACTGTATTAAGTGAGAATGCTTGTTTTACAAGGTAAGTGGGAATATGGCAGGTGCATGCTTCAGAAATAACAACTACTTCACACCATGAGGGTTTCTTGCTACTCCTATGTCCAGGGATGAAGAGATCATAGAGGCTCAGAGTCCTCAGTGGTGCCTCCTGAGGGGCTGTGGAAAGGAAGGTCTCAAGAACCAACTAATGGACAACTGTCTTCTTATCTCCACCTAAGAAGATAATTGTTTCCCTATTAGCTGGGTTCTATTTCCTATTCTCTGTCAGCTTTCCACTACCTGCTGACCCAAAGATCAAAAGGAAGATTGACCAAAGATTTTAATGTTGAGTAAAAAACAGAACCAACCAACAATGAAACAACCAACCAAACAAACAAATAAAAACCTCCTAGCAATACAGTTTCTGACCCCAAGTGCTACTGGGAATACTTATAATTACATAGCTATGCAGAAAGAACAGTCTAATTTTTTAAAAGTAATTTTCAACTTCTGAAGTGAGCGGGTTTCAAACTGTACTGTATGGCAGGGCAGGCAGGGTTCAGTGGAATGTTTTTAGAATTTTCTTTCTTTCTTTCTTTCTTTCTTTCTTTCTTTCTTTCTTTCTTT
>CAJQZJ010000275.1:2479712-2612190 GCA_907164525.1 Lophiomys imhausi
TTTCTTTCTTTCTTTCTTTCTTTCTTTCTTTCTTTCTTTCTTTCTTTCTTTTTTTTTAAGGAATTCACAGTAGCATAACAACTAGAAACTTCTTCTAACTCATGCCCTGGTACTTAGCTCAAAACCTGATAAATGGAAGATTGATGACCCATTTATGACACAGACCCGTGAAAGGAAGGATGGAAGAATGGACAAAAGGATGGAATGAAAGAAAAAGGAGGGATGCGGGACTATTAGTAAGACCTTAAGAATTGAAGGAAGGTTAGAATGGGTTGGACTAAATCACTGTATAAGAACTAAAGTGAATAATACCAGCAGGAACATTTCAGGCAACAATAGAATTGACTTGCCTACTTAAAAGCTCAGAGAAACCGAGAGAACCAAATTTGAATAAACACAGTTGTAGATTATATTTCTAAGGAATACATGAATTCCTCCTCATGGGAATAAAAGCCCAAATTCTATTTACTCCACCAAGGGCACAGATGACTGAAAGTGCAATTCCTCAGTCTGACTTGACAACTCGCCATCAACATTCTTATTTTCACAGATCCTCTGCAGTGATCAGACGCTCGTGCCTTCAGGGGATGACCTGGTATGCTCCCATCTTCTCAGCATTTAAGTAACTCCTTTGGACTGATGAAAACTTTGGAGTCCAAAAAAAGTATGTACAACCACAAATTTTGACAAAAAAAAAAATCTTAATATCCACACATCTCTTCAAATTCTCCTGAAGCCAAATGAGAAAACCCATCTTTGTCTAGTTGATCTAAAATATGAATGAAAACTGGGTATTTAGGTAGAAATGGTATCCAAAAATAAACGATAAAAATATTAATCAAAATAATAAATAGTGGAAAAATTCCAGCAATCAATTCAACAATGATAATGTTAAGACTGAGTCTCCCATGCTGCTGTCATGGGAGTCCCCTTATTGGAAAATGTTTAGTGGACCTTAGAGGCCATTGATTGACTCTCTCTGCCCAGTCCCTCACATGTGTAGATTAATATCTACATGTCATGGTGGGAGCTATTTTCAACTTTCTATGTGCATCTGCCAGTAGCTTTCATACATTCCACTTCTGTGCTGGCCATAATATGTTCACTAGCATTTCTGGTTTTGTTTCTGATGCCTGTCATTCAATCTTTCTCCTCTTTCATGTAAGCCTGAGTTTGACCCCACTGGCCAGTGATTCTCTGTTGTGGTCATTCTTCAGGGCTTGCTATTTTTATTTTCTAATCATGGTTCTCCCAATCAAATTATAATTGCTTACAACTATTTACTAGGTTATTGCCTTTCGCTTCTCCTGAGAATACAAAGTCCTCAAGGGCAGGAGCCTGCTCTGTGTTATCTATGACTCTATCTAACAGTGTTGAGTACAAACTATACACTCATTCCTTGCTGATATAGAAAACAAACAGAGATTTCTTGAGACAGGTCTCAGTTGCCACTCCATCACTTTCAATTCTAAAGTTGATTTTTTTTTTTTTTTTTTTTTGCCTCATTGGACTTCAGGCTTCCCAGGTATAAAAGGGCAGGTAGAGTCCTATCTAACTATAGGACTTGGCTATACTTGACTATCTGAAGTTTTATTTTAGTTTAAATTCAGGAAAGTTGGGTCAACATCCTAAGGCATTAAGATAGAAGGGGCTAGCCAGGGAACTGGGACCTAGTCTTTCTTTGTGTCTAAGATGGAATGAAACTTGTGATGATTTCCTTCACTTTTCAGAACAGCAAGCTCTCCATCTGTATTCCCAGGAGCCTTGGTTACATATTCTGTAAATTTGCATTATTTATCTATCTAGTTATTTCCTTAAAAACAATTGTTGGATCATTTATTGTCCCAGACATTGAGAATGGTCCCTGAGAATGGCAGCTATGCTGTGTTGGAGATGAAGAGAAGTCATTCAGGCACAGGTGAGAGTTATGGGAGAAGCAGGAGCACACTCCTCAAATTAGAACTGGATGGGCTGGAAAGGCTTAGAGAGAAGCATGGAGAAAAGATTGAAAACTAGCAAATAGAGCACACTAACTACTTGGAAAGAATGGGAGACAACAAGATAGAAAAAGATAAGAGCAAGAGATATCTCAGCAGCTAATTGGTCAGCTCAGAGACCAGAACCACATATAACAGCCAATGCTTTTCCTTGGGTATTTGCTTTCACCATCTGGCTTTTCCTAAAGCCTAAGATATCAACTCTCAAAGCACTTAGACTTATAGCCCCTTTTTTTCAGACACCTTATTCTCCTTTATTTAGATCGACTTCCAATTCATTCATTCATTTAACAAAGTTTATTTAGCATGCACCCATGTGTCCACTACAAGTCTAAACTATGGTAAGTATATAGAGATGGAAACAGAAATGACATCTACTACTAAAGAGCTCAGAGTCAAGGGGGAGGGATAGGCAGGTACCTTGGCACCTGCAATACACTATGGTAAATACTATGTAGGGAGAATATAATGAGTTGTCTGAGCTTAACATAGATGGAGATCAATTGAATCACACAATAATTATTACTCCCATTATATTCCAAGAAGCAACTCTGTGTCACTGTCCACAGCTGAATCATGAATCAAGTCATATAGGTTGCCATAATTTCATTTATAGCTTCATGAATATGTTTTAAATTATATGGCCTACCCCCATCCAAGCCAAATCACAATGCTACATTCATACAAATGCCCTGATCCTTTCAGATGGAAAAGACCACTTACACATTTAAATTCTCATAGTACTTTCTAGTACCATGATAAACATGGGTGTTCCACAACACAGTATTTCCCTCCCGCTGCCTCCATGGGACTCTATTAATTGCTTAGTTATAGCAGTTACTATGATGTCACATATATGTTTACCATTTGGCTTCCGCCACAAGGACTATGAGGTCCTCAGGGGATGAAACTGTACCCAGTTCTTTTCAGACTCAATCTCCTTGGTTAACATACAGCAAGTAAACACTGCTTAGTAATGACCTATTAAATATAAAGATGGATAGACAGATATATGAGAGATAGAGAGAGCTTTCCCTCTCCCAATGAATTTTCATTTGCTATTGAACCCCACAAAAATATCTAGGACAAATCAGCCTAGTATTTTCAAAATTAGTCATCCATTGAGAGCTTCATGGTTCAGCCACCAAGACCTCCTTCATGCTTCATTTCAGATTAAAATCATCAGGGTTCTTATCAAGGGAATAAAACATATCTTCATTGAGTATTTTGGCAGAACATCCCTTAAGCATGAAAAAACACTAGCATCTTTGAAGTAAGCCTATTTCTCTGAATAGATTACTTAATGGTGAGGGTCATTCTCGTGGATGAAACACCACTTACAAGTAAAATTACTTTTCATTTCAAATATATTTATAAGCCAATATTTTTAAAGTCTCATCATTTTCATGAAGATTTTCTTCCTGCATTTTTCTCTCTCCTGCCATTATTCTATCTTTTCCTTCTTTTCAGTCTGTATTCTTTAAATATCTGCACTGACCACTAGGAGCACTATTGTTCCACCCACCCACCCACCCACCCATCCATCCATCCATCCATCCATCCATCCTTCCACTCATTCATTCATATATTCATCCTCTCAAAAGAGTAGTCTAACTGAGTACCTGTAGTACTCTAAGCAACATGACCTTCTTGAAGATAGAGAGAAGATGGAATTTGAATTCCAGTTCCACGACCCATCAGCAGAGGGAGGGTCCTTTGGTAAGGCATGCAGCTAGCCACCTACCACAATTTCAGAGGGTACAGAAAGTCACTGTGGGAATAGTACCAGTACACAGTAAATGCTATTCTGAAGCTAGCTGCTTTCATCCCAGTTGCTACTGGTGAAAATGCATGCCCTTGGGAATCCCCCAAGGGTACCTAAACAGTGGACAGAGAAACCTAAATTCTGAGGTCCCTTCAAGGTCGAAAAAGATCAAAGGTAGCAGATCAAAAAGCTCTCAGAAAGGAGGGAAGTAGATGGTAACCTAAGCAAGGATAGAACTGATAGGGAACTGGAGGCTTAGAAATATACTGATGAGAGAGAGAATGCTAAGTGTAAAGTTGAGGATTATGTGCTGCAGCGAAGACACAAAACAAGTGGTTTGCAAACAAGCCAGGGGCTTGGAATGAGAAGATGAAAGCCAGAATGTGGCTTGGATTAGACAAGCCAAAATATGAGCTGAGAGGTTCATGAATCCGTGCTACCCTCCTCTTTCTGTTTTGGAAGGGCAAATTTCTTTTCCCTTCTGACTTCTTTGCTCAAGGGGAAATGGAATTAACCACTGTGTAATGTTTCTAACTGTGACGCACAACCCATGTCATGTGCTTGGGTTACGTAATGCACCATGTCTGGGAGGTTTCTTGAGCTCTTTCTCCCATAGTCAATAAATATTAGGCTAGTCTTCATCCCCATTTTTTTTATTCATTAAACAAACAAACAAAAAACATACAAGCTCCTTCATATGCTAGGCAGAAAAGAGATTAAGATGGACATGATCTGAAATGTGCACATAATTAAGTGTGATAAAGAAGTCTAGGCATTTGTAAATGTATGTTTTCATGAGGCATAATGAGAAAAGGAATAAGAGAGGTCAAAACCAAGTTGCACATTGGAAGGAGTCAGGTGGGGCTTCTTCAGAAGAAAGAGACCTTGAGCAGAAAGCTAGAGCCTTAAGCAAGATGTAAAACTGTATTCAGGAGTATTCAGTAAGCAAAGGAAGTGATGTAATAAAAAGCCTGTAGCATTTAAGAGAAGTTTAAATAATTCAGTTGCTTTGGAAGGAAGAACCTTTAACTAGAAGTAATAGAGTCAAATTTCATTTTTAGTGGTACAACAATGTTGTCATCCAGTGTTGGTGGATAGGGTGGAGTAGGTAGAGGGGTTAGGCTTCAAAAAAGGGCATTTCCTTAGTGGAAGGCATAATTTAAAAGAAGAGCAAGCTGCCAAACAAATGTTGTAAAACAGGATAGATGGGTTGGTGACTTAGTAATCCATGATGTACTAAGAATCGGTAACACTAAACAAGATAAAGACACAGGTATATTGGAAGAATAGTGGATAGTTTGGACATGTTGAATGTGTGGTGTATGTTGACATTTTAATGCACAATTGATTCTGATCTATAAACCTAAACTGAATAGAATTTGGAGATGTAAGATAGTCATCAGCAGAGGTGTGATAGTTAACTTCTGAGAATGTATATGAAGATATACATGCGCTCTGTCTTCTGGCTCAAGACTTAGAAGACAATGAATTCCAAGCATGAGCACTGACCTCCACTTACAACTTTCCTCACCAGCATCTCAGTTCCACATCTATGAAATGAATAGCTGAACACATCCTTTTGGCATTCACACACCTTGATTCTGTTGGTTTGGATTCATAAGATCGACTACAGAATGTATTCGTTTCTTATAATCATAACCTTGAGCTTCGAATCTCTTAGAGCAAGGCTGCCTTCCTTCCACGTGCTATCACATCCTTCTTTGTTTCCTCAGCAACCTCTATACATAAGTCTCATTTTGGGAAAACAGTCTTCTCCAGAGAAGCCTGTTTGATCACATTCTGCCCCTCTGTCCTTCCTATTACACAGAACAACGGGAATTAAGGAAAGATGGAAACAGGACAGACCCAAGAGCAACTTCTCCACCAGGGGGTGGAACAATGCCACATCAACCTGAATTTTTAGATTTTATAAGACTATAAAAGGTCCCTATTAGGTGGCCCTTTAGGGCCAAGGTAGTGATAAAGGGATAACATGTTCCATGACTCAGATGAGAAAAAGGATGTTTTCCTTTTCCCAGATGTTTCCCAGAGAGGGAAAGTAACATGGATAAAGTTACACAGGAAGCAAATGACAGCCTTCTTTTAGAACTGGCTCCTGCTGGATTCCTTCTTTAGACATCCTTGAGTCTGACCTTCTACCTCCTTTCAAGGGCATCTCTTAAGAAAGCCCTCTCTGTTCATTCTACTCAAATCTTACATGTCCAGTATTCCATCCATATGTCTATTTTTATTTTTATTGTTTTTATTTTTGAGTTAACATTTATCTGGCATTAGATGACATGCCAGCTTTCTTGTTTACTATTTTTTTGCCATCTCTCCCTAGCACCTCACTGAGGGCAAAAAGAGTTTAGAGCACTCAAAACTACACCCAGCACACAGCAGAAAGTCACAAAAGTGTGTTGAATGCTTAGAAAAAAAGAGTTCACACATTTACTTTGTCTCTTATTTTAATCATCATTGCTTAGAAGCAACCACCTTTTTGTTTTATTCTCATTCTCACTTTTGTTCAGTTATTTTTGTTGTTGTTTTTTTGTTATGCTGATGGCTATAAATCTCTCTTAAGTGGCAAGGGAGCAGAAGGGAATTCCTGCTTTTACCAAATGAGATAGACATGCCAATGTCCCATAATCATTGAAAGAATTGGAAATAATGTACAGCAAAGACCGACACAATTTGATACAAATGGTACCAACACAAGTTAACGATCCTTGGGTTATCTGTCATCCAGACTCCATTACTAAGCATTCTCCACAAGGAGACACAGTTAATATTCAGAAAAAACTCCATGATGTAGGTAGGAACTGGTGTTAGCTGGATGCTATAGACAATAAAATTGAAGCTTGAGATACTGAGTACCTGCCCCAAAGTCGTGCAACTAGCAGGTGTAAGAGTAAGGGAATCACTGGTACGTCATTTCTTAGCTTTGGAAGCTGCAGGCCCTGTACTTCCTATAAAATCAGATATATTTATCCCTCTCAGGTCTCTGAGGTGGTTGAAGAACAGATAGCTAGAGTCTCATAGTTAAATTTTGAGTTGTTTAGGAGTCAAGAGAGTGTGATAGATCCAGGAAGATGCTTTTAAAATTGTGTTGCAAGTTATTATGAAAGTTGAGTTAGATATAGAACTTTAAACTCATGGAGATGGTTAGATAGTAGAAAGTTAAAGTCAGGTGCCAAATACATATGGACTGGACATTGGGAATGTACGCTAAGTCATATAACCCTCATAGCTGTGGCCTAAGTACCTCTGTTGTTTTGTATTGTATTTATTATTATAAGAGAAAGAGCCATTTGTTGGACTGAAAGGGGGGAGCTGTTGGGGGAAATAAGATATACCTTAAACTTAAAAAAAAGGAAGAGGATGGGGGGTTGAAGGTGGGAGGGTGGGATTGGAGGGGGGAGTAGGGAGGGGATTGCCATTGAGATGTAACTTGAAGAAAAAAAAAAAGAGTAAGGGAATCAAATCAGGTTGACTCCTGAGTCCCATGATCAGCCATTGCAAAAGAGTTCCTCAGTAAACACATACCCCTGTGCCCCCAGTCCTCTCAAAGGCTCCAGAGGATGCTAGATATAAAACATACTGGGAAGTTGAGGATGGAAAGAAATAGGAACTAGTAAAAAAAAAGACCTACACCCATGTGCAAACTTGTGCGGTGTATATTTTCTGTTACACTGCGGATTTTTACAATGAGGAGCAAATCTCCTGGCATTGTGAGGAAGCCAAGGATTCTATGCTTCCCCACGAAGAGGAGAGACCTACATAGCAAAGAATTTTGTCATTCAAAAAGCAAGTCAGCAGGCAAGTCCCCACACATTCCATCTATAAGATCCCTTCCACCCTTTTTCCCTCAAGCTTTCCCCAGCTAGTCATGGAAACCACAGTTTGCAGGTATCCAGAGGGAGGGGTAGGGGTATCTTAGTGTCTGAAACCTAGAGTGTGGGCACCTCAGGTCTTGAGAGAGAGAGAGAGAGAGAGAGAGAGAAAGAGATTTTACAGACTGGTGTGATTTAAGCAGAATAGCTTGGAGAGGAGGCATAGAGGGTAGGATCCTGGCCTCTACTCTCTCTCCAGAGGCTCACTGAAGTTGTGGGGGCATGGTATAAAGTCTTTATGCCATCCCTGTCTTTTCTTTACATATCAAGAACAATGGGTCCCAGAGAGCAGCCATGAGCTGCCAAGGTCATACAGCACTATCTGGCAGGGTTTGGCAGACTTTTGAATTCCCAACATCAAAGGACTCCAGTGAAGTCACGTATGTGAGAAGGTTTGCTGGTTCAGTTAGTATCTATCATCTGCAGAGTGAATGATGAGAACAAAAATAAAAGCATCTTTCTAGGAATGACCTTGACTGAACAAATGAAACCCATAACATAAACACTGGTTTTCATCTTTGCTAAGAACATCTCCTATCAAAATCTTACCTGGTCCCCATGATAATATATGAGCTGGAGCAGTTGAGTGTAATCACACCACAATCCTGCCCCACTGGCTTAAAGTCACAGAACTTTGGAGGACATGAAGCCAGGACCTGAACTGTGAACTCTTGATCATCAATTCAAACTGTGCAACAAGCCAGGCGGTGGTGGCGCACGCCTTTAATCCCAGCACTTGGGAGGCAGAGGCAGGCGGATCTTTGCGAGTTCGAGGCCAGCCTGGTCTACAAAGTGAGTCCATGACAGCCAGGGCTACACAGAGAAACCTTGTCTCGAAAAACCAAAAAAAAAAAAAAAAAACCAAAAAAGAAAAACAAACTGTGCAACACCCAAGAGACCTAATCTTGGAAGTCAGTTCTCACTTACCTGTGTCAGGTCCCAGATGAGCATTCCCTGGGATCTGCTCAGAGCAGAAAGCACAGTTCTCTGTGCAACAAGTGGGAAGTCTGGGGCTGGGGGGGGGGGGGGGGGGGGGGAAAAGAAAAGGCGGGGAAAAGAGGGCAGAGGGGAGGGGAACAGATGCATATTGGAGAGGAGCCTTCTCCCACAGTGGGCCAGATTTAAACAGGCCCCCAAAGAAGGCCTCTCTGGGGAACAGGAGTGGAAATATCTTTTGTCTCCCTGCTGCCAACTCTCAGCCTGCGTTAACCATTCCTGTTCCACACTTCTGAGTGTTCTACATCTTGGTTTTGCAGATTACTTTCCTCTGTGAAGAAGGAGACAAAGGGACTTCTGAGGTTTAACAGCCTAAATCATGTCTGTTTGTCCATCGGACAGTAACATAGGGAGGGAAATCATGAAAGAAGTAAGTGACATGTGGCTGGTGATTCATGGCCACCATTCACCTTCTATTCCGGTGGATTTATATTTCTTCCCCAAGCCACCAGGCTGTGCAACTCACAGTTCTCAGTACTCCTGGACTCGCTTGCTTCTTACTAGCAAGGGGTAACCCACACGTCAAAGAAAAGATCAAACTAAATGAAGAGATTAAAGTTTAATGGCTCCCAAAGATATGACGCCCACTCCAGACATCCCTCAAAATCCAGGAGAGGATGCTCTAAATATGCACAAGTTCACTTGCCTTCCAGGACATCCAGCCAAAACCCTGGAAAATGACTATGTGTGAATGAATTCACTGGATGTGGTGACCCTCCACTCAATCCCAAATATATAGGGCACTGTTCTGGGGTTCTTTGGGCAACTGTATGTTGTGCCCTATCCTGGAATCATTGTGCCCATTTCACCAGGTAGATAACTGAAAGATAGATGAATGAAATAGCAGAGGATTACAAAGCAAGTAACTGTGAGAGATATTTCCAGTCTGGTCAGTCTGCTTATTTGATATGAAAAGGAAAACAGAACTGCCAAGTTCCTACCCATCTCCAAGTGAGACCTCTCCATTCTTCACTCTCTGATCTGTTTGATACATAGATCTCCAAGGGAATGGAAATGTCCTGCAGCCACATTATCACTTCTCTTGCCCTCCAAACAACAGAGGAGTCAAGCACTTTTGGAACTGACTTCCTGGGTAGCATCTGTCTACTTGAGTGGATATGGAACTTTGGAACAACTCCCTTCAGTTCTTTGACACAGATATTATTGTGTGTGTGTGTGTTGTATGTATGTATGCATGTATGCCAGCCAATGCTCATGATCCAAAGTGGTTATGAGTTAAAACTAATGGTCAGGTCCAGAGAAAACTTGAAGTACTCTGCTTGGGAGAGCAGGTTTTCTGCTTTTCATTGTCTTCAACACAGAAAGCCTGAGTTCTTTAAAAAAAAAAAATCTTAATTATAAAAGAAATCTTTGCTGAACACCCTCTAAGTACCAAGGTCAGTTCTAAGTACTTTTTACCCTTGAGCTCAGTCACCATTTCCACAAGCCTGTTATGACACAAGTGCTCACAACACCTTTCCTTTGTGGATAAGGAAGTTGGAACCAGCAGGAGCCAGCTAGCTTCCTCAAGGTCACAGCTGGACAAGGACAGAGGTAACCTGGTTACTGATACTTCATGGTGACCAGGGCAGTAATCTGCATCCCCCGCTGAAACTACAGCTGTTGCAGAGAGAGCAATGCTCACGTGTTAACCTCACGCGAAGCTTCTGATTTTCTGAAGGGCTGAGTGGGAAGTAAGAAATGACCTACAGAAGGGAAGAAGAATGGTCCTTAAGAGTAACCAGCAAACTGAACTCATTCAATAGAATAGAAAATGGACCAGCCAGTAGAGGCGCTGTGTGGGAGTCGGGTTTAAGCCCCTTTCTCCTGAGCAGGAACTTTGAATAACTAATGGAAGGGGAGTGTGGATAGGGTGGGAGGAATGAAGCCCTTATGGACTCCACTTTTCAGGTCAACAGAAACTTTAACAAGGTTAACTGCCAAACAGGGCCTCTGCTTCATGGAACAGAGTCTATTGTTTTCTGTTTCTTTTAGACTGTAGGGGTGGTGGGGCATGGCTGAGGATAGGAGGCAGGGCTCTGGCTCTGTCTGGTGGGGTACAAAAGCAGAAATATGTCAGAATGCACACACACACACACACACACACATATGCAATACCTGGATGGTGGGCTTGTATGGGGTAAAATGTGCCTGTTCTCTCTGCCAGGTAGTGAGTAAGGTCTGGAAATAGGAAAGCCAAGGGTTAAATACTAGCTCCTGTCCAGAGCTCTGCCGTTCAGCACAGCCTTTGGTCTTCTGTGGATCTCCTCACATTGGGCTGGATCTCCTCCTATAGGGTCCCTCTAGGGACTCTTCTCATAGTAGCCTTAAGGGAAGATTCAGTTCTTAAAAATACCCTTCAGCCTTGGCAGAAACCCAGGAGTATCCTTCATCCCAGTACTTTCTAACTATGGCTTTACATTTTCCTGCAGAAGCTGTGTTTCTCTCTCTCTCTCTCTCTCTCTCTCTCTCTCTCTCTCTCTCTCTCTGTGTGTGTGTGTGTGTGTGTGTGTGTGTGTGTGTGTGTGTGTGTTTTCACCTTCCTTTTCAGTAATATAAAAGGCATGCCTTCTGTGTTTCAGAAGCATCCTTCTCCATCCCCCTGCCTCTCTCAGCCCCTTTCTGAAGGAGTGTCCATGAAGTGAAGTTTGAACCAGGGCAGAAATAGCACCAGGAGTAGGCAGATCTGGGAGCACACCCTCCTACCGGGAGTGGCAAGGTCTGCCTCTGCCAGACGACAGACCGGGTTAACAGCACCGTAAAATTAGACCTTTACGAAACCCAGTTGAATCGTGGAGTCTAATGATGTGAGGCAGGCTGGCCTGAGAGAGAGGGCCCGAAATAGCAGTTGCAAACCCTGCTGAGTGATGACTGCTCTGGATATAGGTGACCAGGGATTTCTGTGAAAATGGTGACACCCAACCAGAGAAAGCCAGCAGAGGTCAGGCAGCCAACTGGGCACCTGAGGTCACCGCAGACAGCCCAAGGATGCCCATTGTCACTCACTTCGAGTCCTATCTCTTCCAATCCAAAATTAACCACGAAGCAGGGAGCTAAAACAGTACTTCTAGAAAAAAATCCCCTGTTTGTCTGCTTTTTCATTCAAGGAGAAGCAGGTTCTCCTTAGTCCTACAGTAGGGTCTGTGTGGAGGATAAAGCAGAATAAGTCTTTTCTGGCTCCCTGCCAGGTGTTTACACACTACCAAATCTGGCCCAGATTCAACGGGGGGGGGGGGGGGGGGGCGGCATCCACCAGAATTCTCTAGAGAACAGCTCCGTGGCTTTCTGGGGCTATGCCGTGTGTCATTTATTTATTTATTTACTTACTGTTTTGTTTTTGTTTTTCTCTCCCGATTTGTGAGGAATGTTATTTCCACACATAAAATGAACCAGGCATTTTATACGAGCAATAATAACCTAACATCCCCGATCCAATTAAAGTATTTTACTGCAGCAATCATTGTGAGAGTGGATTACGTGTTCCGGAGAACAGGAAGAGAGACCTTGCTCTGAGTTAGACACTTTGAAGCCAGTCTCCCATGTAACCCCGTAAGACAAAGATTTACATATATGTATATATGAAATTCACCCACTCTTTGTACAACTGGGGGCTTTCCTCTCCAAGGGTATCCCTTGCGAATCCCCTACACAACAGGTAAAGACCAGCAAAACCAGGTCTACCCATCTCTTAACAACTTCCGAGCAGCAGACCGCTTGTGTTTTGAAAGCGAAACACACACACACACACACACCGAGAGAGAGAGAGAGAGAGAGAGAGAGAGAGAGAGAGAGAGAGAGAGAGTCCTGAATTGTCATTATCTTCGTGATTATTTTGAATCCTGTTTCGCTCCTCCGCCCTCAACCCTCCTCTAGCTGACAGGGTTTCGGAGCGAGCTGAAAGTGAATGAGCTCCGTTTCCCTCTCCTTTTCGGGGGTGGGGAGGGGGAGAGTAGCTAAAGATGACGTCAGTTGTGCTGTGCGTGCGTGTGTGTGTGTGTGTGTGTGTGTGTGTGTGTGTGTGTGTGTGTGTGTGTAGTCCTCACTCTCCTTTGGTAGCTGGAAAGTGGGAGGTTTGAGGACACATTTCATTGGCATGGTAGCAGAGTTTGGGTCCCCTGAAGGGGACTTCATGTAAGTAGCAAAGTCAGTACAGTGTAAGGGAAGGTCTAAACCAAGGCAAAACAGCAGCAGACTGCCTGAGAGCTGTGTGTAAGGAGTAGGGGGTGGGATTGCAAAAGCCTCTGCTCGCTCCCAGGCTGTAGCGAATGGGGAACCCCTACTCTCACTTTAAGACAGCGCAGGACAGGGCAAGGTTGTTTATGCAAGTGAGGGAATCTCCCAGACAGAAGAGGCAAAACTTTCCTTCTCTCTTCCAGCGCCGCCCCCCTCCACCACCCCTCGTTTTATTAAAGGCATTTCCACAGATTCATTTAGAAGGGAAAATGGATGTTGAGGCGTTTGGAAGGTTTGCAGCCCTCGCAAAGTGTCCGATTTCACTATGTGCTTTGCTGTGGAACAGTGAAGGAGAGGGGGCGGGTGAAGAGGGAAAACTTAAATCCACTATGTGCTCATAAAAGTCCCCAAAGAGAAAAGCGCCCCATTTCTCTGCCGCGTCTGGGGAAGGCTGGCAGAGTGTGCACTACGACGGTCTGCCCCAGCGGTGAATGACAGACAACCGGCTTTAAAAGCAAGGACCCTGAAAGGCAGTGTGGGTGGCTATGTTGTTGGGGGTGGATCCCAGAGGCACGCTTCGGGCAGAGAGCAACTTTGGGGGTACTTCTAGGACTTCTACATCTGGCAATCACAACAACCTGGTCTCTCTCGACTTTCAGGGTAATCAGGCTAATAAAGAAGTACCTCCATGAAAAGTAAAGAGAAATTAATGTTCCCCTGTACTCACTTCACATGAAACCCATCTGGGTCATGTTCCTGGTCCCCTGTACTCACTTCACATGAACCCATCTGGGTCATGTTCCTGGTCCCCTGTACTCACTTCACATGAACCCATCTGGGTCATGTTCCTCTCCCTCCCAGACCGAAACAGAGTCCAGCTGCACATCCTGAACACCACCTAAGTGTTTGGGGTTCCCGGGGGATCACCCTTTCCTAGCTCCTGGTCTTCGACAAGCCCATAGTTGCCCGAGTGCAGCTCCCCCGAGGCCGGACAGCATCGTTTCTCGCTGCGCCCATTCCGCAGATGGGTCAAAGCGAGGTTCGCAGCTCGCCTCCGCTATTCCCTACGCCGCTCCAGGGGAGGCTCCCGCAGACCCACTCGTCACCCGCACCCCAGACATCCGAGCGCACACACCGAAGGGGCCCGCGGAGACCAGCGGGGTGGTCTGCCTGCCGGAGGGGGATCCCTTTCGCCTTACCTGTGATCACCGTTGGAGATTTCTGGCCACCCTCGGCTCTCAGCCACACTTGCAGGGTGAAGGCGTCGCGGGGCAGTTCCAGGTCGGCCCGAAGGCGCAGCTGCTCCCCTCGCCCGCTGAAATAGAGCGCCCGGCTCGGCGGGCTCGGCTCCTCGGTGCCCCTAGCCGCCCGCTGCTGCCGCCGCCGGGGGACGCGCACAGCTTCCCAGGCACCGCCCGGAGGCGGCGGCGGCGAGGCGCGGCGACCACGGGCCGCCCGGGTGGCGCAGGTGGCCGGGCTGGCGACGGGGCGCGGGAGACGCAAGACCCGAGGGTCTCTCCGGGCCCGGCGGGGGCGCTCGGCCAGCCCGCAGCCCAGCGCGGCGCTCAGCAGCCCCAGGCTCAGCACCCAACTCCAGAGCCGCATGTCCGACGGTCCCCCCGCCCCCCCTGCGCCCCTGCACCGCCGCCCGGAGCTGCCAGCTTTAGGGAGACTCTCGACTTTGAGCCCCCCTTCCACTTGCTTTTTTCTTTTCTTTCTCGCTTTCCTCCTCAAGGTGTGTGCTCCACTCCCCCCACCTTTCAAAAATACAGTCCAACTCCTCCTGGTTGGCAATTAATTTCTCTCTCCGCTCCTTTATCTGCCTTATTCCCCCCTCTAACAGCTGGATGCCTTCCTTCTTGTTTTATTTCATTTTATTTTATATATTTCTCGCTCTTCCAAAAAAAATTCTCCTCTAACACACTGTTCGGCTGAATTCCCTCCCTCCCCCCAAGATGCTCTCATTTATTTATTTTTTGCGTCCTTTATAACACAAGCCACACCCCCCTCCCCCCCCCCCCGCCCCCTCCCCTCCCTCCTTCTTCACAAAATGAAAGGAAAGAGGGGGAAAAATCCCTTAGAAGATGAGTAAACAAGCGTGTGCTAATCTGTTCGCCAGCACTCCACCTTCCCAATTGAATGAGTCCCTGTTCAAACTGCGGGGATCAGGACCAATCAATCGGTTTGGAGAGGCCCAGCCACCCAGCCTTCCTCTACTTTGCCGTTTGTCTCCTTTCCTTCGCTCCAGCTTCTCCACCCTCCCTCCTCTTTTTTTTCTTTTTTTTCTCCCCCCCCTTCTTTTCTTAAGAAGACAATCTCAAACTAACAATTTAATGAAATTCTGTACACACCCCCTTACGGTCCTCCCTGCTCTCCTCATTCCGGCTCAAAACACACATTCCTGGTTTTGTTTTGTTTTGCTTTGCTCCCCATTCACCCGCCCCTTATTTTTATTTTTGTTTTGCCTCGTGGCGGGAGAGAGAAATCTATCTTTCAGAGTTCCCTTTGCCCTTTGCTGTTACATCTCTCCCTCTTCCACAACACATAAAGCGTTGAAACGAGTATCAGATTATTTTTCATATTCTCTCTCCTTCTTTCTCTCTTGTTCTCCCACTTTTCCTTATTTTTCTCTCCGTTTCTGTCTTCGGTCATTCCCCTCTTCCTTTCTCCTCTTCCTTGCCTTCCTTCGCTTTCTCTGTCTCTTCTGTCTTTCTCCTTCCCCCTCCCCATATTTCCTCAAAGTATATTGGAATAAGTGTCTCTTCTTTACCCTGAGCCCCCAATACAGCCACCTTCAGGCTTCAGCTAGCCAAACTCACTTCCCAAACCCTCATATATTCAACAGAAAGTCAGATGAGGAGCATTTCCCAGGCATCTACCTAGTAGAAACTATGGATGAGTGCTGGCCCCGTCCCCTCTTCACTGTCCCTGAATATTCTTAAAGCATCCAGTTGGTTATTAGACATAATATTTGTTGGAAATAAAAGGGAGAAAAATATGTATTTACCCAATTTCAACCTAAAAAACAATCCAAGTCTATTAATGCTGTCCCAGCACAGGTAAGCAGCCATCAGTCTGATGCTGTGTTTTGAATTAAAACATGTATTTAATATATATAAATTTCCCCCCTTTTTTATGGAACTCAAAAGCTCCCCCTTATGGCAAAACAGTTCTCTTTCCCTTGAGTGTTAAATAAGTCAAATGAGTTAGCCCTGGTGGATTAGAAATTATTAGTTCTTTGCCAGTTTGTTCAAATAGTATCATGATAAAAAGATGTCAACACAGGTAGAATTTGTGGTGGAAAAAAGAGGTGAAGTTGATGTTACTAATTAGTGACTTGCTCTCTCCTGGTGTTCTCATCCTCCAGGCTGTTCCACATCCTCCCTGAGACTTACAATCTTTGGTTCATGCTCTAGGGAGGAAGAAAACCACTGGAGAGTATGTGCTGGTAAAAGGATAAAGAGTTGTAAGATGGGCAATGACTCAGATGTCCCTTCCATAAAAGCTGGAATGTGGTATGGAGGGATCATGGTACTGTTTTGCAAGCCAGTTATGCCAAATCTGTGTCCTCCTTGGTAGGGAGGAGCTTGCTCTATACTGCTCAGACTGAGAGTTCCAGAACTCAGTTTCTCCATTTATAAAGTGAAGTTCACCCTACATCCTACATTTTTTAGAGACTAGATGGAAAGAAAAAAAATTTAGTGTGACCAATGCCATGGATAAGAAATTTCCCTAGGCAAATCTCTCACTTTCTACAACTCTGAGTGACCTATACAAGCCTGAAAGTTGTCTTCAACAGTAGAAAACAAAAATGGAGGATGAGTTACATAAATCCTATCATTCAATATTCTCCTCCCCAGTGGCCTTTGGAATATGATTACTACTCACTTTAATTGTGACAATTAAGTATTTGGAAACTGTATTTACAGGGTACTTTAAGCCATTGTGTGGAATAGTTTTAATATTTGTAGACATTTAGGATTTCATCCACTCTCCAACTAGGAATGAGAATAGGAAGCTCATCAGCTTCCAACACATCCACACCTTGTCCATCTGTCAGAGGAGGCAGTCATGCCACTGTAACCTTCCATTCTGCTTCATTCATAATGACAATATATAGTTCACAAGCTTTTTATGAGGATAAAACATTCTTAATTGTAGAATTTGTCTATACATATCTTGTATTCTGCTGTTTCAATCTAGGTCAAATTGCTCCTTTGACCTTAAATAAATAAATGAATAAAGGCAGAGTAGGTCAATTTATTTCTCTCTCTGAATGTGAATGAAAGGAAAGGATAAGCATTATAGGTTGTTTTGCTTCTTGACCTCAGACCCTAAATGCACTGGGAATGTTTGCTAAAATCTTTTACTGACATATTACTAAACATACAATTATTGGCTGTACAGGTGGCACAGTGGGTAAAGGTGCTTGTTCCCAAGTCTGCTGACCTGAGTTCAATTCCTGGGACCGGTATGGTGACAGAAAAGACCCACCTCTTGCAAGTTGTCTTCTAACTGCTACATATAAGCTGTAGAATGCAACCCCCTCAACAAACAAACAAATAAATAAAAATAAATGAAATAAAACTTTTAAACATACAATTACTATCTTACCTCACCTGTCTTTCTGCCTACCCTTACTCTTTATACACATATTTATTTGCTTGTTTTGACTCTGGAGTGTCATAGAGTTAGATGACTTGTAAACTATGGATCACTGCACACTCAAACCAATGACCTAGACATGGTCTTTGCAGTTACTTACACATAAAATAATGACTCAGCTTGCACTCTCCCCTCTCTACTTCATCAGTCTCTTGTGGATTTTTTTTTCTCAATTTCTCCATTTTTCAGTTAGAAATTGAATTCAGTGCTTCCCACATGATAGCTGTGCCAGTATGCCACTATGGGGACCGTTTCCATTTAGTCATTTTTATACCTATCCAGTCCCTTAAGGGCCTCCCTTAAGTTTCTGGGAAAACTTTTGGAACTAACCACTTTTTGCTCTGTACTTTCAACCCTTGGGGCATACTCCCTCAACAAGTATTTTACCTGGAAGTAATTAGAAGCAATATATGTAGCTCAAGAGGGTATAAGATTCTATTGGAAGTCAGAGTCACAGCAGAACGGTGCCTTAGAGGCTTAGGTGGCTTGAACGCGTGAACAGTGGTGCAAACTTCTAGCTTCACAGTCACCACGACCTGGGTTCCTATAACCTTCGACAAACTGTTCATTTTGTGGGTGGGTGTGTCTTAGTGCCGGTAGCATGGGGCTGTCATGACGATTAAATTTGAGTATCGTATGATATAGTAGGTGTTCAGTAAAAGATTACCCATATTCCTTTCTGTGGATTTAAACTTAAAGGCCACTGGGCTTCTCTGACAGCTTTTCTCTACAGCCAGGACACTGTCTGTTTACTCTCCGGCAGTAAATTACTCTCATCTTGAGTTCTTAAGGCAGCATTGTCTCCTTGTAGAACCTGTGAGATAGGATCTTGCATTGTTCTCAGCGTCCTGTTTATGTCTTCCTGCCAAGATTAGGAAGTATCAAGGGCAAGGAGTTCCAAAGGTCAGTCACCTGCTCAGAGAACCTTAACTAGCCACACAGGCAGGCCCCCACCAGCCTGAAGGGCTCCCTCCTCTGGACATTCCCAAAACTTCTACTGTATTTCTATCAACCACTCCCCAGGCAACTTAGTTACATATTTGCCAGAATCCTGGGAGTCTCCAGTGTTCAAGGCATTTATGTTGTACTTCCCCAAACATGGAGTTCAGGGCTTCACATGTAACTGCTTGTTCAAACTACTGCTGAGAAATTTTAAAAATATATTTTAAAAATATAGTTACCGTAGTATCATTCATGGTGCCATAAAACACACTAGGTTCCCAAGGAATGTGTAACCTCACTCCTCCCTCTTCCTAGTTCTTAGTGTTGAGGATGCCCTAGTGCATGTACTGACACAGCTACAGTAACATTCATTAGCTTTTCAACTGAGATAACAAGGATACAGACTTCGGGATGAAATAAAAAGAGTTCAAATTTTTGCTCAACAATCACTCTATTAACAGCTTGAACTTATTGCACTTCTATTAAGTTTCAAGTAAATTAATTTTATTAGAGTCTTCCCAGGAAATACTCAGAGCATGCCTGCAGAGGAAGTAAAAGCGTGGGGTGGGGGGAGGTAGTGGAGAGGAAGGGGATGGAAGGAGAGTGACAGACACAGAGACTGAAAGGGAGAGGGAGGGAGGGAGGAAGAGAGTGAGAAAGGGAGGGAGGGAAGGACAGAGGAAGAGGAGTATTAAAAGGATAGTAGAGAGCAACAGTCAGTTCAGGTGTAACACTGTCTACTAAGTTCAGAGACCACGAAATAGTCATCAGCTTTTCAATCACACCTTTCACTTGTACAAACTTCATAGGGTCGTCTGGGAGATGAAATAATCCAGTGTTCATCACGTAGCACTTGGCTGTGAATTGACATGTCAGTGCGCGCTGTATAAACACCAGCTTCTTTGTCTTTGCCTCAACAGTAGTTTAGTCGTGTTGTGTGACACGTAGGAGTTGAATATTGTCATAGAGCTCTGGCAGTGATAATGACTTCCCTTATGGAGCACCTACTGTCTGTCACTTGAAACAATAGCGATTTTAATATATTCACCACTAGAATTTTTACTTTTTACAAGATTAAAGATAACTTTGAATTTGGTTTAATTTAACTGCCCAGGGGGTTACTATCAATTCAATTTTCCTGAATTCCGTTAAAAAAATAAAGCTGTTGTCAGCCCAGTATAATTTGAATATCTCAAAGATCTTTATTAAAATGTTCTTGTAGCTACTATTAGAACTGTCGGGAATTTAGTAGTTATTGGTCTTAGCTCAGTGCCACATGGAAAGGGACTAGTGATCGTATTGTCTGCATCAGTACAGGTAGGAAAATGAGGCTACTTATGGGAACTACTTTGTCTGGATGTGAAGTTTGCAAGCCTGTTACATTTCCCATTGTCATTACTGAACCTTTTTTTTTTTTTTTCAGAACTAAGTGGCACTAGAATCAGCTAAACCCTCTTTCAGTTCTTCCTGCTGGCTTACTAGACTCCAACTGTAATCATTTGACTTACACCAAAAACATCTTTTTGCTTCTCTCAGGTATCTAGAGCATTTGTTGATCTTAGAATTAAAGCTGAAGGTGAAAACTACTGGTTGCCACTTTATGTTTACCTTCTTGTTCGCAGAAAAACATCCCTTTTCTGGTTTCCACTGATTTATATATTTCTTTTAGGAGTAATAATAACTTATTATTGTAGCTCCTGTTCCTATATAGTATTTAACCTTCAGAACTATAATCTATAAATATTTCATGTTCTTTCAATTTTGCAAATAATTAAATGAAGCTTAAAATAATATTTTTTTTCAAAAACAAAGTTTGTTGAATTCAATGACACATTGAACTCAGAGCTATCTCACTCCAAAGTCCACAGTCTCAACAGCCCAGCTGACCTGCCTTTAATCCACCTTTATCTTGCTATTGTTTTGCATGCAGACCAGAGAAATGCCTCCAAAATACGGTAGAAGAAGCCTTGTAAGAAATCAGAACGAAGCAATGGTGGGCAGTCTCTTCTTTTGCTACATTTGGCCTTGTATTGTTGATCAGAATAGAAACATTTGATAACTTAATTTTTTAGAAAACTTTTTGTCCTGCTTAACAGGACAAACACAAGTGAAGAGAAGAACCTTGACTCACATAATGAACAAAGTTTTCAACTCATTTCCCCCTGGAAATTGCAAAATCACTGTCCAATTGGCCACTTTTTATATGAACTGAGATGGAAGGCACTCACTTAATCACTGTTTCGTGAAGACTTTCTCCTGCTGCGGAAACTAATCCCACAATGCTTTCTGACGAACTCAGTCTGTATCAGTCAGGAAGATCTTGACCTGTCAGCACTTTTCTGCATGTTTTCCATGGACTGAACCCAGATTTTTCACAACTAAATTAGGTTGATTTCTTTTTATACCTATTTATTACCTTAATTTACATCTCCATCAGAGTCCCCTCCCTCCACCCCTCCTGAGGCCCACTCTCACCCTCCCACCCTCTCCCCCTTCTCCCACCTATCCTACTCCTCCAGTGTGGGGTGCCCTACATATCATCCCCCTTCAGTTCAGCAACCATATGAGGGCTAAGAGCTTCCTCTTGTACTGGGGGGCTATATGGCTACTCTATTTAGGGCAAAGTGTCCCACTAACAGTTACAAATCCATGTCCCTCTTCCTTTCAGTTTGTTGGTTGTAGAATATGGCTATATGGCTAAAATCCAGTTATAAGTGAATACTTGTTTTATGCATCTTTCTGGATCTGAATTAGCTCACTCAGGATGAGCTTTTCTAGTCTCTCCATTTGGCAGTGAATTGCATGATTTCCTTGTTTCTGATGGCTGTGTAGTATTCCATTGTGTAAATGTGCCACAGAATTTTTTTTATCCATTTGTCAGTTGAGGGACATCTGGGTTGTTTGGTGTTTCTAGCTATTACAAATAAAGCTGCTATGAACACAGTTGAGGAGATGTCCTTGTGGTTTGGTGAGGAATCGTTTGGATATATACCCAGGATGTTTTTTGTTTTTGTTTTTAATTGAAGATGCTTACATTTACAAAGAGGAACAATTCACTCCAAGTCACCTAGCTGTAATATATATGTTCAAACATCTAACCCAAATGCTTTTCCTGTAAACTAGTGGAAAAGCCACCTTCTCAGTAATATTTTAACCATTAAAACAAACCATTCTTAGGGACTATTGAGTCTTCTCTCTTTGTTATACTGTTAAGTATATGTTCCTGTTTTCTTTTCTATGCTAAATTTTAAACTTCTTGAAGATAAGACTAGTGTCTTGTGCCTGTGTTTTCTGCTAAGAGAGGAACGAGCACTTGGTGACATCCAGCAGCAGACTTTCATTAACTCTTGCTGTGTGTGCCTTCACATAAAGGAGGTCATGCTTAGTTCAGTTCACCTTTTACTGAGTGTTTCCATTTCTTAAAACCCAGAAAAGGAAAGCCAAAGCCATGGTAGGAAGCCTCCTTTTCTAGCTGGAAGCTCAGTCATGTCTCAACCAGCCAGCCAGTTGTTTATCACTACTGTTCTTGTCCTGTGAAATAATTTTAGGTAGATGTCATTTAATAAAGATATTAAGATATGCCATACGGCCCATTGTATCTGTCTTTATCAAAACTATTTCACAACTTTTAAAATTGAGCATTCTCTTTACAAGTAAAGGGAAGAGTCTCTCCTGAAGTCACATGTCCAAATTTTGCCACCTTCATTTCTGGCTTCAAAATAACAATGTACTCTACAAAAATGGTGCCCATTTTACTTTGAATGACCACGATTCATTTATTCATTCAACAATTATCAATGTTGAGTAGTATACTTGCTATTTTACAAAAGTCTAGCATGCTGTGTGGAGGGTTATTTTTCATTCTTATGTTGTTACTGTCATTGATACTAATAGTTGATAACTGTTTACTTTTATGTGGTGAGTGTTTTACATATTGTATTATTTATTCTTTACAACTCCCAGTATCAGGCAATAGCAATATCTCCATTTTGCAGAGAAGAAAAACAAATAACTTTGGAGGACTGTGTGAACTTTTGACAACCAAAGCCCAGATCAAGTTGTCTTTAAAGCCCATATTCTTAGCCTAAATGCTAAGGTGAAGCTGGGAAGGTCCCTTTGAGATAACTTGAGGTATGACGCCAGAAGAGAGCCTTTAAGTTCATTGATATAGACTACCAGCAAATCACCAGCCTTCTGTAATGAGAATGGGAAACACTTTTGAAATGAATGTTGAGAGGCAACCACATAATTCCAGGAGAATGAAGACCATGGACTTGGAACATATGAAAAAGTACTTTTATTATCAATCATTGATCTATCTATCAATCATCTATTTATCTTCTGTCTTTTTACTTACCTATCTAAATATATTTGTATAATGAAACTAAGGACCGTGCACGTTAAACACGTGCTTTCCCACTTAGCTTTATCACCATACTCATAAACATACTAATTTCAGAGAGGTAATAGACAGCTACAGAATTAAATAATGGCCCTAGTATATGACGAGTGCTGTTTGATTCTCGTTTGCTTTCATTATGTAGTATCATGATGAGAATGGCAGTTTATACTTACATATATTTTACAGTGTTCAATGTGTGCTAAACTGAGAAGATCTTGCAAGAGCCAAATGCAGGATTTATTTTACATGTCTGTTTTCTTACTATTGTTTAATTCCAGTGTTAACTTCTCCTTTAAGACTATGACAGAGTATAGAAACAGACCAGTGGATCAATGGAATCGAATTGAAGACCCAGAAATGAACCCACACATCTATGGTCACCTAATTTTTGACAAAGAAGCCAAATCCATACAATGGAAAAAGGACAGCATCTTCAACAAATGGTGCTGGTCTAACTGGTTGTGGACATGTAAAAGAATGCAAATAGACCCATACTTATCACCTTGCATAAAGCCTAAGTGCATGTGGATCAAAAACCTTAACATAAAGCCTGACACACTAAATCCAATAGAAGAGAAAGTGGGGGAAAGACCCGAACTCATTGGCACAGGTGACAACTTCCGGAACAGAACACCAACAGCTCAGGCCCTAAGACCAACAATCAATAAATGGGACCTCATGAAACTGAGAAGCTTCTGTAAGGCAAAGGACACTGTCATTCGAATAGAACGGCAACCTACAGATTGGAAAAGATCTTTACTGACCCCACATCTGACAGAGGGCTAATATCCATAATTTACAAAGAACTCAAGAAATTAAATGCCAAGAAACCAAGTAATCCAAACAAAAATGGGGAAGAGAGAATTCACAAAGGAGGAATTCCTAATGGCTGAGAGACACTTGAAGAAATGCTCAGCATCCTTAACCATCAGAGAAATGCAACTCAAGAGGACTCTGAGATTCCATCTCACACCTGTCAGAATGGCTAAGATCCAAAACTTAAATGACAGCACATACTGGCAAGGTTGTGCAGAAAGGGAAACACTCCTCCATTGCTGGTGGGAGTGCAAGCTTGTACAACCACTATGGAAGTTGGTCTGGAGATATCTTAGAAAACTTGAAATAGCTCTACCTCAAGACCCAGTCATACCACCACTGGGTATACATCCAAATGATTCCTCACCAAACCACAAGGAAGTTTCCTCATCTATGTTCATAGCAGCCTTATTTGTAATAGTTAGAAACTGGGAACAACCCAGATGTCCCTTAACCAAGGAATGGATAAAAAAAAAAAAAAAATCTGTGGTACATCTACACAATGGAAAATTACTCAGCCATCAGAAATAAGGAAATCATGCAATTTGCAGCCAAATTGATGGAAGTAGAAAAGCTCATCCTGAGTGAGCTAACCCAGACTCAGAAAGATGCACATGGCATCTATTCACTTATAATCGGATTTTACCCATAGAGTACAGGACAACTATTCTACAACCATTGCACCAAAAGGAATAGGAAAATAGACTTTTTTACCTGTTAATGAGACACTTTGCCCTAGTGGTGCTGTCATGTAGACCCCCAGTATCTGAGGAGGCTCTTGGCCCTCACATGACTGCTAAACGGGGGTGGGGGACTGACTGATATGTAGGGACACTCCACTCAGGAGGAGTAGGATAGAAGGGAGAGGGCATAGAGGGTGGGAAGGTGGGACTGGGAGGGGTGGAAAGAACACACTGATATGGAGATGTAACCTGAAGTAATAAATAAACATTTTTAAAAAAAAGACTGTGACAGAACGCTGGAGGTAGGAAACTGTACATCTTCTGATCTTCTGGTTTTATGGCTAAAAAAATATGCCGTGGTATAACTGCTGTTTCAGGCTCATTTTTTTTCTCTAAGACCACTGGATTCATAGCTTCTCTGATCTTCCTGTTATTGAAGGAATCTGAATGAACGTTATTCCACATTTACACACAATTTCACAGATTGTTTTATGGAATGGGCAATGGCCATTGTGACTCCAATGAGAATCACATAATGACTTCTGGAAGATACTGCCCCAGGATTCTTCCCACTCATTTGAAGTCTGGAATCATCCCCCATTCCTCTCCAGCACAGTCCAGAATGGTGTCTAGATCGTGAGGACAAATGTGACTCAAGAATACATAAGAGACTCTATATGACACCCTTAATCAGACAGACTTCAGTTAACAAATGGTTACAAACACTTTACCAAAACAGTTTGGGGCATTCCCACATGTATGTACTCAGAGGCAATATTAATTAATGTTCATGTCCTGATTCACAATATCCATCTTTCAGAATGGGGAGCACTTCACTGACATACTCTAGAAGACTAGAAGGGAAAGAGAAGCCACCCCTGAGTTGACTGCAACTGGTCCAACTCATCCTCATGTGAAACCAGGTAACTAACTCCAAGGAGAAACACTTCTAGGGAAAAATGATAAATGCCTATGCTGGCTTCACAGAAGCTGAGTTTAAATCCTCCTATGTAGTGACAAGTTTGGAATTTTGGTTTCTTTAAAAAAAACACAACAATATTATAAGAATATGTTTTTGTTTTAATCCCAGGTATCAGGACATGGGGCTGTTTTGCAGTAGCTGGCTAAGATTTGCAGAGGTGTGGTTTTGCCAGCTGTAGATAGTTCTGCAATTGTGTGATGTTTGTAATTCTGGGGATTTTTTAGAGGGTATATAAAAGCTAGGGCCCTGAGAGTTGGTGGGTGGGGGGTGTTGTTTGTTTTGGTTATTGTGAGTTGTTGTCAGTTAAGTAATTGTTCACAAAGAACAAACAACAACAAGAAACAATTAGATATCTTGACAGTGAAGGTCAAACTTACCCCAAGGAACTCAGTGCACCTAATCAGCACGAAGTAGTCTAATGATAATGTAGCCCCCTTTCTGAACCCTGACTTTGTTCAGGGATCTCTTTCCTTTTCTTTCTGTGTTTCTTCTCTCTTTTACAGTGTTAGGGGCTTGAAAGGGTGGAAGAAAGTGATGGAGCAGGGTGGAAGAAAGAAGAACTCATAAAATAGTCCAGCTACATTGCTCCATGACCATGTCAGATGGTACTTAGGTCTCTCATTATTTAAAAAAAAAAAGGTAATACCAAGTTCTGTTGCTTAAGATTTCTCTGAGGTTTAAATGAGTCAGCATCCACCAAGTATAAGAGGTTTGTTTGCAAATGTTCAATTAGTGTGAATCATTTAAATTGTAATAGTCTTTATACCGAGTAGTCCCAGATCCTCAGAAGCATCCTTAAGTCAGGACAAATGTGGAATTCTTCTACTAACTTAAGAAATATTTATCAGTAGTGCATTGGGTGCCAGATATTAGGCCAATTGCTAAGGATTCAAATATGACCCTCCTCTCCCTGAACGTACATGTCTAATAATGATAATGAACATGTGTTAAGAATCAAGAAGTGCTGGGGCTGGAGAAGAGCTTCGCAATGTGTGCACTAACCTTAAACCATCAACTTTACTCATAAGAAGTAAGCAAGAGTCTTAGCCGTGATTTCCTGTCAGAGAGCCCAAGGCTTACCAGAAGAGTCCAACTGACTCACAACCTGCCACATAGGGATTTCAGATAAAGCCACATAACTGTAGAGTTTGTGCTTTTCTGCTCTACCTAACCCCTTTCTTGTCAGTCATCAGAAAACAGGAAGCACACTAACATGTCCTCAGTCTCATGGCAAGGTTCTAAGTCAAACTTCCTGGAGATCTAATCAGCAGCCCTGCCACTGTCCCCTCATCATGGCTTCCATCATCTGTATCTCACTTTCATGATCTGGGAAAGTGAACTAACATGGATTTCTCCATACAAAGTGTGTTAGTAAAAAAAAAAAAAAGACAAAATTCAATGTAGTCAAAATGTCCACATAGAAATACATTCTTGCAGAACACCTCTACCCCCACACCCCACCCATGCTGCCCCAGCTCTTCAGTGTTATGTAAATGTCTCCTCTGGCCAAGTAGGATGTGAGGACTTGGAGAAAGGATTTTGTGTCTTAGAAACAAGCCCCGGGGGCAAAACAAGTTAGGTTTAAATCCTGGCTATGTCACTTACAAAGTACATGCCCTTAGGATAATTACCTCAGCTCTCTCTTGGTCTCAATTTCCTCATCTGTAAATAGGCTTAAAAATCACCTCCTTTGCTAGGTTACTGTAAAGCATGAATGGGAAAGTGGAGTAAAGCCCCTGGTACAGAGGATATGCTTAGGGATGCTGCTGTCTGTGTGAGGTGTCTGTCTCCCAGCACACCCAGTCCACAGCAGCAGTCAAAACCGGTGAGTGATAGAGAGTTACGCCACAGCAGGAGCAATTCAACCCACAGACACACTCATTCCTTTTCAGTCTACATTTCATGAGAGGAAGAGAGAGATGGCATTCTTTATTTTTACTGAGATTTTTTCTTTCATTTCTCCACCTTCCTTTCTCTTCTGCTTTCTCCTCCTTCTCCGCTCCTGCTTTCTATTTTTTCTTCTCTTTCTTCCTCTACCACCCAAGATCCTTCAGTATCTTCTTTAATTTTAAATTTCAGACGTCATAGGGACCAAAGAATGGCTATGTCATTTTGGTATTTCTAGATGCTGTCATCTTTGGACCACACATGTATGTGAAATTCCTGACAAGCATCATGGAAAAGAAACACACCTTTAGCCAGTGACCTTGGGCTCAGTACTTGATCTGTGTCCTGACATGACTGGCAACCATGCTGCCCAGGCATTGGTATATGGCATCCTATTTTTCAGTAAGTACCAATTTGGCTTTTGTTGTTGTTGTTATTTTCCTGTTACCAAGGAAGACTACATTTTAATTTGATAATAGTAATGGGATCTTTGCAATAGAGGCGGACAATCAAATCTGAAGAATGAATAGTGCTTACTTGGGACAACAGACAAGAAAGTAAGTCACAGAAAGCTACAATCCTCAGAGATTTTCCTTCATTCTGCTCCTCTTTCCTACCCTGCTATTGTTTCCCCACTATTTTCCTTATTGCCTGCACCTCATTTTAATGCTCTGGGAAAAGGAAATAACATGGAGAGAGATACTTCACATGTAATGGAATCCATGGACTCATGTCCACCATGAAAGGAAAAATTAGAAAGCAGACGCTCTTGTCCAGTAGCTCCTCAAAGGTTTAGAAACAGGCAATGAAGGACACAGGTCAATTAGCTCTCGGTTCTGATGGGATAAGATCCAAGTTCTCTTCAGTCCTGGTCAAGTGACCAGTTCATCCCAATGGAGCTAGAGTTAGAGGCAACTGTGAGGCAACCTAAGTGAATGATAGGAGCATAACTCAGGTCCTCTTCAAGAGTGGCACATGCTCTGAACTCTGAAGCCCCTCAGGCCATTTTTTTAACGATCCGTTAATAATGTCATAATTAAAAACAAACAAACAAAATGATGTTGTAACTCCAGCAAATGACATCTTCTTATCTGGGTCATTTCAATCCAAGTAGGTATATAACTCCACAGACCAGAAAAAAATACTGCAAGGATTAGTGTTTGGTTCAAAAAAAAAAAAAAAAAATCCTCATTACCCAGGAGTGGTGCTGTCTGCCTGTGATGATGGGACTGAGGCAGGGAGATTGCTTTGAACTCATGTGGAGCATGGACTACATAGTGAGTTCCAGGCCAGACTAGACTGCAGAATGAGACCATGTATCAAAACAAAATAAAACAATATAATACCCATTAAGTCCTCATTACCATTGGTATTTTTATACTTGAAAAATGACTGTAAAATTCTTCACATTTCCCCCCATGAATGTCATATTCCTGAGAAAGTTATGAACGTATATTGCAGCTCTCACCCCAGCCAGGTAGAATCTTGGGTAATTATGTACTTTTTCTGTTGTTATTTCTCCAGATTAATAAACTCCAAACAACACCTCATTGCCCAAGGGAATGCAATCTGACAGCTCCAGGTGGCTCCTCATCAAAGACTGAATATGCTCCTTGAATCTTAATCCTTTATGGTGACAGTCTGTAGTGGGATAGCCTACCACTGGCCAGAGAATTCTGCAGAGAAGAAAGGAAGTACTGGCTCCTGTTCACCCTGTTGAGTTATGACAGAGAGGCTTCGGAAACTATAGCCCATCCTCACTCTGTTTTATATCATAGTATCACGAATGGAACTATGTCTTGCTTTATTAATAACTGTTTTGTTCATGATGCAATATCCAATAGCTGTATTTTCTATGTCCCCAGATGGTACAGGAAAATGAAATATCTCACCTCTCTCACTTATTCTTCATATTTCCTTCATGACACTAATTATACAGTCTAATTAGCATTCTCCTGGGGCTACAGATTGTGAACTACCTGAAGAAAGCAGGTAAATTTTGAAGTTTGCTTTATTTTGTCTTTGTTCAATACTTGTGGCTTTCTCACAACATGTGCCAGTCTAGAAAAGGACATTAAAGATTTTTAATTTAATATTTAAAGAGTAAATGGTAGTCAGAATTCCAGTTTCTTAACAAATACTATACATCCTATAACTGGAATGTTATCTATTGCATCCAGGAAGCTGAAGCAATTTTGTAAGTACAACAAAGCAACACCTCCACATTGACAAGGCTGTACAAGGAATCTTGTGTCGTCCCAAGGAGCAGATAGTCAAATGGGGAGTTACAGCACTTAGGACACAGGGAGTATCCCATGCAAAACATCCAATGGAAAGATGCAGAAAGGCAAGGTGAGATGTGCAACTTCTCTGACTGACCCTCAGGCAGACTGTAAATACCAATTACAAATTCTTAATCTACTGTTGAGTATAAGGGGAGGCAGAAATGATAATATAAGGAATTTATATAAAAGCTTTATTCTTTAGTATCTGGGATACTGATGTAGGACCGGACTCCATTACATACTGAAGGAGATGGCATGAGAACAGATGTGATACATTGAGGCATTCACTAAGAAAATCCTTGGGGTATATACAACCATAGGAAGCAGAAATATGTGGCTGTTGAAGGCAGAAGAAAAGACAGGGTGGCCAAATGTTGTGGAAAGAAGTTTTGAAACTAAGTACGTCAAGGATTGCTGAGATATAAAGAGCATCCGTACTTTCTAGGCTTCTAGTATGGCATATTCTTAGGAAAACAAGAACAGACATTGTGTTAGTGCCATTGAAAGCGTGGATTGCTCTTCAGCCAGACAATTCTAACTTCCTAGCTTGGAAACATTCCTCCAGTCCCAGGACAAGAATCAAGATGAACATTCTTACCCTGAAAATATACAGATGAGTGATGCTATTCAGACTGAGCAGGTTGTATTTAGAAATACGTATGTATATCCATATACATATGGGCATAGTACAACTTAAAAAAAAAAGAGGCAATGCATTTGAAAGATAGCAAAGAGGAATATATAGGAGAGTTTTAATGGAGGAAAGGTAAAGGTGAAAGGATATAATTATAATATAATACCAAAAACAAGTGGGAAGAAAAAGACAAAACAAGAAGCTCAAGGCCTTTCCAAGCCTTTTCCAGTGTGGAAGTTTCCTTTCTAACAAATCCTGCCCAGAAAGCCACCTTGCCTCTATAAATACTTCTAAACAATAGAAACTCACTGAGTTTACTGGAGAGCCCTGTGGGAATTTTCAAAACTGTAGTGCTGGACATGCATGTTGATCCATCAACTTTTCTCTGATGGATCAAAACCAAAACATCATTGCTGACATTAAATCCTTGTGGTTTAATGATCTTCTTTCTAGGCCAGTTGAGAGATTTGGTGAGGTTCACTGTTTAAGCAAGCATTGGTAGCTGACCTGGGGACTACTCAACTGCTTCCACAATGTGTGTGGCAGTCACTGCCCTTAACCATCACAAGGTCTCAACTGTCCTGTTACATATTAATTTACCTCATTTGACAATATCCAGAAGGAACAAAACTCCTTGGTAACTATTTATCCCATGGTTTTCTTGTGTAATGGGAAAGAATACACATGATGTTTACTAGAAAAAAATAAAAATAATAAATAACAAATAAAGAATATATTCTGATTTACTCCTTTTTGTCTGGAAAGATAAAGTCTAAAATGCTATTTCTTGAAATGTCTATTTATGATTTTACCCTCAAAAGTCATAAAATATTACCCTCCATCATTCACCTGATTGTTCAACTCTGGCATGTTTATCATCCCAGCTTTTACATATGGTGTCCACTTCTCCTCCTTAGTTGTAAATTTTTCTCTTGTTCTGTTTTCTAAAATGTTACTAATTAATAGTGGGCGCAACAAATAGATCCCTCACCACAACCAGCTGTTCCCTGATTTAAAAAGCCTTCCCATGTATACAGCCCTTGATGATTTCAAGAGGCCTGAAGAGAAGTGTCACGGCATCGGGACTGTGCCCAACCTTCTGGAAGTGCTGAAGTGGTGCCAAGTCATGTAGATGAAAATAAAACTAAACCAAGATGAGTCAGTTCCCAGATGTTTAGTGGTCAGGTCACCCAGGACCCTAGTGATTGTATGCCGAGATGCCAGGGTCTGTGTGGCCACATGCAGATGCAATTTCTAAGTTCCCTACACCCTAAAAGGCTAACTCCTGACTGAAACCACAGGGATAGAGGGGGAAAATAGACAAAGAGCAGGAGACAAAGGCAGATGAAAGGGGATCTAGTGGAGAAAAATTTGAGGCCTCTTAGAGGATAAGAGGTGGGAAACAGTAGTATATTTTCAGAGGTAGACATTGAGTAGTTCATGGGTTCTCCAGTTTCTAGGAGGATGGACATTAATCGAGCACAGGAACTGGGTTTGAGACTGCGATATGCTGAGAGTAAGCATTGAGAATATTATTATAATATGTGCACTTGTGTATTGGGAAGATTAGTGGAGATGGAGGACATCAAATGTATAAGGCTACATGTTCCAACAGGGAAGCATTGAACAGAGATCTCTTAGTATTTAATACAGGTCATATAATACAGACTAAGAAGCTGGATATGGAGATTTATACTTATAATCTCAGAACTCAAGAGAATGGGAGAGGAGGATTGCAAGTTCAGGGGCAACCCAGGCTAATGAAATGCCCATGTCAAAATAACAATGATAACAAAAGATTTAGGCCTATAGGTGTGTTTATAGTAGAGACCATGTTGGAGGTTTTAAGTTTTTTCTTTGATTTTGAAAGTTAAGGATTGTTAATATGAACAGAGCCAAGAAACAGAGAGAGGGAAGAAAATAATTTTTGATGTAAAAGCTCAGAGCAGAGTGTTCCCTAATCAATAAGCATTGTTTTGACAGTCTGCTCTGTGATACTTTCATCCTCCATTGGGTTCTCTAATCCCTGTCTTACTGATCCCCCTTATGTTCTTCGCCAGTTTCTCCCTGTGAGGGTTAGTCCTATTTATTTTATTTGGTAATGGGTATCCAATCTCCAGATGGCATGGTGAACGCAGCTATGGTTAATAAGGGCACTCTGAGCATCAACTCTGAAAACAGACATCTTTTGATATGATATCGGTTTCTACTTGTCAACTGTGTATTCTTGGGAAGTTACTTATGTTTGCTATACTTGATTTCTTGAAAAAATGTGAGTGACAACATCCCTGATGTATAGATTTATTTTTAAGATTAAGTTGTAAAATCACAGACATAATTTGAACAAAGCCTGAAACTTAGTATTTACTAGATATAGTAAATATTAGAGAAGTTGGATTTAGTTGATCATTAAAGTTGCTTCCAATGCTGGGATTATATATATAACTCTATGGGGAGATCATTAGATCAGGAGGTTTAGTTGCACATGTACTTCCACTGAAGATGGGAGATGGCAAAATAAAAGTAAAATTCAAACCAACTCCAGTGAGTGACATTGTGTGGTGTATAAATAAACAAAGCACACTTTCTTCTGATGTTTGTCATACAGTAAGAAGATAAAATGTAATTACCAATTGATGTAAAAGAAATTTAGGAAGATAAATGCAACATAAGTTCAAGGACCTGAGCCCAGAAGCCTTGTAAATAGGGTATGTATATAATATCAATGTTCCTACTCTGTGATAGGAGGCAGAGACAGAACAAGGCCAGCTAGCCTGGCGCTTCCAATGCTGAATAAGAAATCCTGTCTTAAAGAAGTTGGATAAGCAGAAATTCCCCCATGTGTGCTGTGGCATGTATGTGACCACAATTACATGCATGAACACACACACATACATACATACATACACACACATACACACATACACAAAATGCATATTAAAAAGTTGAATTGATTATGGCAGAGAAGACAATGAAGGGGTGATGTTATGCATTCTAAATGCTAATTAACCTGCTCCCAGAAGCTTGCTTGCTGTAAGTCAAGCAATGCTGTGTTACCTTGCTTGTCTCTGATTGGTTAAATAAATTCTGAAGCCTGAGATTGGGCAAAGACAGGTAGGTGGGACTAAGGTGCAGGAGCTTCTGAAGCAGGGAGGTAGAAGAAAGGAGAAGCCAAGGGAGGAAGAAGGAGACGAATGATAGGGTAGATGAGAGAAGATCATTCCATGTGGCCTGGAACATTGGCATAGCATAGAGAATAGCAGTCCAAGGGGACATATGTATATTATATGGGGTCATATTTGGAGAATAGAATTAAGAGCTAGTTAGATGGGCTATGATTGCACAATCCGGGCCAAGACTTGTTGAAATCCTTCAGGTGTCTCTGTGTGCTCATTTTTAATAGTGGCTTAAGGATTAACACCGCTGACAAAATTAACTGATAATATGAATACTGGTAAATAATTTAATTATTTTTTCTGCAAGACTACTAAAGCAAGTGTCCACTCTCTGCCTCAGTTTGCTTACATTTAAATTTAAACAATTGGTGTCTGTTGCAGGTTTTCTTTCTACAGACTTACATGTTGACAGTCTTTGGAATTGTAGGATTGTCCAAAAACACAATTCAGTGGTCTCTGTTATAGTGCCACCCATTAGGATGGTTGTTTATGTGTTGAAAGTTTGGCTCTCAACTAATGGTACTAGTAGGAGGGGGAGGAATAATTAAGAGGTAGAATCTAGTTACAGGAAGTTGGTGGTTGGGACCATGAACCTACAGGTATTATTGAGATCCTGGACATTTCCTCTTCTTTTTTGGCTTCCTAGCTACTAGGAGTGAGCACTTTTTCTCTGGCACATACTTCTGCCATGATGTCCTTCTTGTCATGGGTACTTCTTTAACCAGGCAAAAGAAACATGGACTGAAACTTCTGACTAGATGAACCTTTCACTGAGGGATGCTTCACACTTGTTACCATACCGGTTCTTTCCTCTGCTCTACCACCTTCTCACTTTAAGTGCATCCTAACTTCTCTCCCTTTCTATTTAAAAGGATGAACTATCTCAGCTTAGAACACCCTGATTCCACACCAAGCTGTGATCTGACTTCTCACTCCAGTGCTTTTAATATTACTTAGTATAACTGTAGGCAACATATTTATGATCTCTGGATCTCTCTAAAATGAGGTTTTAGCAAAGTCAGAAATCACAGATGGGTAGTCTGTGAAATGTGCTGAGAGACCATGTTAAGCTTAACCAATAAGTATAAAACAGTTCCAGTTTTGACAACATTAAAATATTTAAAAATTAATTGCCAGCACATCAAAATCTGGATGCATCTGAGTATCTCTGTAATCGTAGAGGACATCATTCTTAGGATCTGAGCAATAGTTCTGTATTTATATGTAACTTGGTCTATCCAAACCATCCTCCTGACAAGCATCCTTTCTTGGCTTTGGTGAGCATTTTAAGTTCACTGTTTCTGAATCTCGTGGTTTCAAAGGCAGAAATCATATCTTTGGGGCTAATGCCTGGATATGTGACATAACAAAGATCAAATATTACCCAGTAAGGTTTCTTACCTCAATAGAATAGGCACTTTTAAAATGTATTTCAAGACACCATGTTACAAACCATGAAGATGCTTTTGAAATCATGTGGAGAAACTAAGTTATTATTTCATCTGACTGCAAATGTCTTAACTATCTCCCATTATGTACATCATCTCACCAGATAGATAAAAGCATTGGGAAATATGCAAACTGCAATGAAGCACATTTATGTGTAAGTAAGGAATCTCTAAGAGAACCCAAAGCATAATGAGTACCACCTAGCTCTAATCAGGGCTTCTGACATGACACCAACTCCTGTGAGAGTTTGAAGCCTGCAACACAACATGCACTTGAAGAATGAACCATAGAAAGGTCTCCAAAGCAGCTGAGAAGCATCAATGAAAGCTAGAATGAGATCAAATACAAGCGATCAACAAGATATGTAATTTATAGTAGGCATTTAATAATATGATTACATACTCAGAAGAATGTGGGTTAAACACCTTTTGGAGGAGAGATTGCTAACTGTGAATCAAGGGGAGGGCAGCATATAACAACAGTATTGGCTGTTCTAGGTGCTATTCCAGAAAGAGAATTAGCAACTTGTAGGTATTTACAGCATCTCACACAGTTAATCACGGGCCACACACTGATTGTAGCCATAATAAGCAAGGCTCCTGTGGCTCAGAGAGGTAAAGGGACTATTCCAGAATCATGGGGTAGGATCTGAACTTAGGCCACTGGGATAATAGTCACTTGCTACTCCTACCGCATCTGGAGTGTTCTCATTTCCTCTAAGGCTTTTGAGTCATTGTTTCTGAAAGCATCTCCCATGTCCCATGTGCCTTTTCTTCTGGTGCCATCTCAGCAGGTACCAAGTTCATGGAGTTCTTTTCTATAAAACGCATTTACACTGTGCTTTGATTAAAAGTGATCAACTCAGGCCCCTGAGATGGCTCTGTTTACAGGTAGGTATTCCCTCTCCTTCTTTTTGAAAACTTCTGGTCTCTTGCCAAAGATGAAGAAGAAGGCAACAGGCAGGTGTTTGAAGATTGTCCCTCCAGCTGAGGCCCTATGACTGTGAGGACTTCCTGTAAAAAAGATGGGCTTTCCCTGAGAACAAAATAGATGAGTGTCAAGGAAGGTTGCCTTGATAAAATAAACATGAGGATGTATAAAATGATCTCAAAAACTTGTTCATCATTTCAATTTTGATGAGAGATGATCTCTAATGTGTAAGGGCCCAAAGAGGACAAATACACTATGTACTAGGTGTAGAAACACAGGTAGGAAGAAATAGAGAGAAATAAGAAAGGAAAGCAGAGGTAAACAAAACCCACAACAGACTGGATAGTGTAGAACATGTTGTAGGAAGCTGACAGGAATGGAATCAAAATTTGTAACTTGATTGAGAAAAATAACTATTTATGAAATTATATATATATATATTTGTATATAAAAATAATGTGTATATATATATACATACATACATTATTTACTGTGTTAAAATAAATGCTACCCAGAATTAACAATTAAGATTGTGTGTGTATGTGCAGCCATGTATATTGAGGCCAAAAGTTGATATGTGTCTTCTACAGTTGTGTCCTTGCATTTTGATAAAGAGTCTCCCACTGAACCCAAATTTCACTTATTCAGCTAGACTAGCTGGCCAGCCAGTCCCAGGGATTCTGTGTCAACTTCCTCAACATTGGGATTACATGGTGTCTTAGGGTTTCTTTGTTGGAAGAGACACTACAACCATGGCAACTGTTATAAAGGACACATCTAATTGGGGCTGACTGAAGTTTCAGAGGTTTAGACCATTACCATCATGGAAGGATACACGGCATCATGCAGGTGAACATGGTGCTGGAGGAGTCGAAAGTTCTCCATCTTGATCTGCAGGCAGCAGAAGGTGACTGTGTCCCACAATGGATGTAGCTTTGAGATCTCAAGGCCCACCCCACCCCCCACAAGGACACGCTTCCTCCAATGAGACCAAACCTGTTCAACAGAGCCACACCTCCTAATAGTGGCACTCCCTGTAGACCAAGCATCCAAACACATGAGTCTATGGGCACCACACTGATTCAAATCATCACTCATGAGTTCAGGGGCTCACTGTTTCAGCATGGTTGGTCAATCAGCAAGCTCCTAAGCTCAGGCAATGTCTATCTATAAATACTGAGGTCATTGGTATTTTATGGCCATGCCCAGAGATTTTTATGAGTGCAAGGGATTTGAGCTCAGGTACTATTGCTTGTACAGCATGTTCATTCACAGATCCATTTTCTCACAACAATTTTAACAAATTTTAAGTGAACCATTCTTCTTCACTAATTATATATCCACCATTATAAAAATATCATCAGCATCCATACCCAGAACTCTTCCAGATTACAAAATTGAACCCCTGCTCCCCTGGACACCAACTGTCCATTTGCCTTTGGGTTTTCATGGTTTCTTGCAACTTCTAGAATTGTTTTTCCTATATCTGAGGAAAATATAACTGGTATTTTTATAAGTGTGCACTAAATCTGTAGATAGCTTTGTGTGTATGAACATGTTAGTATCATCCTTCTTATGTGTGACAATGGAATAATTTCCCATGTATTAGTGAGTTCTGTTTTTGGAACAATATTTTATAACATTCAGTGTGTTAGTCTTCCATTTTCTTACAAATTTACTTCTATATATTTCATTTTAGTCGTTATTATAAATGAGGCTGTATTTTTATTCTTTCAAATACTTTGTTGTCATAACATATTCTATGATTTTTGTGTGTCTATTTTATATTTAAGTATAACGTTAGTATTCTATTAGCTCTCATAGATCCTTGAGGATTTGGTTTTACTTGTTTGTTGGTTTACTCATTCTAGAGATGTTAGGATTTTTCATATCTTGCCATCTGAAAACAAGAAGACATTTACTTAGTTCTTTCTCATTTGAGTAGATTTTATCTTATTTCATTTTTTATTGACTGATTTTTCCAGAGTATGACTTCCACTATGCTGAATGGAAGTGATTGGAATGTGCATACTTCTCTTATCTGTGATCTCAGAAGGAAAAAAATAAAATCTTCAACCTTTTATCTTTGAGTGTGATGCTAACTGTGGGTTTGTTTTCTATGAACCTTACTGTGATTATATGTATTTCTTCTGTATTCCATTTATTGAGAATTCTTAATCATAAAGGGATGTAAAATTTTGCTAAAGAATCTTCTGCGTCTAACTGAGTTGATAAGTTTTTGTCCTACAGCAATAATTTAAGTAGAATTTAGAGATAAAAGACATTAAAGGTCATGACTTGCCTACATGTCCCCTTCTTTCTTGGAAAATGTTTCCACATTCTTTCTGTTATAATTTTGAGCATCCTTTTCATGTGGGACATGCCTATTCTACCTTGATGTCTTTCGAGTTTATTATAAGACATGCATGCATCCCAATACTCAAGGGAAACCAGTCAGCTAAGTCCTGTGCATGGTCTTCATGTTTATGAATAATGACATATCAGTGGTATCAGTTGATATTTTATTCAAAATGTGAGAATAATTTGAATCTTGAAATTTGTGTTACTTTAAATAATGAGAAGCGTTTAGGAGAAACAATTTCAAAATATAGAAGAGTTCTGGAGTCTTCCTTAGTCATCTATGTCCCTTGTTTTAGTTTTCCATTGCTGTTATAAAAATTATTAGTTTTTACCAGCGTTAAAATATAAATTGTGATCTAAGCATGTTGGAAGCCTTAATCCCACAAAAAATAAACTTGTGTGGATGTTACAGAATGTACAATGGCCTCTGCTTAAGGTTTCATCATTCAAAGTCCAGGTGTTTATCAGACATATGTTCCTTGTTGAGTTGTAGACACTTCCATACTGATTAACTTGCTGGAATAATCAGTTCCGTGTCCTTGTGAGACTGAAGTTTCTATTTCATAGCTGTCTATTATTCTTGGATGGTGCTAGGAAAGGAAGCTAATGATAGAGACAAGAACCAGTTTTAGTTTTGTATGTGGTTGAGTTTTATCTTTATGTTCAATAAAAAACAATTGGGGAACTTTTGCAAGAAAGGGATATGAACTTGTGCATCTCCGCTTTTCCTCAGAGCTGTTAGTCACTGTCCCATGAGGGCAAGGGGAGCAGAGGGAAGCAGGGAGGAGGAATATTCTTTGGATGGGTTTCCGGGATCAACTTCAGTGAGGCAGCTCAACTTAATTTGGGGTGAACAAGGCTTATATAGTTTTGGGGGAGTGGGTAGAGATTTCCAGGGTGAGTGTACATCATTGGCTAGAGTTTAAGGTACTGAGAATGGCTTTGGTATGTGGAGAGGCATCCCGGGCATCCCAGGCATCCCAGGCATCCCAGGCATCCCGGGCATCCCAGGCATCCCGGGCATCCCGGGCATCCCAGGCGCTTGCTGGACAGGTTCTTGTGGGGGTGGGGAAGCTGAACCTGCAATTTGGTCAAGGGCTACTTGATATTTCTCAGGTGGAGGATGTGGGGGTCATGCTTAGAGACACTCTCCAGTTAAGGTCAGGCCCAGAAGAGAAAACTCCACTGAGAAAGGAGTCCTCTGTTACTGGGCCAAGCTCAGAGGGCTGTCTGGCCAAGGTAGACAGCAACTTTATATATTTGGTTGTGAGCCTAGCCTTTAACGGCTGAGCCATCTCTCCAGCCCTGACAGCAACTTTAAAATAGCAGGGTCTTCCAAATGATCTGATTGCTCTTTTTTTTTTTTTTAAATTTATTTATTTGTTGCTTCAGGTTACATTTCCATCATATTGTCGTCTTTCCAGCCACTCCCTCCCACCCTCTACCCCCTAACCCTTCCATCCCACTCCTCTGGAGTGGAGTGTCCCTACATAACAGTCCCTCGCCCCAGTTCAGAAGTCATATGAGGGCCAAAAGTCTCCTCATACACTGGGGGCCTATAAGGCAGGACCACCAGTGCTCTTATCTTAGCTCTCTCCATCACCTCCTCTGTGTCCCGCTCACTTTCTCTCTCTCAGCCCTTTCCCCTATCTCTCCTCCCTTTCTCCTCAGACAAGGGGAGCCCCCCCCCACACCATTCCACCCCAGCATATCAAGTCTCATATGTACAATTTAAGAATATATCTGTAAAATTAATTGTAGCAATACAAAAATCAATACAAAAGAGCAGCAATTGAAAACAGTGATTGTTATTATTATTGCTGCTAGCAGTAGTATTTAAAGATTCATTTATTTTTATGTGCGTTGATTCTTTACTTGAATGTTTGTGTGAAGATGCCACATCCTCTGGAACTGAAGTTATATACAGTTGTGAACTGCCATGTGGTTGCTGGGAATTGAACCCTGGTCTTCTAGAAAAGCAGCCAGCATTCTTAACCATTGAGTCATCTCTCCAGTCACTGTTATTATTTTTACAAGTCTATATGACTTCATTGAACAGTTCTTCAAAATTGGGCAGATCTTTGTAATATATTTCTTCTGGTCTTTCTGAGAATTAAGTGATGAACTGAGTTGTGTGTGAATTTATTATTGCCTTGGGCAATTACCTTCTCTTCTTGTGTATCACTTTCAGTCTTCTACAGGCTTATTCTTGCAAGTATGTTGTTTATGTTGTAACACTGGACAATGTCAGTCTCATGACTTAAACCCATACTTTAGAATCAATGTGTATACATTCAGGAAAAAGTAAAAATAAAAATTACAGTTACTTACAAGCACATTGCTTTCATCCTGGTCATGCAGAGTTGAGAAGCAGAACTCTTCTCATTTCTGCCTAGAATGGCTTTAATGCAATATAGATATAGAAAAATCAGTAACACTGGGAAATTTAGTTGTGTACTCACTGTTATGATAGTAGATGATGTGAAAACCAATTTACAAATAGGAAAAATTGAAGATACCATTGAAGTCAATATACCTCCTTAGGAACACACATTCTCTTTCAGAGCCCAGATGACATGTTGATCATTATAACTTCTCCAAGTGGTTTTGGATATAAGACATGAAAAGGGAACAGACCAGAGGGACTAGAGTTACATTACTGCAGATTGAGTATGCATACTAAAAATACTGAAGAATTGTGCAGTCTGACAACCATGCCGATAGAGCCTGTAGAATGGCAAAATTTAAATGTCTATAGTGTCCATTGGGTATTCATGGAGACCTTAGGCTGTTGTAGCAGAGAGTTGTGCCACTTAAATTTATATATTTATGAAATGTAATGTCTTGCAAAATATGCTGCAGTCTAGAATTCTACCACTTAGGATAATTGCTTCTTTCTTGAATTAGAAGGGTTTTAGTATCATCAGCTTGGAATTCATTCCCATTACTTAGTAGATTTTCATTCACATATCTTTGCAAAAAAAAAAATCACATGAAAGAATTAAAGAATATTCCACACTGTCATCCAGGCAACATGAATCAGCTTTTTCATTTTACCTCTTAGTGGGTTCAGTGATTGAGGGCTTCCTACCTTTGTAAAAGAATTAAGTGTATCTTTTTAGGGTTTAGGAAAGAAAGAACAAGAAAACATGTAAAATAGCTAACAAAATCAAAAAGGGATCTAATACAAAATATTGTTTTTATTACCTAATATCTATTTCACATCAACTAGTAGCCAGGCATTTCCTTGTATTTACAGATCAAATAAATAGTCAATAGAACATCACTTAGGGATTTAATGAGCCAACAAGGGAGTAAGGGTATATCTGTTTTTCCTCAAGGAGTGAGTTTCTTGAAGCCACAATCACTGTTGTGTGCAGCCTAGTAGAACTAACACTCTTCTGCATTTGTAGAGGACTTAATGAGGTAACATCTCTTCAAAGAAATTGCTTCATATCTCAGAATCCATTTTTGATGATAAGATTATAAGTAAGAGACTCTTACATGGATAGTCATCTAGTGCATTTTGAAGATGGACTGAATAAGAGAAAGAATGTCAAAAAGTAAGAATGTGACTGACTGTTGTGTATTAATTTTGCACTTGATACTTTGCTGAATGTGTTTATCAGTTGTAGGAGATTTCTGGTGGAGTCTTTACAGTCTTTCATGTATAAAGTCACATAATATTTAAATAAAGATACTTAGACTTCTCTTTCTTTTTTTTCTAAGATAAGGTTTCTCTGTGTAGCTCTAGCTATTCTGGAACTCACTCTGTAGACCAGGCTGGCCTCTGTCACCCAAGTGATAGGATTAAGGCATGTGCCATCACCACCTAGCATGACTTCTATTTTTCCTATGTGTATCCCCTTTATCTCCTTCTGTCCTCTTTTTACCTTAGCTAAGATTTCAAGTATTATATTGAGCTTGAGTAGAGAGAAAGAGGGCATCCTTTTCTTGTTCATGATTTTAGTGGAAATTCTCAGAGTTTTTCTCAGTTTAGTCTAAACAGAGACCATGGTCTTACCTTGAGAAATGTTGTGTGAATCCCTATCTTTCCCAAGATTTTTATCATGAAGGGTGTTATATTTTATCAAAGACCTTCTCTAACTCTAATGAGATGCAGCATCTGTCTTTGAGTTTACCCATGTGGTAGATTACGCTTATTGATTCATGCAATTTGAACCATCCTTACATCCTTGGGAAGAGATTGATCATGGTGATTAATCTATGCAATATGTTCTTAAGATATATTTATATGTATGATGTTGAGAATTTTTGGTCTATGTCCATCAGGGAGTTTGGTTCATAATTTTCTTTTGGTGGTACCTTTATCTTGTTTAGATATCAGTGTAATGTTGGTTTTATGAAACAAATTTGGAGGTCTTTTCTATTTTATAAGATAAAGTAAGAAGTATCAGTTTAATTTTTCTTTAACTGTGTGGTAGAACTCCTCAGATAATTTATCTGGGTATAAAGTGTTTGTTTGTTAGTTCTTATCTGTTTGAAAGGTTTTAGGTCCCCTCTCCCAGTTGTTTCATTCTCATTGCTTGTGATGAATTTATTGGTCTCTTACCTCTTCTTGGTTTAATTTTGGTATGTCAAATGTATTAAAATGTATACTTTTCCCTTAAATTTTTCAATTTTCTGAAGGAAGAAATCACAGACATTGGATGTGTAGAAAAGTGAGGTGGATCTGGGAAGATGTCAAGAAAGGGAAAGAATATGATAACAATATATTGTATGGATAGGCAATACAAAAATTGGCTACGAGTTCAGGCTACCTCACACAGGGTGGAGGCACAGGAGTGAACTTATTATTCCCATTCTTTCTTAGAATGACATTGCTCCATTTAGTATTTTTTAGGTCTTTAATTGATGGTCATTCCTGCTATCCCCAGGTGCTTATGTGTGCTCATCTCAGAAATTGTCTCCCAGTGAATTTCTCTCAACACCAAGCCTAGGGTAGTTTATCTTTCGAAATCTAAACCCCACTGAGGAGTCCCAAGCTTCACCTTCACTCTTGCCCTTCTCAAACCTATCACCACCCAGGCATTGTTTCCCCTCAATCCTTACTTCCAGACTCTCAGATGTGAAAAATCATGGTAATTAATTGAATTTTCAGGGGGATAGTGGATTGTGGTGAATCAATACATGCTGGATTCTAGTCCCCTAGATTTCAAGAAGTCCTCAGGGTTTTCAAAAATATAAGTGAGAAATTAGCATCAGGAGAATGGGTCTGGAGAAAGAAAACCAAAGTTTTTTGTTTTTATTTTAATTGAATTTGGGGGTCACATATTAAAAATTTGACCTATGTTCTTGGGGTCATGGAAGATGGATGAAGTAAATATTGTATTCAAATACCAATGAAACTGTTGGGACAAGAAATGTGTCTACCCCTTCCCTCCACCTCCCCACCTCAACCAACTTCCTATCCTTAGCAATTAATTTAACAATCAGATGGACTTAGTAAAATCCACATCTTTGCTATCATTTGCCTATATGTTACCAATTGACTAGGGTTGGGGTGTCATGTGGCTTGGTGCTGCCCCAAAAGAGGTGAACTGTGACCTTGATGAGCATCAAAAACCACTAGAATTCATAGCTTCTGGGGACTATTGCGTGATTATAACACTCCAAAAATCTCAAGGATAGGTGTGGTAGTTTGAATGAAAATGGCCTTCATAAGTTATCTCAAAGGGAGAGACACTATTAGGAAGTGTAGCCCTGTTGGAGTAGGAGTGGCCTTGTTAGAGAAAGTGTGTCACTGGGGGTGGGCTTTGACATTTCAGGAGCTCAAGCCAGTTGCCACCCCTCCCTCTTCTGCCTGCATATTCAGATGCCAAACTCTCAGCTACCTCTCTAGCACCATGTTTGCCTGTGGGATGCCATGCTTACTTCTATAACAATAATAGACTAAACCTCTGAAATTGTAAAGAAGCTCCAATTGAATCTTTTAATAAGAGTTGCCATGGTTCTAGGTGTCTCTTCAGAGCAATAAAACCCTAAGACAATGACACAAAGAGCAAAAGAACAAAGTATCTCCCGGACTGGACTGTAGAGTGACTTTCCAGGGAGCTGGATTAAGGCCATTAGAATTAATCTGCTCTTTTCTACTTAACCAGACACCCAGCTAAAGTATATGTGAAAATATTTTCATTTGTTGGGATAAACATAAAATTGAGAGAAAGAGGTTTTGATGTGGGATTGATAAGGTCCCAGTTGGCATAAGTGTGAATAGTGTTTGACAGCATTTAAAAGAATGATTGTGGAGAATGTTGAATTAACATAGATGATCAGAGAAATTGATGTCAGAACTCTAGGCCAAAGGCAATTCACCTGGGTAGCCAATATCACTCACCTGATGTAGGTTAATATTTGATATAAAACTAATATGTTTTCCTACAAAAAGTCAAGTGTGTGCTATCTTTCAAATTTTAAAGATTTAAAAATCTTAAACTAAACATTTCTCTGTGTGAAAGGTTGGATGGAATCTATATTTTTGTGAGAATTACTTATGCCTATAAGGAAATCCATGAACCTAGGCTGCTAGCACTGTATATAAATGGAGGCTGAAAAGCAACTTAGCTTAACATAAATGTATGTTTGCATACCTCTATACAATCTTACTTAAGTGATGTAGCTAGAGTAGTCAAGCTCATAGAGGGAGAAGTATGCTGATTGCAAAGCCCTGTGAGGTAGAAAGAAATGGGCAGCCAATATTCAGTGCATAGAATTTCTATTCTATAAGAAAGAATCTCAGATGTAGGTCTTAGTTCAGGTTTTCAAGAAAGAAAGCTTGAGGTAGATTTTCTAGCACAATAAGTTCAGCCAGGAAGGAGTATTTGGAACAGCAGGAGAAGAATGCTGAAGTAGGATAAAGAAGAGAAGAAAATGAATAAGAGAGTTAGCAGCAAACTACAGGTGGGCAACTGGAAATCTTATTCTACTTAAGGAACTGGACTTAGTGTTGCATTGGCACTTAGCATGACCGATTGATCTACTTCACACTCTCTAAGATGGATTGTTAGCTTTAACTTTCCATCCTTTCATCCTTGATGTTCCCCTGATGTTAGGTGTTGGAGCTGTGTTGTAAATGTCTTAATAGGGGATTATATCTCATGATCACTTATGTTCTGCATTTTGATAAATTGTTAACCTTTATTGAAGCCTCCATCTTCTGGGGAAAATAAAGCTTCTTTGGTGATGTCTGGGTACAATGATAGGAACTTAGAATGTATATTGATGCTATATCAAATTTAGCAAAATGGCAGTAGTAGGTTCCTTAGCCATGGGTAGTTACATAGGTTTACCATAAGCTGTCAAGGATCAGAATACATGCCACAAGATACTGTTTTCTAGACATAACAAGAATGCTCCACTCAAGAAATTGCAACGATGACTAATGAGCATACCAGTTGGTATACCAACATGGATAGGTAGACATTCACAATGCACTAAACCTAGTTGAAAAACAATAGACAATCAATGATTACTGAGGAAGAGATATCAGATTTCTCTAGGAATGAATTTTTTAACATATTTTTAAAATGTAGTTCTTCAAGTTATACCTCAATCATAATCCCCTCCCTCCTTCTCTTCCCAGTCTCACCCCTCTTCTCTCTTCCCCCTTACCCTCTTATCTGCTTTTTAATAATTTAATGTATATCTTTTTCCCTCCAACAGCTCCCCCTTTTAGTCCAATAAATGGCTCTTTTTCTTATAACAATAAATACAATACAAAACAATAAGGACAATTTGGCCACAATTATGAAAATTATAAGGTATAGCATACATCCCCAATGTTCGGTCCATACATATTTGGCAACTGATATTAATATTCTATTATCTGTATATCTCAATGAGTTTGAAGTTCTATACCTAACTCAGTTTCCATGCTAATTTAGACTAACAACTTAAAAACATCTTCTTAGACCCTTAGACTGAGAACATCCTTTTAATTCCTAAACAACTTAAAATTTAACTGTGAGACTATAACTATCTAGTCTTCAACCACATCAGAGACCTGAGAAGGATAAATATATCTGATTATACAGGAAATGCAGAGCCAGCAGCTTCCAAAAGTAAGAACTGACAGACAACTAGGTGCCCGGACAGTCCCTAATTTCTCTCAATACATTGGAGCATCTATCTTCAGCATTTTGGCCCAGTATCTCTGACAGACATTAATTGTAAAGCAGGAATTATGAAGGACTTGCCTACCCTGTCTTGGCAGAGCTAGGCTGTCGACTTACCTGCTTCTAAGTTTTGTCCTTTTCGGACAGCAGGGATGAATCTTCTAATAGGTATACAATGTCATATGGTCAGCCCTAAATACATGTATAAGTGATATGAAATGATCTTAATAGAATATATATACATATAAATATATATCCTAATTAGTATATATGTATATAAACATATGAATATATATATTCTTATCCATATATCATCATTTAGTGTGATGTGTATATATATATATATATATATATATTAAATACACACATACACACAGACACAGACACATCTATGTGTATTCAGAGTTTCTGACTTCGGAGAGCTATGATAACAGATGGGTTACCATGCCTACTCAACAATTTTTATCACTTCTGGGGATATAAGTTCTGTCCTTATACCTATGAAATAAATGCTTTATTCCCTGAGCCACTCCACATTCCTTACTTTAATTTTATATTCTTACTAGCTGTCACTTTTTTCCTAGGGAAATTTTTAGATGGAACTCTAATATATGAATTAAGTAAAGACATTATTTTGCTGTGCAATCAATTTTTCACCAGTAATGGTTTCTAGTTTGAAATATGGTAGTCTGCATTGTCTAAAGAGGATGCATCCCAAGATCTTCAGGGGATTTCTTAAATGTCAATAGTTCCTAGTCTTACACATACTATGTTTTTTCCTATACTACTTTTGTGGTAGAGTGTGATTTATAAATAAGATTTAATAAAAGCTTAAAAACAATTAGAGAGCAATGAAATAATACACTCCACCAAAGTTGAAAGGATGGAATCCCTTCCCTCCTTCCTCTCCTCCCTTCCCACTCCCTCCCTTTTTACTTTGTCCCTCTGTCCTCTCTCCTCTTGCAAAGGTATGTGACCTCAGCGACAGGGGATATAGAGACAAGATCCCAGCCTGGTTCACATAGTAAGGTTCTGTTTCAAGAAACAAAATATATTGACAAAAGAATGAGTCTTATTGGCACACATTTAAAGGAATGATTTGTACAAGTCCAAGTGATACAAACCAGAATGGTATGATATTCTCCACATGACAGAATGAGATGTAATTTAAATCACATAAATTGTTTATTTATAAAAATAGTACTAATCTCTGTATATACCATGTTTCCTCTTGAATACATATTTATGACAGAGTGAAATTTATATAGTCACAGTAAATGCCTATTAAAAATAACTAGGTTAACCATGAGTAACTGAAATCACAGGAAACAAAACTGTGGCATGATAGTGGTTGGGTGCCTCTGCTAAAATTATCTGTGCCCTTATTTTATGCACATAGGAGACACTCAGTGAAACTTCATTAATGGAAAGTGCTGTGCTGAAAGGGGGTCACTTTAGTTTCCCTGCTCTTGACCGTCAACTCCCTTTAGCATTTTGCTTTTGTTAAACACATTTCTATAACAGCAATTAGGTAAGAACTGTGAAGGGAATTGCTGAGATCTCCAGGCATAGAAACTTATGGTTTGGTGGGAGAATGGAAAAAAAAAAGACAAAAATCAAGGAGATAAATGGTAATGAGTGGGTGTGATGGCTAATCTTGGCTGTCAACTTTATTATGTATGGAATCAACTAACACCTAAACAGCTGGGGCTTACCTATGAGGAATTTTTTTGATTAGATATTTGAAGTGGTAAGATACACACTAAATCTGAATCATTTGGGATGGGAAGACCCATATTAAATCTGGGCCACACCTTCTGGTGTCATCACCAGAAGAGGACACGGAAGTAGGAAGCTGTTGCTTTATGCTTGCTTCACTTCCCTCCCCCTGTCAAGGGAGGCATCCCTTCACTGGAACTAGAACTCACTTCCTACATATTTCAGTGTAGACTGAAGCCCAGATGAAATATGGAGCCTTGTGAACTGAACAACTACCAGATTATGAGCCTTTCTAAGAGTGTGGGAGGGAGAGACAGAGAAAGAGAGATTCATTCTATCAGTTCTTTTCTCTAGAGAGCCCTGACTAATACAGTTGAGTAGTCAAAGGTTGTTATTTTTATTAACGCTCTAGTATTTTAGGACTTGTAAAAATAGTTATGACATTACCATCCACCTAACTTTCTCAACAATAAGAGCTTGTATAATCACAACATATTTAAAAATAGGATGGGCTGATGTAACATGCTTTAGCTGTAAATCTTATTTGTGTTTTATAAATTTCACAAATAATTTTAATGTATACCTTTACGAAAATTTATCATGTTTATAGATTTGTAGAACCCTTACCACAGTTAGGACACAGCACCATCCCCTCTTTACAGAATGATTCCTCATGCTAGGTTATAGTCACACACTCCCACAACCCTGATCCTAGCATCCTGACAGTGACTGGTTCTCCATCACTATAACTTCATCATACTGAGACTGCTTTATAAATAAAATCAGGATATCTTAATATCACAAATAGGAACAAGTAAGCCTAACCACTCTGAGATACATCTTAGTTTTTGGTTGCATCTTTCTACTTTATTTCTTAGTGTTTTTCCATTATAGGAACATACGATAGTTTACCAGTTCTGTTGGAAGCCTTTGAATTGTATTTGACCTTTTGAAAATCCAAATAGATTTTATTCAACTCAGGCTTTTTAAGCTAAGTACCACAGACTTGGTATACGTTAAAAATGAAATAGTAGCCGGGCGTGGTGGCATACACCTTTAATCCCAGCACTTGGGAGGCAGAGGCAGGCGGATCTCTGTGAGTTCAAGGCCAGCCTGGTCTACAAAGCGAGTCCAGGACAGCCAGAGATGTTATACAGAGAAACCCTGTCTTGAAAAACCAAAAAAAAAGAAAGAAAGAAAGAAAGAAAGAAAGAAAGAAAGAAAGAAAGAAAGAAAGGAAGAAATAGTATTTTGCAGAGGTGTGCAAAATAGAACTTAGAGATGAGAGTACCAGTACTATTGGTTTCTGGTGAAAGCTGTCCTTGTTACAGATTACTGATTTCTCTATTTTCCTTCCCAGGAGGAAAAAAAGAGTTCTATTCCCAAACCTCTTATAAACATACTGAGTACATACATCAGGGTTGCATCTAGGTGGCTTAATTTTAGCCTACGTCCATATCTCCCAATGCTGCCATCTTGAGGGGATTTTCAACAGATGAATTTTGGGTGGACACAAACATTCAGTATGTTAGAAAACATGAACACTCACTTGTAGTTTTTCTTGTGACCAATACCCACAAGTGGCATGTTTGAGTCATATGCAAGGTATATGTTTCACTTTAGAAGTTGGTATGTTATTTTCCAGAGTTAAGTGAAACAGTTTTCATTTCTTCCAGCAAAGTATTGTGTATTAATTTGCTTTGCATCAGCACATAGTTTTGACAGAAGTTTTATTTCAGTTATTATAGTAAGTCCACACTTGCATTTCACTGTGGTTTTCTTTTGCATTTTCCTAATGGTGAGTGGTGCACATATTTATAGACTTACTTGTCCTCTATGCATTCTGTGTAGTGATGTGGTTGAATACCTATTTTTGCTGGTTTCCAATAGAGCCATATTCTCACTGTTGTGTTTAGAGCATTCTTTCTATTTCAAGTACAAAGACTTTCTCAGATAAGTGATTTGTAAATCTTTCTCCAAATTTATAACCTGTTCTTAAAAATTCTCTTCAATGTCTTCAACGGAGAAAAGATTCTCTTCAATGTCTTAAAAATTCTCTTCAATGTCTTCAACGGAGAAAAGACATTTTCCCCATTGATGCTATATTCGTTTTTTTAATTGATTAAGTTAGATATTTGTTTACTTTATATCCCAATTGCTGCTTTCCCTCCCTCTTCTCCTTCCAGTTCCTCCCCCTTAGCTCCTCCCCACCTCCATCCTCCCCTCCTTCCCTTCTCCTCAGAAAAAGGCAAGCCTCCTATGGATATCAACCAACCTTGGCATCTGAAGTTGCAGTAAGATTAGGTGCATCTCATCTTCTTCTATTGAGTATTGACAAAGCTTCCCAGTTAGAGAAAAGGGATCCAAAGGCAGGCCATGTAGTCGGAGACAGCCCTGCTCCATTTTTGGGAGTCCTACATGAAAACCCAGCTGCACAATTGTTACATATGTGTAGAGGGCCTAGGTCTGTGCCAGTCATGCTTTGTGGTCGGCAGTTCAGTCTCTATGAGCCCAGGTTAGTTGATTCTGTAGGTTTTCTTGTGGTGTCCTTGACCCCTCTGACTCTTTCAATCTTTCCTCCCCCTCTTCCACAGGACTCCCCCGGCCCCACTTAATGCTTGGCTGTGGGTCTGAGCATCAGTTTCTGGGTGAAGCCTCTCTTATGACATTTATGCTAGGCTCCTGTCTGCAAGTATAGCAGAATATTATTAATAGTATCAGGCCAAGAGCCTCCTTCTCATGGCATGGATCTCAAGTTGGACCAGTCATTTGCTAGTCCTTCCCTCAATTTCTGCTCCATCTTTACCACTGCAGATTGTTTGGACAGGACAAATTGTGGGTCTAAGGTTTTGTACCTGGGTTGGTGTCCTAATCCCTCCATTGTCGGTCTTGCCTGGTTACAGCAGATGGCCAGTTAGGGCTCCATATCCCTCATTTTAAAAAATATTTATTTATTACTTCAGGTTGCATCTTCATCACAGTGCCCTCTTTCTACCCCTCCCAGTCCTGCCGTCCCACTCTCTACTCCCTATTCCTTCCATCTCACTCCTCTGGAGTGGAATGTCCCTACATAACAGTCCTCCACACCAATTCAGCAGTCATATGAAGGCCAAGAGCCTCCTCATACACTGGGGTCCTACAAGGCAGCACCACTAGGGTAAAGTGTCTCATTTATAGGAAACAAAGTCTATTTCCCTGTTCCCTTTGGTGCATTGGTTGTAGTATAGTTATCCTGTACTATATAGCTAAAATCTGACTTTAAGTGACTAGATGCCATGTGCATCCTTCTGAGTCTGGGTTAGCTCACTCATGGTGAGCTTCTCTAGTTCCACCCATTTGGCTGCAAATTGCATGATTTCGTTGTTTCTGATGGCTGAGTAGTATTCCATTGTGCAGATGTATGACAGTTTTTTTAATCCATTCCTTGATTGAGAGACATCTGGGTTGTTCCCAGTTTCTAACTATTACAAATAAGGCTGCTATGAACATAGATGAAGAAACTTCCATGTGGTTTGGTGAGGAATCATTTGGATGCATACCTAGGTGACAACTTCCTGAACAGAACACCAACAGCTCAGGATCTAAGATCAACAATCAATAAATGGGACCTCATGAAACTGAAAAGCTTCTGTAAGGCAAATGACACTGTCATTTGAACAAAACGGCAGCCTACAGATGGAAAACGATCTTCACCAACCCCACACTTGACAGAGGGCTAATGTCCAAAATTTACAAAGAACTCAAGAAATTAAACACCAAGAAATCAAATAATCCAATCAAAAAATGGGGAACCGAGAATTCACAAAGGAGGAATCTTTAATGGCTGAGAGACACTTGAAGAAATCTCAGCATCCTTAATCATCAGAGAAATCCAACTCAAGAGGACTCTGAGATTCCATCTCACACCTGTCAGAATGACTAAGATCAAAACTCAAATGACCTCACATGCTGGTGAGTTTGTGGAGAAAGGGGAGCATTCCTCCATTGCTGGTGGGAGTGCAAGCTTGTACAACCACTATGGAAATCAGTTTGGCAATATCTTAGAAAAGTTGGAATAGCTCTACCTCATGACCCAGCCATACCACTTCTGGGTCTTGTTTAGTTTTAATACTTAGATATCTTGTGTGTACTCTCAATGTCTTTGTGAGTTCATATGTGTGTCAGTCCTGGTGTGTCTTGAAAATAGTGCTTCCTTGGACACATCTACCACCTCTGGGTCTTCCAATGTTTCTGCCTTCTATTCCACATAGATTCCTGAGCCTTGAAATGAGGGGTTTGAGGAAGACATTCCTTAAATGCTCTTAAAGAAATGTTCAGTGCCCTTAGTTAACAGGGAAATGCAACTCAAAATGACTCTGAGATTCACTATCACATCTATGAGTATGGCTAAGATTTAAAAAAAAGAAAACTCAAGGGACAGCACATCCTGGAAAAGATGTAGAGAAAGAAGAGCACTCTTCCATTGGTGGTTGGAGTGCAAACATATAAAACCACTTTGGAAATCAATCTGGCAGTTTCTCAGAAAATTGGGAATAGTTCTTCCTCAAGTCCCAGCTGTGCCACTCTGGGCATGTACCCAAAAGATGCCCCACCATACTGCAAGGACATTTGATCAACTATGTTCGTAGCAACTTTATGCATAACATCCAGAAACTGGGAACAACCCAGATATCCCTCAGCTGAAGAATGGATAACAAAACTGTGGTACATTTACACAATGGAATACTATTCAGATATTAAAAACAAGGAAATAATGAATTTCACAGGAAAATGGATGGAACTAGAAAAGATCATCATGAGTGAGGTAACCCAGACTCAAAAAAGAAACATATGGTATGTACTCACTCATAAGCAGATACTAACCATATACTACAGGATAACCATTCTATAATCCACAGACCCAGAAGATCTAAGTAAACTAAGTGGGCCAAAGGCAGGATGCTTGAATCTCACTCAGAAGGGGAAATAGATTAGACAGCAGAAGAAGAAGAGAGGGAACTGGGTAGGAGAGGGAGAGAGAGTGGATCAGTTGTGGGGAGAGCAGGAGTGAGGTGAGAGGGATGAAAGAAAGATAGGAAACAGAGAGGAGGACATCTCTGAGACAAGCTGGAGACCTGAGACAGGGTAGGCCCCTGGGAGGACAGGGGTTAACTCTAGTTGAGACTCCTAGAAGTGGGGATGGGGGAACACAGAGACTGAAGACATTGCCTTTTAGCTTGGTAGGACTTCTAGGGGAGGGAGGGGATCACCAACCCATCCAAACAACCTTCAACTCAAGTTACCTTGTATACAACATGTGCAGGGATAAAGATATACCAGAGATTGAGGGAATGATCAACCAATGAAGGACCCAACCTGAGACCTTTCCCAAGGGAGATAGCCAACCCCTATCACTATTAATGATACTCTGCCAAGCTTGTAGACAAGGACATAGCATAACTGTCCTCTGAGAACCTCCATGTAGCAGAGGATCCAAACAGAGGCTGAGACTTACTGCCCAACATTAGATGGAGTGCGGGGTGTCTGTGGAAGAATGGGGGGAACAATAGAAAGACCAATGGGGAAACAAGAATTCCACAACTAACTTAGAACTATGGGGGATTAGAGACTGAAACACCAATCAGAGCATGCATGAACTGGATCTAGGCCCCTCCCTATACACTTGTAACCAGTGGGCAGGTTGGTCATCATATGGGTTCCCTAGCAAGTGGAGCTGGGGTTATCTCTGTCATGGACTCTGATGCTTTCTTTTTGGCCACTTCCCTTTAATGGGGTTGTGGTTCATGACCTCAGTGGATGATGATGTGTTCAGTTCTAATGCAACTTGATGTGTGGGGTGAGAAGGTATGAAGTGGATCCCCTTTTCTGAGGAGAAGGGGAGAAGGGATGGGGGAAGGAGGTGGGAGGGTGGGACCCAGAGGAGAGGGGGGGGGGCTATGATCAACATGTAAAATGAATAAATAAATAAACGTAATAAAAAGGAAAGACATTCCTGTAAGGTTGAGTGCTCCAAAGTCAGTCACTTTCTGTCCATTGTCCAGGTGTTGATCTTCCTCTTTTTTACCACCGTCTAGTGAAAGAAGCATTTCTGATAAGTGTTGAGCAACTCTCTGTTTGATGGTTATAATAATATGTCTCTAGCAGTTACTGCTGTTTCTTTAGATAAAAATCTAATAGTAGATTTTTATCCTAGGTCTATAATCTATTTAGTCTCTAGTTTCTGGACAGTTTAACGGTATCGTGTATGGACTCCAGCTCATGAAGCCTCTTAAAACCAGTCAAAATGTTATAAGCATAACATTTTGATCATTATTCCCACAGTATACCTTGAAGGAATGTCTTTGTGGTAGGTCACAGCATTTGTAGCTGGGTGTTATTGATGATTACTTTTCTTTTCAGGTAGCATGCAACGTACTTGACAGTATGGAAAATGAGCCTATGTTACATTTACCAATGGGATATTTTAAGTTGTTGAAAAATGAAGTTACAGAATTTGCAGGTAAGTGTATGGAGTTGGAAACACTCATCCTGAATAAGGTAGCCCAGACCCCAAAAGACAATCATTGCTTAGAGGTTAGGAAGGTAGTAAGGAACTAGAGGAGAAGGAAGGATCTTCCAAGGAAGGGGAAATAGAATACAGTAGATTCTAAACACATAAAAAGGAAACGAGAATAGGAGGATCAAATGAAGAGAAGAGGGCAGGATAAAGCAAGGAATATGGGAAGGTACAACTCACACCAGAGGCCATTTGAAAAGCCACACGGAGACCTGCTACTGAAGAAGCTTCTTAAAATGCATAAAAATGTGAAAGGAATTGAAATGATTTCATTAAAAAATGGAGTTGTAATGTTCCAACTAGATATTTTGTCACACTAAGTAAAACCTCCAGTAGCAGGAATGGTAAAATCCTAAAATTGAAACTGGTTTTCTATCAAGGCCACTCCCCTTCCATGTCTATACATGTTCAGAGAAGTCTGATGCTTGGGAGATTCATGTGTGAGATTTTGTGAGTAAATAAAAAAGGTGTTATAAAGCCACCACACTGTTTCTCTGTGATCCTTAACATGGACATATTTAACACAAGTATTTTATACTTTTTATAAAGTTTTATAACATGCTTATCTGATGTTGTTAAATATCTTCCTGGAATGCAGTTAATGAATATAAAAGATCTTCTAAAATTATGAAGACAATATAATATTTTTTCCCAATTTGTTTGTTCATAAATGCTACCATTTACTGTGCAATTTTTCCTGAGTAGAACATTTTCTAATTCTTGTGTATGATAAGTGCTTGTTGGACTTCTGGGGTAGTAGAGTAACTTTAGAGTAAAAAGGAAAGGGTCCTAACCATGGCTTTGCCATTTACTAGCCATGAATTTGGGAGTAGATTACTTCTATGTCTCTCCTCTTTGTGCCCCAATACTCTCAAATTTGAGAGTAAGCAGTATAATGTCACTTATGTTGAACGATTTTAATTAATGTGTTCATCGTCATTCTGACAAGATCTGAAAGATATTATGCTTTAAGAGTTATTTGAGATCTAATTGAATAAAAATTTTGTGACATTATCTTTAGGGAGGAGAACTTGGAAGTATCAATTTAATGTTAAAATATGCCTGTGTTCTGATTCCTTCAATCCATTTTAACAAATCTACCTTCAAAAATATTTGCACATATGCACAAGTACACAAACCATCTAGAGCATTGTGTATAACAACAAAGGACTGAAAAAACTGTAATGTCTTTCTCTAGGGACTTTTAAACAAAAAAGCAAAAATTTCCACTATAGAATTCAAAATGAATATTAAAAAGAATTATTAACTATATTGGTGTTGACATGAAAATAATCTCATGCCTATAACATAGATAAACTGAAAAATAACTGACTTGGAAACAGTATGAATTCATATCATTATTCTCTGCTCAGGGAAGAAAAATTACAAATGCTAGTATATATATATATATATATATATATATATATATATATATATGCACATATGGTATGCTTTCTCATGAAGATAGACATGTATATATGTACATATATGCATATTTGATATATATTGAAGAAATTATATAAATGAGGCCATGTGTGGATATTTATCTGTCTGCCTGTCTGCCTGCCTTAGTTACTTTTTTATCACCATAACCAAGGCAACTTATGAGCAAAAGCATATTATTGTTGCTTACAGTTCTAGAGGGTAAAGATTCAGTCTCAGCATCATAGGGAACATGGCAACAGGTAGACGGACATGATGCTAGAGCAGTATTAGAACATCTACATCCTTATCCACAAGTAGGAGGCCAAGAGAGAGCACACTGGGAATGGTGTGGGCTCCTGACACATCAAAGCCTATTCCTAGGGACACATCTCCTCCAATAAGATCACATTTTCCTATTCTTTCCCAAAAGATCTACCAACTAAGGACCAATTATTAAAATATAGGAATATATTAGGGCCATTCTCATTCAAACTATATATATATATCAGGAATTGGGAACCTTCAACATAGTGTACTAAATTTCAGTCTGCCTTTTCTCTGCCTACATTTTTACTTATGGTTTTATGGCTTGGGATGCTGGAAATCCTGAGACGCAGCACTCAATCCTTTACTTGTGTCTCTAGGAATCAATTAATGTTATTTAAAACAAGTTGTATTGACACTGGTGAAAATCTGTGGAGTTACTATGTGGTGATGGCATCATAGCAAATGTAAGATTCTGCTCAGAGGTCCTCAGTATTACATTTTCCTCTTCCTTTACTTCTACTTCCTCTTCCTCCTCCCCTTCCTCCCCTCTTAAGCACTAATATAATTCCTTTGGGGTCACAACAGAGGCTTCTATTTTCTTATCTCAGAAGCTCATTTTCATACCTATCCCAAAACAAATGTCCTCTATGAAATAAGTTCTGTCAAGAACCTTGTCTATCCAATCATGATTGTGGATGTGTAGATAAAAGCATGGTGGGATATGCATCACATCATTAAGAGCCACAGTTGTTAGACCTTCTAGAGAGTGGGATACCAGATTGTGCAAGTGGTATTTTCATGTACTTGTATTTTTCTGTCACTTAGATTTTCAAAAGGGTAAAGTTATTTGTAATCAAATGAATAAAAGAGAGACAAAGCCCCATTTCCCTATTACTTACTTATACTCTTGGACCAAAAGACACGTAGTAAATAAGAACTGAAACTGCTTGGGTTAAGATAATGGAAATAAGAGAGAAGACCAAGTCTAAGCATACTGGACTCTGTTCCAACAGACTGAACTTTGTAAACCCAGTATTTTAGGAAAGGACTTTGAATATTCTTGGGTAGTCTCATAGCAGAGATGTAGAACAGCCAAACACCAGCATTTGTATATTAAGCGGCTGTTGTATCCCCCAAAACAAACCCCTTCAGCTCAGTCATGAGATGAATATGATTAAATAAAGTCCTGGCTGGTTGTTGTGGTTATAGAGCTGCAAGTGAGAGCTCTGCTGAGAAGCTTGTCAGCAGCCCTCTGTTATGCTGAATAGCTGGGGAAGCCCTGGATACCTGGATGCTGACATAGTAATACTGGTGGTGTTTGAACATTTTAAGGCTGTGACCAATCTTGCTTTCTTTTCTTTTTTTCTTATGTTTGAAATTAAATACTTCTCTTTCTTCTGGGTAGTTCATTTCCTCAGAAATGTTGCTGATTGTTGGAAGAAAGGATGTGTAGATATCATTTTTCTTGGAAGTTTCTGTAAGGATGTTATATCACTTTAAATTTTGTTTTGATCCCAGAGGCCTGTGGGGACACAGAAAAAGAATAAACATTACACTTAAAGCAATAGTCACAATGATACACTTTGAGGCCTCTAAGTGCAATATGTGAACAGGGAATATGAACTTGATATGGAAGGGCTGAATCAATCTTTGCTACTGTCCATGAGATAAGTCATCTTTCTATGCTTATTTTAAAAATAAAGAATACAGGTTCTGTTTAGTTAATCCCTCTAAGGTTGCTGATACTGGACTGTCTTGTTGCAGTAAGCTTTAACAAAAGCTGTTTACCAAGTGACCAATAATCACAAAATTTTGAAACTGAAAGGATGCACAAAGACAGAATTCCAGCCCCTTTGTTTTACAGGTAGGAAAAGACATCTAGGATTACAATGATATAACAGATGTGAGTTAGTTGTACAAAAGAAAGAAAACTACATACAATATAACTCTGATGTTTTAGAATAAGGAACTTTTCAAAAAAAGAGGCTCTTTTTTCCAACATTATTTATTTATTTATTTATTCATTCATTCGTTCATTCATTTATTCATTCATTCAAGTTACATCCTGATCAAAGCCTCCTCACTCCTCCCCCCCCCCCCCGTCCCACTCTCTCACCCTCTTCCCCCTCTTCCTCCTATTCTCCGCAGATGAAGGGGGCTTTCTCACATCCACCCCCCTCAGTTCATCAGTTCTATGAGGGCTAAGAGCTTCCTCTTGCTCTGGGGCCTGACATGGCAGTCCAGCTAGGGTAAGGTGTTCAACTAACAGGCAACAGAGTCCATGACTGAAGCTCCTCAGCCCGACTTGCTAAGGGATCTGTATGAAGACCCAATCATATATCATCTATATATGTATGGGGGGGGGGGTCTAGGTCTAGTCTATTCTTTTTTTTTTTCTTTTTTTAAGTTAGTGCTTCAGACTCTGTGGCCTCTAGGAGCCTAAGTTGGTTGGTTCTGCAGATCATCATGTATTGTTCTTGACCCCTCTGGGCCTCTTTGTTCCTCCTTCCTCTCTTATATAGGATGCTCAGAGTTCCACCTATACCATTCATCCAAAGAATGGATTAAAAAAAAAAAATCTGTGGTAAATTTTTGTAATGGAATACTGCTCAGCTATGAGAAACAAGGATATAATACAATTTGCAATCAAATGGATGGAACTAGAAAAGCTTATCCTGAGTGAGCTATCCCAGACCCAGAAAGAAACACATAGCATGCATTCACTTATAACTGGATGTTAGCCATATAGAACAGGATAACGATCCTACAACCCACAGACTCAAAGGAACAGGAACCTAGCATAACTATTCTATGAGAAACTGCACCCAGTAGTAGATCAGAACAGGTGATGAGACACACAGTCAAAAAGAGGCTCTCAAGTTTCCAAGTATCTTATCCAGGATCCCCTACATATGTGAATTGCTCCCAGAACTGACATATAGCTTCCCAGAAGACAGCTCCAATCAGAGAGACCTCTATTTTCTATAAAGAACCATCATTTGTATTCTGCCAGCCCAAACAGAACAGGCAGGAAGAGGTTTAGCTCAGTAGGTAGTTATCCAGCTTAAGAACACTAGTGTGTTCTGAAAAATTCATTAATGTTGGCTCAATTATTCAGTTCCTTCTTTGGTCCTTCATAGAGTGGTCTGGTCTGCCTCCTGAGGATTCATTCAGTTCTTTCCAATTTAATTATCTTGAAAGGAAAGTTATAGTTTATGAGTGGTACTGTGTAGCTGAGTATGGAATTTTCTGAATCAGACCAGTTTTGGTCTGTTTATCTCATTCTAGCACAGTCCTTGGGATAGGATGGGAAAACACTGGTGAGAGACAATACACAAATTCCAATTTTACCTTCAAACACAGACATGTTACTTCACCTATCTGATTTCAATTTTTTTTCCTACTGTTTTATGAATGAGCTAGAATATCATTTGAATCCATATGGGTACTCAGGGTTACACACACACATACACACACACTCACATTTGCAAACAAAGAAGCACAAAATAAATTGTATATATATACACAACAATTTGCAATTAATGCACACATACACACATATAGCCACATATATATCAACATATAAACTATTTAGATGCTAGTACATAATTCTTAAAATTGAGCTTTCTTTTACCTCCTTTCCTCCATCTCTCCCTCCTCTCTCTTTCTCAGACTTCCCCTTCTATGTTGTTCAGTGTTAGAAACTCAAGAGGAAAGTCATATCACTTATAATTTGTTTAAATTTTTCTTTAAGTCTGATGCCTTCCATTGTCTAAAATAAAGGGTTTTTTTTTTCACATGTGTACAATGGACTTCAATGAATTTTAGCTTGCCAAGGACTTAAAAAGATTTTTCTTCACCTAATTGGAGCTTCTGTGTTTATTACTCAGGACTCTTTTCCTATAAAGATCCAGAATTTCAGATGGTGTCTTCCTAGATTTTTTTGTTTTGAATATGAATATTTTCCTACGTTACTATTCCCTGGAGCTTATATTAACATTTGCATGGGAGAGTAAATGATAAATGGAACAAACATGTCACTTCTGTTTCAATATACCCCTCTGGGCTAAAAGGGTGATCCTGAAACTTGGCATATAATGAAAAAAATTATATCTTTGGCAGATAAAGATTGAATGAATAATTGGGACATAAATATGATGAAGATTGGACAGGAGAAGGTTGAGCAACTGACTGTCATGACTCATTCTTACCTCGTTCATATTTATTAACAACAATAGTAATAATAGACTCCAGAATGGCTCTGATGTGTCAGAGCTTCATTTGCACGATCATCTGATTTAATCTTCCTAATAAAACTATAGTGTGAAGCTTAATTCCTACTTCTGAGGAATGAAGACACTAAAGATCAATTTACCTAAGATCTCAAAATAAGGAAGAGGTGGTGACTTAATTAGAAATTAAAATTACCTAAAAACAAAGAACTTTCATATATAACCCATAAATGCTCTTTCTTACATCATCAAACATTGTGCTCATTTGGAATGTTGCATGTAGTACACAGAAGAGGTCCATTAGCAATACTTTGGTTATACTGAGTGAACACTGCTACACATCCCTGAAAAGTAGAGAAAATAAGGAAACTTGAAAAAAGGACATGATGACCACTGATAGGAGGGTAGCACCAGAGTAGACCACCAACAAGTAATACTGGGTTTTCTTCTCATTAGCAACACCCTTTCTAATGTAACCTTAGCAAAGCCACTAAACATTTCAAACCCTGGATTTTAATGGCTGTAACAGAGACCTGACTTCCATATCTAACAGCATGTTCCAGAAAGTACATGAAATATCAGAGCATATTTCTACTATCTCTGACAGTAGGGAGACACTGATGTTATCGTTGCTCTTTATGACTAAGCGAAGGATTCAGGATATTTCTTTCTCTGAAAATAATAACTATGATAAACTCACATTGGCAATGTTCTGGAAAGATTATAGGCACAGGCATGAATATTGGGAAGTAGGAGTTTATGTGGGTGAGCTAGATGAGTAATGTGAGCACAGTGGGCCATGAGAAGTGTTACAAGAGTTTGTGGGAGGCTTAACTCAATCCTCAATAACAAGTCTGTAGGGTGAACTGGAGGTGAGACAGGTGAGGAGCAGAAGCAGATTTGGGAAGATGTCAAAGATGAGAATGATTGACTCATCATTTCACCACTAGCTCTATCTCCCCAAATCACCAAACAGTTGCTAAACTCACAAAATAGCCTGAGGCAGAGAAGCAGATTCATGTAATAGGTATTTTACTGGATGTCTTCATGAAACTTAGAAGAAAGTCATGAGTGGCAATTATAAGAATAGTTACAGGGATAAAGTGCCTTTACTAATTGAGACAAAGCTTCAAGTACATTCATCATTGGGAGAATACTAGTGATGATAGTAAGGGTGCCACCAGAAGCTCAGGAAATTTGAAGTATTTAACTGTATAAAATACAATGCCTATCTTCTAGAAGTTCAATCATATCCCCCAATGCTTAGAGAACATCTCAGAAAAAGAGAAAGACTGTAAGAATTTAAGGATGGAAAGGAGTGCTTTAGATGCTGTCATTTGTACATGCTGTTGTAGCCATGAACACAGAAGAACTGACTACTAGCATATTATATTGACAAGACGGGGCAAATCAACATTCTGTCATGAATGAAGTAGGGGTTCACATGGGCCCTCCCTCACAGAGGTCCTATAGGTTGTTTATGATTGCTGTGAGAGAACGAGTCATAGTTATTGATATACTCAATATACATTGCTCTTGCTCAGTGAATGATCATCTATTCATACTCATATAGGTATCCTGTATTAAATGTGATAAATTATACAAATATATACATACAAGTCATGAAAGTAGGGGGCTGAACTTGGAAAAAAGAAGGAATTTGATGAGAGGCAGAAGATAATAATACAGGATAATGAGAAAGACTTTTATCAAATAACATCATCTATATGCATGGAATTGTGAAAGAACAAACAATTTTTCTAAAAATAATAGTTCACAGTCAGTCTAAGATTGTAGCAGAGCAGAAGAGAAATGGAAAATTTTAAAAATGTAACTATGATAGATTACTTGTGCAAATGTCTCCAATGTTTCATTCATTATTATATCTATATACCTTGAATACTACAAAGGGCTTTCACCATCAGAGGATAGAGTCTGTCTCTTTAACTCACGAATCCAGCTATCTTTAAAATCTACTTTGTAAATATAATAGAAGTTACCTTGTATATATGTAGCTACAAAAGATCATGAATACTTTTTCTTTCTCTCTTGAAGCCTTACTGTAACTCATGGGGACAAACCTAGGCTATGTAATGATAAATGACACATGGCCAATTGCCAAACAAAGTGTGAGTTCATCCAGGATGATCAAGTCCCAGCTGACCCACCAGTAGTCTACAAGTACTTGGATGAGCCTAGCTGAGATCATCTAACCTAGCTGAGATCATCTAAGCCTGGAAAGATCAGAACTTCTGTTCAAACCTGGAGACTTTTGGACAATAAGAAATTGTTTTGTTTTGAAGACACCAATTGTTTATGTAGTTTGGTCATGCACATAGGATATAGAAACAGATAATTTCCAATATACTACCATCACCTATGGTTATTATTCCTGCTTAGTGCACTTTCCATTATTGATCTCATTTTTTTCAGATGCAAAAATAAAGCTTCAATTGCATATGAAGTAACTGGCCTATGGACATGTGACTAGAGGAGTTAAAACCTCAGTTGTACTCCTCTGTCTGACCACAAATCTGATGTACTGTACACTATGCCATGCTATATTAAACAGTATAAAAGGAGTTTATAAGGTGATCAGGGTGGTTTATGTTTGGACAAATGTTGAGACTATTGGTAACCACAGAACAAACCATCCTAGGGAGAGACTTTATGAAGGCATGTATCCAAGTCTGAGCAAGAGAATACCAAGAGTAAAACCCATAAAGGCCGAGTGTGATGATTCTTGTCTAACCTCTTCAAATAATAAAAAAAAGTTAATCACCATGAAAAAAACAAGTCAAGAAACAAGTAGGGATTTCAGAAAGGAAGACTGACACAGGTAAGGAGTGGGCACAGAGTGACTCAGAATCCCCATCCCAAAGGGATGTGTCCTTAAGTGGGAAAGAGGAGTGGTTTAAAATTGGAATACCATAGGAAAACTTAGACCAACATAGAATTTCCAGTCATCCCTGCCAGATCCTCTTCCCTTTAAGGAGAAGGGCATTTGAAAGCCAATCTGGAAAAAGGCAGTATGCTCTGAGGTGTACACCACCCACACCTGACATCTTCCCTCCACCTTTCTTCTGACCCTTGGCTTGAGATTCTTTCCCTTGGTTTATAAAGTAGAGAAATTCCTTCAAGTTTTCTTCCTGAGATTAGTATGTTTTTCACTGTACATCCTTCCCACTCTTCAGAGAAGGGGAGCCCCACAACCCCATGGGTACCAACCCACCCTGGCACATCAAGTTGCAGCAAGACTAACTACATCATCTCCCACTGAGGCCAGACAAGACAGCCCAACTATGGAAAAGGGATCCAAAGGTAGGCAACAGAGTAAGACACAGTCCCTGCTCCAATTGTTAGGGGACCCACATGAAGAACAACTTGCACATCTGCTACATATGTATGGGGGGGGTCTAGGTCCAGTTTATGCATTTTCTTTGGCTGGTGGTTCAGTCTCTGTGAGTCCCCATGGGTCTAGGTTAGTTTACTCTGTAACTTACCCTGTGGTGTCCTTAACCCCCCCCCCCCCTCTCTCAATCCTTAACCCCACTCTTCCACAAGACATTCTGAGCTCCGTCTATTGTTTGGGGATGGATCTCTGAATTTATTTCCATCAGCTGCTGGACATAGCCTCTAAGAAGACAGTAATGCTAGGCTCCTGTCTGCTGCCATCATGGCAGAGTATCATTAATAGTGTCAAGAGATTGACTCTCTCCCATGGAGTTAGTCTCAAATTGGGCTAGTCAGTGTTTGGCCATTTCCTTAATCTCTCCTCCAACTTTATGTTTGTATTTCTTGTAGGCAGGACAAATTTTGGGTTGAAGGTTTTGTGGATGGGTTGATGTCCCCCTCCCTCCACTAGAAGTCCCACCTGGGAACAAGGAGGTGGTCACTTCAGGCACCATATCTCCAGCTGCTAGGAGTGTCAGCTAGGATTACCACCATAGACACTTGGGATCCTCCCCTGTCCTAGAGATGCCCCTCCCCCACTGAATTTCATTCTGAGATCAATGTTAACTCTTGCTTTTCAAATAATTCTATCCATGTGATGGGATAGATACTTCTGTGCCTATAGTAAGATGATATTTTAAGACTCTCCCATGATCAGGACGAAGATGATCCTACTCTTGGCAAATGATTTATAAAGCCACTCTGTCCCATCCTTTCATCTACCTAACTGCTATTCAAACTTTAAGGCTAATGTATCACCTTGGGTATCAAAACACTTTCCTGGCCCCATCCCGTAGTATGCTTCTATTCTCCCATTTACACTCTGTATATCTCAACAGAACATGTAGCAGCTGGCTAGTCTACTTCTCTCACTAAGAAATCCAGGAAGGCAAGTACAACATTTGAAAGATAATTGGAACCCAGTAGAGAAATGTGTTTTGAGTCAATGAATAGTTTTAGGAGAATGTTGAACAGTTTATGCCTGGTAATCTCAGGACAGAGAATACTTGCTTGCCTGCTTTTGATAGGGGAGCCAAGTAATTAGTTGTGGTTCAAAAGTGCTATTGTTTTGTGAGTTAAATATCTAATTATTGCTGAGAGACTTTCCACAATTCTGCATCCTCTAACACAAGGTCAAAGAACACTAAGCCATCAGACCCTGTTCCTTTGGGGGTGAGGGCACATGAGTGAGTAAGAAGAATTTGCCATTTCAAACTTAGCTTCCAGGGTTATTTGTTACTACAATAAAATATATCCTGACTGATTCCAGAAGGATACAAACAAAAACAAAATCAAAAACAAAAAAGACTCTTACAGCACAGTAAGTATCATGGCAGAGAAAAGTAATGACAGTGATAAGGTGTTTATTTTGTTGAGTTTACCCTAAGAGGGTAAGTAGCATCTGCTGTCTTGCCAAAGGTGACTGGCACTTGAGTGAACCAGGAAAGACCCTGGGTCATGACAGAGTCACCTTTGGAATCAACATGTAGTTACAGTTGGGTAAAGAAAAGGACTTTTGAGGTCATGATGTCACTGGAACAAAACTCCCTGAAAACTCTGAGTCATTTCTGTGGTTCACCTCCTTGAGAACCAGTTCCTGTTTGGTTGTTGTTGCTTTTTTTTTTTTAAATCCAAGGTTTTATTTGAGAATTTTCATGTATTAAGGAACCAGATTCAGATCACCTTGCCTGTAGTGTGGTATATATAGTCAGTACACACACTCAGTGCTTTATCTCTGCAAAGGACAGTGATACTAAAAAATGGTCTGTTCTAATGTTCTTCTGAGTTCCTTTGCTAGCAACATGCAAACATCCCAGAGACCCCCATTTTCTTGTAAGTAATTGGGTAAGGGAGACTTCTCTGCAATCACTTTATGCAGATAATGTATAGAACTAAATAATTACCTATGTGACTCCAGAAAAAAAAACAGCTCAAAACCAACATAAAATTAAGTTTCATCTTTGAAATTTATTGTCTTAATTCTTTAATTTGTTTAATTTGATCTCCTCAAAAAACAAAATGCCATTGACTTTGTCTTTATGTTGTACATGTGCATATTATTGGGAAATTTCTTTTCAGAGGAGCATAAAGTTGTTGGATATTCTCAATGTCAGTTTTCCTTTCCCTTTCTGGGGGTGCTTCTTTTGGTATCCCTTCACCTTTATCTTCCTCTTTTCTCTGTCTGGAAGTTAGCCTGATCCTACTCATTCCCCACTTCCAGGTGAATTTTCCAAGGTCCAATAATTATTCCTCTCTGGAAGTCAACTCAAAAATTTACCCAGCCACCTTATTGGAAGTCTGCTTTTATAGTAGACTTCCTTGATGTTTCTAAAGGCCTGAGATGTGGCCAATCACTAGTGTCAAGTATGGTGAGGCGAGGTGAGGTGGAACTGCTGTGTACAGGAGGGCTTCACTCGCAAAATCTCATTTAATTCTTTCAGAAACCCCATGAGGGGTTCTTCCATTATATAGATTAAATAAGAAAGGGTTAGGGAAATGGAATATGAGCATTTGAAATGCAAGTCTAAAGCTATAAAATCAGTCTCTAATCCATCCCAAAGTTCTGGAAAAACAATGTTTTTTTTTTTTCCACCTTAGGCATAAGATAAGTAGAACAGTTTCAGATGATGAGATGCTAAGCTCCTGATCCTGAAGACGAGCTTCCTGGTGCTTACTCTGGCATTGCAATTTGTTAGTTCCAACACAGAATTACTAGTTTAGAGGATTCAGAGTTACATCTCAGGCTGGACATATTGGGGTTTGTGATAATGCTTGAGAATCTCATTCAGACACTCAGGTTTTAACATCACTTTGGGAAATGAATAGTTCATGAAAAGCTGAAGCTGTGAAAGTAGACATGACCCAGGCTAACAGCTTGGGTCAAAGAAGAAGACATAATATATAATATAACCATGTGAGCATGTTCATGTGTGTATGTTCGTGTGTGCATGTTCATGTGCATATGTTTGTGTGTGTTGAAAAAAGAGAAAAGGGTCCAACATTCTGTCTTTCATCTATGTATCTATGCTAATGTTAGTTTTTATTTCAAAAAGTTTAACCACCATTAACAATTTCAAAGCACACCTAAAATCTGTAGAACAAAAAGAAGCAAATACACCCAAGAAGAATAGGAAATAATCAAACTCAGGGCTGAAACCAATAAATAGGGACAAAGAAAACTATACAAAGAGAATCAATGAAACCAAGAGATGGTTCCTTGATAAAATGAACACGATAGAATAACCCCTAGCCAAACTAACTAAAAGGCAGAGAGACACTATCCAAAATAACACAATAAGAAATGAAAAGGGAGATATAAAAATGGACAACAAGGAAAGCCAAATAATCATTAGGTCTTACTACAAAAGCCTGCATTTCACAAAATGGGAAAATCTAAATTAAATGGATGATTAGCTTGATAGATTTTACTTACCAAAGTTAAATCTAGATCAGATAAGAAACTTAAACAGTTCTATAACCCCTAAAGAAATAGAAGCAGTTATCAAAATATCCCAACCAAGTCCAGGGACAGATGCTTTTAGAACAGAATTTTACCAGACTTTCAAAGAGGAGCTAATACCAATAGTCCTCAAACTATTCTACAAAATAGAAACAGAAGGATCTTTGCCAAACTCATTCTATGAAGCTACAATCACCTTGGTACTTAAGCTACACAAAGACTCAAAAAAGAATGAGAATTTCAGACCAATTTCCCTCATGAACAATGATGCAAAAATACTCAATGGAATACTCACAAACCAAAATCCAAGAGCACATCAAAAACATCACCCACCATGATCAAGTAGGTTTCATCCCAGGGATGCAGAGAAGGTTTAACATGTGAAAAATCTTTCAGTCTAATCCATCATATAAACAAACTGAAAGGGGGGGGGGAGCATGATCATTTCACTAGATGCTGAAAAAGGCTTTGACAAAATCCGACACTGTGGGGGTGATCTGTTATGTATTCTAAATGTTAATTAATTGATCTCAGAGTTCTGCTTGCTGTATGAGGTACACCAAGTAATGTTATTACTTTGCTTTCTAACCATTGTCTTTGATTGGCTTTAATAAAATGCTGAGGCCTGTGATTGGGCACAGAGAGAGGTAGGTGGGTCAAAGGTTGGCAGACTTTGGAGAGGTTGAAGGGAAGAAGAAGCCTGAAGGAGGAAGGAGGAGACACACCATGGGTTAGATGGAAGAATCATATCTCCATGTGGCCTAGAACATAGGCATAACATGGAGAATAACATCCCAAGAAAAGGTATGTATATATTGGGGTTTTATTTAGGAAAGAGCAATAAAATCTCTCTTAGATACGCTAAGATTGCACAATCCAGGCTAAGGCTTATTAAAATTCATCAAGTGTCTGTGTGATTATTTATAAAGGCATGTTAAGGATTAACACTGCCAACCAATTAGCTATAAAATACATACTGGTAATAATTTAATTGTATATTTCTACATATGGTGCCCAAGTTATGGAAATTAAGATCCATGCTTACAGCCTGAGTAGGCCCTGGTGAAAGGTAGTTTCCTAGACAAAGAACAGGGAACCAAACTGAAATGCCTTTCAAAGGTGCAGCTCCTTTCACAGAAGCTGCTGCTTTGCAACAAAGATGGGGAGCTAAGGCTCTCCCTATATAATAAAAAACCCAGAAGCCTTCTAGACAGAGCTACGGAGTGGAATTAACCATGTAAATTGAAGAATTCACTATGTCTCAATACATTTGAATTCCAGATGAGTTTGTTTCTCTTAGCATGGAAATATTTTTTACACTGATAATTGTGGTTCTGTATATCCTTTTTGAGAAAGGCTTTTATTCTTTTTGAAAAAGAATCAGACTAGGACAGGCTTAGAGAAGGAAGGAACTTACAGATGGAATGCTAAGTTGTTGGCAATGACAATGGGGAAGGAAAAAGACCCTTCTGGATAGATAAGACAAAATTGAGGCAGTTACAGCTGAGAGCTCTCTGGCTACTAGGTGTTTCCTAGCTATTTCTGCTATTAGCCTCACAATATAGTGCAACCACAACTAGATTCCAGGGAATGATGAACAGAGCTTTAATTGCAGCATGGGATGGCAAATTAGACCAAGGCTTTTGGAATGTTCTTGTTTCTTTGCTCAATTTCTGTTAGATATCTTTGATTTTCTGAATATTGGGAGGTAGAAAGGATTTTTTCATGGTTTGTCATTGCTGAAACATAGGTATTTTTGAGGATTTTGGACATATTTGGGATTCGGGTGAAATGTTTGAGCAGGGTGGTGGTGGCACACACCTTTAATCTCTGTACACTGGAGACAGAGACAGATTGATCTCTGTGAATTACAGACCAGACGGTCTAAACAATGAAGTCAGAGTGGTACCCCTCTTGATAAGACTGCAACAGTCTAAAATTTTAAATGGCACCTTTTTCCTTGCAGGTACTACGTAAATTTTTACTTAGTAATAAATAATAATGTCCTTGTTGATTTAATAGATACCCATCAATCCTAACAGAGATATATTCCATTAGTCAATGTAAAGACCCAGAATTAGGCTGGGGGAGTAATATACAAGCTAAATGCCTCTTACTGCCAACACTTAACAAAAGATAACATAAAATAGTATATCATGTTACTCTAAACCAATCTCCTCAAGAATGGGTCTACCATGGGAGAACTAGAATTCAGACTAATATAAAATAGTTTAATTAACATTATTGGTTAATAATGGTAATTCAATGAATTAAATTCATACCTTGATCCCAAACTTGGGAGACAAGGAAAAAACAAGATTTTTGTGAGTTTCAGGCCAATCTAATCTGCAGAGCACTACAGAGCAAATTAAAACAGCCCAGATTACACAGAGAAACCCTGTCTCAATAAGGATAGGTATATCCACATTGAAATAAAATCTCAAGAAAAGGATAAAAGGAAAGAAAAATATAAATGCATGCCTTTGATCCCAAAACATGGAAGACAAAGACAGAGACAGATAGTTTCCTTGTGAATTTCAGCTAACCTAATCTACAAACAGCTAGAACTACACAGAATAAATTTGTCTGAATCTACTAATAGATTTATGACAACTGTAGAGGAGATTATTTAAACTCCAGTCTTAGCTGAATTTTTACTTAAAATGATTATATATAGCCATGTATGTATAATAATAATTAAGATGGTAATAATAATGATGGTTTTATTTATCTCCTTTATGAGAAACCGAAATAGAGCAGAACTATAGACTTCTAATTTTAATAAACTAATAGTTATAATGACTTCAAAATGGAGGGAAAAGGCTGTCGTTTTGGGAGAGAAGCTTTTTTTTTAATGTCAACAGGAAAGAAAAATTAAATCTTCCATCTAAACTGTTAGAAATCAGATTTGACTGGAAAGGCCTCCTAAGGTGTTAGATACAAACAAAAGAACAAACAGGTAACTTATATTTGTTGATTCCACTATATGGGAACAGCTCAGACTGGCTAAGACATAAACATATATACATAGCCAATAAAAACCTTGTTGGCTACATAGAATCCACATGACTGATTACTACATGCCATCCTTTTGTATGGTATGAATGGAGACTTATAAATGTCTTTATTATGCTCAAACAGAGAGCAGAAAAAAATCTTTCTTCATTGATCTGTGCATCCTGCACATCCCAGGAATTTTTGTAATTACAGAAATATACATTATTTGTGAGAACTTATATATTTTCAGAACAAAAGAAACAGACATCAATAAAATGGAGATGATATCAACAAGATTTATTCTTCAGGATGCTGAAACACTGAGACATATTTATTCCAGCATCCTGCTATATTTAACCCAGGTGACCTTGATTTTCCCAGTCTTATATTAAGATTCACTTCCAGGATGATTTCAATGAAAGTTGTGAATCCCAATTGGTCTTTCAGACGATCCCAAACAGGACTTCATTTGGGACTGAATTTTCAATATTTGAGAGACTGAACAACAAGGTTCACTATTAAATTACTTAACCATTTTTAAAGAAATTTGGGCCCCTAACAGGTTTTCCTTGCCCTAAATCATCAGGAAGCAAAATTTCAGAGGAATTATGTCCCATTCCCAAGAAAAGGCAGATAAGCTTTGGTTGTTCTGGTTAATGTATGTTTGTTATGATAAAGGGGATGTTCTTATGTTTAATGGTATTATTTAAAAATGTGGGTTTAAGAACTTAAACTCCTGGAAAGATAAGAACAGGAGTTTAAGTTCTTAAACCCACTGAACTACCCAGTAATCAAGTTGCTAAGAGACAAGCAACATTTGCTTATCTAAATACAAGAGATGGATAGGGCATCTTCAAAAACCCCAAGAGATCTGCAGAATATGGCATTCGAAGATGTTATCTTAAATTAAGATTTTCTTTTTTTTTTTCTTTTTTTTGATATCGAGACATATCAGCACCTGACAGTACCCCCTATTCTACTCCAAGTAGAAGATAAGCATCGAAGAACCTCCACTGTAAGATGGTTGAATTAGTGGCAAGCCTATCTCTTGGCATGAAAAAACCCCTTGCACCAACTGCAGACAGATTGCTGTCCCAAAAGGACAAAACTTAGTAGCAGGGAAGTCGACAGCCTAACTCTGCCAAGACAGGGTAGGTAAGTCCTTCATAATCCCTGCTCTACAACAAATGTCTGTCAGAGAAACAGGACCCAAAGGCTGAAGACTGATGCAGGAATGTATGGAGAGAAAAAGGGAACTGTCCAGGCAGTCATTGGTATGTCCTTTCTTAGTTTTGGAAGCTGCAGGCCCCGCACTTCCTATATAAGCAGATATACTTATCCCTCTCAGGTCTCTGAGGTGGTTGAAGAATAGACAGCTAGAGTCTCATAGTTAAATTTTGAGTTGTTTAGGAATCAAGAGGGTGTTATAGATCTAAGAAGATACTCTTAAAAGTGTGTTGCAAGTTAGTATGAATGTTGAGTCAGATATAGACCTTTAAACTCATGGAGATGGTTAGATAGTAGAATGTTAAAGTCAGGGGCCAAATATGTATAAACTGGACATTGGGAAGGTATACTGGGCCATTTAACTCTCATAAATGTGGCATATTTATATCTGTTGTTTTGTATAATACTTACTGTTATAAGAGAAGGAACCATCTGTTGGACTGAAAGGGGAAACTTCTGGGGGGAAGAGGGTGGAAGGGCGGGATAGGAAGGGGGAATAGGGAGGGGTTTGTGACTGAGATGTAACTTGAAGAAAAAAAATAAAGTATTTAAAATAAAAAAAAGAACTTAAACTCAAGTTCAAAAGGGGGGATATGGGTATATAATATAGGAATGAGGGTAGATTATTGAATCTGTTCTGAAACTTGCATCTATTGTTATTCTCTAAATATGGTTATTTTTTGATTCATTCACATAGAATTTTATACATTGACATAGATTTAAAGTTATTTTGACACACATATACATATATTTCAACCCATATAAGCTATTGTGGCTATATAACACATTTAAAAGTACAGGTTTACTTCTAGTACTTTTATTGGCTGCTATTGCAATCTATTTAGGACATACAGTCAGGCTTATAATCATGTCAAATACTAGTCTTACTTTATCATAAAAAGATGGTTGCTAGGTTAAACAGATAGAAAATTGTTAAAAATTGGCTGTTTTCCTGTTCAAAAATTAAATATATGATTGATAGGTAGATAGATAAATAGATGGATGATAGATATCTAGATAACAGATAATAAATATATGTCTTCAAACCCTCAGAGGCATACAGAAAGTGTCATTTAAAAATGTTTTCTACTTTAAAAATTCTTTGACTTGAGACAGTCAACACCTGACAGCTCCCATTTTACTTGGAAGGAGACAATGAGCATCAAAAAATCTCCATCAGGAGAAAATTCCTACTGTGAAGAAATGCCCTGCTCTCTCAACAGACTATATATGGTCCAAAGATGAACCAGAACTTAAATGTAGGTAAGTCAAAGGCCTGATTCTGCAAAGACAGGATAAGCAAATAATTTTTATTGCCTGCTGCACAATTAAGCCTGTGAGATATGCTTGGTCAGAAAGGTAAAGATGATGTTTAAATGACATCAAGAGATATTTGGGACTATCAAGGCAGCAAACTGTCATTTTTCCATTTTGGAAGCTGCTTGCCTGCATATCCTGCTCACTCAGATAACTTTATTCCTTCTTAAGTCTTTGGTGGTGTTGAAGACACAATAGATATAAATTTTCAATTGAGCTTAAGTTTAGATTTGAAAATATATTTTTGAATCCAAATAAAATATTTAGGTTTATAAATATATGATATGATAGAAAATATTTAGGTTCAGAACTTTAGACACACCAGGATGGATGATTTTTTTTCTTCAAGATTGAGTGACACAAATAGGCTAAACATTATGATTATGTATGTAACTTTTATATATGCTTTTAGTGATTGTTTCATATTTGTTCTTATTGTATATAGTTAAAAGGCCCTTTTACTAGACAAAAGGGGGGAACTTTTGGGAACATATTTTATGTATTCTAAATGTTAAATAATTGCTCCCAGAGAACTGCTTGCTGTACAAGATACACTAAGTGATACTGTTACTTTGCTTGCTAACCATTGTCTCTTATTGGGTTTAAGACAATGCTGAAGCCTGTGATTGGGTAGAGAGAGAAGTAGGTGGGGCAAAGTTTGACAAGCTTTGGGATTAGAGAGGTTTATGGGAAGAAGAAACCTGGAGGAGGAAGGAGGAGATATGTTAAGGATGAGATAGAAGAATCAAATCCCCACATGGCCTGGAAGATAGGCATAGGATGTCAAATAACATTCCAAGGGAATGTATGCATATATTGAGGTTTTATTTGAGGAATAACATTAAAAGATAACTTAGATAGGCTATGATTGCACAATCCAGACTAAGGCTTGTTAAAATCCATCAGGTGTTTGTGTGTGATTATTTATAATGGCAGGTTAAGAATTAACACTGCCAACCAATTAGCTATAACATAGATACTGACAATAAATTATTTCTACATAACATCTCTTCATAATAGAAGTTTTGGAGAGATCAGGGATACAAGGCCCATACCTAAACATAATAAAGGCAATATACAGAAAACCAGTAGCTAACATCAAATTAAATGCAGAGAAACTTAAAGCAATTCCACTAAAATCATGGACAAGACAAGGCTCTACACTCTCTCCATATCTATTTGACATAGTACTTGAAGTTCTAGCTAGAGCAATAAAATTACTAAAGGAGATCAAGGAGATATAAGTAGGAAAGGGAGCAGTCAAAGTATCCCTATTTACAGATGATATGATTGTACGTATAAATAACCCCCAAAATTCTACCAGAAAACACCTACAGCTGATAAATACTTTCAATAAAATGGTTGGGTAAAAAAATTAAGTGAAAAAAGAAATCAGTAGCCTTCCTTTACACAAATGATAAACAGGCTGAGAAAGAAATTAAGGAAACACCTTTCACAATATCCACAAACAATGTACAATATCTCAGAGTAACTTTAACCAAGCCAGTGGAAGACCTGTATGACAAAATCTTCAAGTTTCTGAAGAAAGAAATTGTAGAAGATATCAGAAAATGGAAAGATCTCTCATGTTCATGGATTGGTAGGATTAACATAGTAAAAATGACCATCTTACCAAAAGCAATCTACAGATTCAATGAAATTCCCATCAAAATTCCAACACAATTCTTTACAGACCTTGAAAGAATAACTTCATATGGAAAACTAAAAAATTCAGGGTAGAAAGACAACCCTGACAATAAAAGAATTTCTTGTGGTATTGCCATCACTGATGTCAAGTTGTACTACAGAGCAAAAGTAAAAAAAAAAAAAAAAATGGAAAAATAACCCCGTACAATAAAAGAATTTCTGGAGGTATCAACCATCACTGATGTCAAGTTGTATTACAGAGTAATAGTATAAAAAAAATGTAGAAGTAGCATAAGAACAGACAGACTGTTCAAGGGAATCAAATCTAAAATCCAGAAATAAACCCACACACCTACAGACATTTGAGTTTTGATAAAGAAGCCAAAATCATACAATAGAAAAAAGAAAGCTTTTTCAAAAAATGGTCCAACTGGATGTCAGCATGTAGAAGAATGGAAATTGATCAATATTTACCACCCTGCACAAACTTAAGTTCTAGTGGATCAAAGACTTCAACATAAATCTGGAGACACTAAATATAATAGAAGAGAAAGTGGGGAATAGCCTTGAATGCATTGATACAGGAGACAACTTCCTGAACAGAGGATCATCAGCTCAGACTATAAGATTAACAATTAATAAATGAGGGGGATCCATGATGGTGGCAGTCAGCAGGGACACATTTAGAGCTGGAGGAGATAGCTAACACATCGCAGAAATGTAAACAAGTTGAGCAACATCCTGAGAAGCGTGAACCTGCAGGGTCACACCCAGTGAATCCAGGGACTAGTGGGGGTCCCTCATGGGAACCTCAGACACTCCCAGGATGCAGAGAGCAGCACGGCAGGGCAAAGGCAGACCCAGGCACTGTCGCAGAACACACGCCAAGGAGCGAGCCTCAGAAGTGGGCAAGAGCCACTTAAAAACCCAGCAAGTGGACAGGGTCAGGGCCCAAAGCAGAGGTTAGTGGTGTGGGACACAGGCTCGGGGCACAAATCAGAGGTCAACGGCTCGGGGCACAGACTTGTCTTGGGGCCCAAAGTGGAGGTTAGTTGGAGAGACACAGACTCTGGCCCAAAGCACAGACCTGCTGCATGGGGCAGAGGTCCAGGGTACAGAGCAGAGGCCACTGGCGTGGGACATAGGCCCGGGACCCAGGGCAGAGGCCAGCACGGATCCGGCTGCAGAAGCTGGCAAAAGCCACCCAGCAGCTGGCAGGAAGTCACAACCATATCTGAGCTTACCCAGAAAGGTGTTGGACATAAAGGTCCTTCTACTGGATATACAATCACTTTGAAGAACAAAGCACTAAGACAGAGCAGAGGGGTGCTCTTCCTGCACCGGTGCAGTCTCCCACAAATCTGAACTTCAGGTTCTTGGGAGGTAGCCCCATCAGCCAGATAGAGGTACCTCCCAGCTACCTAAGCGTCCAATATTCACATGGTCACTGCAACACCCTAAAGAGGACCTGCAGTGTTACTGAAACGGTTCAGAAGACATCAGGAACAGTCAGATCAGGGCAACCAGAAGGCTAAAGATCAGTGAAAGAACAAAACTGACAAAAATCAGAGAAATATGACTCCAACAAAATTCAGCGACTTTAACACAGTGAGCCCTGAAACCCACCACAGCTGAAACACATGAAAATGATGACAAATCTATACATAGGAAAATGATGGAGTCCTTTCAAGAAGAAATGAAAACACTGAAAGAATACAAAGAATCCTCAATTTTACAATGAAAGCATGGGATAATACCATTAGAGACCTTCAAGCTAACGCAGCCCAACATGAACAGGAAAGAGACAAGGCAATGAAAGATTGGAGAGATTTGAAAGATTTCCAGACAAAGACAAGCAAATTGGAACAGGAAACCTATAAAACCAAAAAAAAAAAATGGTTCAAGACTTGAAATTGAAAGTAGAAGCAATAAAGAAAACATAATCAGAGTTAATCCTAGAAGTGGAGAATCAAGGGAAGAGAACAGGAACTACAGACATGAGTATCAAAGATAGGACACAAGAGGTGGAAGACAGAATCTCAGGTGTGGAATATTCGATGGAAGAAATCAGTACAACAACCAAAGAAAATGAGAAATCTAAAAAGTTCTCACCCATAACATCCAAGAAATCAAGGGCTCAATGAAAAGATGGAACCTAAGAATTACAGGCATAGAGGAAAGAGAAGACTTGCGACTCCAAGGTCCAGGAAACATCTTCAAAAAATCATAGAAGAAAACTTCCCAAACATAAAGAGAGAGATGCCAATAAAATTTCAAGAGGCATACAGAACACCAAACAGATTAGATCAGAAAAGAAACTCCTCTCACCACATAATAATTGAAACTCCAAATGTACAGAACAAAGACAGAATATTAAAAAGCTGTAAGAGAAAAAGGTCAAGTAACATATAATGGCATCAAAATTACACCTGACTTCTCCTCAGAAACTTGAAAAGCCAGAAGGGCCTGGGCAGACATCCTATAGGCCCTGAGAGAACATAGATGCCCCGCCAGAGTACTATACCCAGCAAAACTCTCTATCAAGATAGATGGAGAAAACAAGAGATTACATGACAAAATCAAATTTAAACAGTATCTCCCCACAAATCCATCCCTACAGAAGTTTTTAGAAGGAAAATTGCAATCCAGAGAAGATAAATACAGCCAAGAAAACAGAGGAAGCAAAAGCCTCCACTACAGCTAAACCAAAAGAAACACACAACCAGCACCTACACCAAAATAATAGGAAATAACAACCTTTGGTCATTAATATCCATCGACATCTATGGACTCAACTCCTCAATAAAAAGACACAGGCTTACAGAATGGATCCAAAAACAAGACCTATCATTTTGCTGCATACAAGAAATGCATCTCACTAACAAAGATAGATGCTACCTCAGAGTAAAGGGCTGGGAAAAGGTTTTCCAAGCAAATGGACCCAGGAAGCAAGTGTGAGTAGCCATCTTAACCATCTTAATATCAAATAAAATTGACTTTAAACTGAAGTCAAATAAAAAAGATAGAGAAAGTCACTAATACTCATTAAAGGAAATATTTATCAAGATGACATCTCAATATTGAATATCTATGCTCCAAATACAAGGGCACCTACATTTGTAAAAGAAACTCTTCTAAAGCTTAAACCACACTTCCATCCCCACACATTAGTAGTGGGAGACTTCAACACCCCACTGACAACAATGGACAGGTCAACAAGACAGAAACCAAGCAGAGAAATAATGAGTCTGACAGAGGTCATGAACCAAATGGACCTAACAGATATCTACAGAACATTTCACCCAAACACAAAGGGATACACCTTCTTCTCAGCACCTCGTGGAACCTTATCCAAAATCGACCATATAGTCGGACACAAAGCATGCCTCAACTGATACAAGAAAATTGAAATAACCCCTTGTATCTTATAAGACCACCATGGAATAAAGCTGGACTTCAACAACAACAGAAAAAACAGAAAGCCTACACACTTATGGAAACTGAACAATTCTTTACTGGATAAAGAGTGGGTCAGGGTGGAAATAAAGAAGGAAATCAAAGACTTTTTAAAAATTTATTTATTTATTACTTCAGGTTACATCTCCATCACAGAGTCCTCATTCCACCCCTCCCAGTCCTACCCTTCCACCCTCTACCCCCTATCCCTTCCATCATACTCCTCTGGAGTGGAGTGTCCCTACATAACATTCTCCCACCCCAGTTCAGCAGTCATACGAGGACCAAGAGCCTAAAATCTAACAAAAATGAAGGCACAACATACCAAATCTATGGGACACAATGAAAGTCATGCTAAGAGGAAAGTTCATGGCACTAAGTGCCTTCAAAAAGAAAATTGTGACAGTTCATATTAGCGAATTAACAGCTGAACTGGAAGAACTGGGAAAAAAAAGAAGCAAACACTCACAAGAGGAGCAGAAGGCAGGAAATCATCAAACTTAGGGCTGAAATCAACAACTTAGAAACAAAAAGAACAATACAAAGAATCAATGAAACCAAGAGTTTGTTCTTTGAGAAAATCAACAAAATAGGCAACCCTTAGCTGAGTTAACTAAAAGGCAGAGGGAAAAACTACAAATCAATAAAATCAGAAATGAAAAGGGAGAAATAACAACAGACATTGAGGAAATCCAGAGAATCTTTAGGCCCTACTTTAAAAATCTATACTCCACCAAATTTGAGAACCTAAGCAAAATGGACAATTTTCTGGATAGATTCCACCTTCTGAAGCTAAATCAAGATCAGGTTAACATATTAAACAGCCCTATTATCCCTAAGGTAATAGAAACAGTCATTAAAAATCTCCCAACAAAAAAAAGCCTCTGGCCAGTTGGTTTCAGCACAGAATTCTACCAGACCTTCAAAGAAGAGCTATAATACTGATGCTCTTCAAACTCTTCCACAAAATAGAATCAGAAAGAACACTGCCAAACTCATTCTATGAGGCCATAGTCACCCTGATTCATAAACCACACAAAGACACAACAAATAAAGAGAACTTCAGACTAATTTCCCTCATGAACCAAACCGAATCCAAGAACACATCAAAAGTATCATACAACATGATCAAGTAAGCTTCATCCCAGGAATGCAAGGATGGTTCAACATACAAAAAATCAATCAATGTAATTCACCATATAAACAAGCTGAAAGAAAAAAAGGACTCGATCATCTCGCTAGATGCTGAAAAGGCATTTAACAAAATGCAACACCCTTTCATGCTAAAAGTCCTGGAGAGAACAGGCATACAAGGACCATACCTAGAAATAATAAAGGCAATGTACAGCAAGCCAGTAGCCAAGATCAAATTAAATGGAGAAAAACTTGAAGCATTTCTTCTAAACCCAGTGACAAAACAAGGATGTTCATTTTTGCCATATCTGTTCAACATAGTACTTGAAGTTCTTGCTGGAGCAATAAGAAAGCTAAAAGATCAAGGGGATACAATTTGGAAAGGAAGAAATCAAATTATCCCTATTTGCAGACAATATGATAGTATACATATGCAAGCCGAAAGATTCCACTAGAGAACTCTTACAGCTGATAAGCACCTTCAGCAAGGTGACTGGTTACAAAATTAATTAAAAAAAAAAAAAACCAGAAACCCTTCTTTAGACAACAAATACATGGGCTGAGAAAGAAATTAGGGAAAATAACACCCTTCACACTAGCCACAAACAATATAAAATACCTGAGGGTAACTCTAACCAAGCAAGTGAAAGACCTGTATGACAAAAACTTCAAGTTCTTGAAGAAAAAAATTGAAGAGGGTGTCAGAAAATGGAAAGATCTCCCATGCTCATGGATAGGTAGAATCAACATAATAAAAATGGCTATTCTGCCAAAAGTAATATACAGATTCAATGCAATTCCTATCAAAATACCACCACAATTCTTTACAGACCTGGAAAAAGAAATTCTCAACTTCATATGGAATAACAACAACAACAAAAAACAACAGAATAGCTAAATCAATCCTGTACAATAAAAAAAAAACATCTGGAAGTATTAACATCCCAGATTTCAAGCTGTGCTACAGAGCAATTGTAATAAAAACAGCTTGATACTGATATAGAAACAGACCAGTGGATCACTGGAATCAAATTGAAGACCCAGAAATGAACCCACACACCTATGGTCACTTAATTGTTGTCAAAGAAGCCAAAACCATACAATGGAAAAAGGACATCATCTTCAACAAATGGTGCTGGTCCAAGTGGATGTCCACATGTAAAAGAATGAAATTAGACCCATACTTATCACCTTGTACAAAACTTAAGTCCAAGTGGATTACAGACATTTACATAAGGCCAGACACACTAAATCCTTTAGAAGAGAAAGTGGGGAAAACCCTTTAACTCATTGGCACAGTGGACAACTTCCTGAACAGAACACCAACAGCTCAGGATCTAAGACCAAAAATCAATAAATGGGACCTCATGAAACTGAAAAGCTTCTGTAAGGCAAAAGATACTGTCATTTGAACAAAATGGAAACCTGCAGATTGGGAAAAAAATCTTCACCAACCCCACATCTGACAAAGGACTACTATCCAAAATTTACAAGGAGCTCAAGAAATTAAATGCCAAGAAACTGAAAAATCCAATAAAAAAATGGTGAACAGAGCTAAACCAAGAATTCTCAAAGGAGTAATCCCTAATGACTGAGAGACATTTGAAGAAATGGTCAGCATCCTTAATTATCAGAGAAATGCAACTCAAGATGACTCTGAGATTCCATCTCACACCTGACAGAATGGCTAAGTTCAAAGATGAACTGCACATGCTGGTGAGGTTGTGTAGAAATGTGAACTCTCATCCATTACTGGTGGTAGTGCAAGCTTGTACAACCCCTATGGAAATCAGTCTGGCAGTGGCTTACAAAACTTGACATAGCACTAACTCTAGATCCAGCCATACCATACCACTTTCTGGGTATGCATCCCAGTGATTCCTCACCAAACCACAAGGAAGTTTCCTCATCTATGTTCATAACAGCCTTATTTGTAATAGCTACAAACTGGAAACAACCAAGCTGTCCCTCAACCGAGGAATGGATTAAAAAGCTGTTATACATCTATGCAGTGGAATACTAGTCATCCATCAGAAACAATGAAATCATGTAACTGGCAGCCAAATGGATGGAACTAGAGAAGCTCATCCTGAGTGAGCTAACCCAGACTCAGAAGGATGCTCATGGCATCTATTCACATATAGTCAGATTTTAGCCATATAGTACAGAATAACTATACTACAACCAATGCATCAAGGGGAACATTGACATAGACTTTTTTTTCCTATCAATGAGACCCTTTGCCCTAGTGGTGCTGTCTTGTAGGGCCCCAGTGTATGAGGAGGCTCTTAGCCTTCATATGACTGCTGAACTGGGGTGGCAGACTGTTATGTAGGGACACTCCAGTCCAGAGGAGTGGAATGGAAGTGATAGGGGTTCGAGGGTGAGAGGGCAGGACTGGGAGGGTTGGAAAGAGGACGCTGTGATGGAGATGTAACCTGAAGTAATAAATAAATATTTAAAATAAAAGACAGCTTGGAAAGTAAAAAAAAAAACAAAAAAAAAGAAAGAAAGAAACAATAAATGACACCTCATGAAACTGAAAAGCTTCTTTAAGGCAAAGGACACTGTCACTAGGAGAAAAAAAAGCAAACTTTATATTGGAAAAAAGATCTTTACCAAACCTACATCCCACAGTTGGCTAATATCCAAAATTTGTAAAGAATTCAAGAAATTAAACACAAACAAATCAAATAATCCAATTAAAATGGGGTACAAAGCTAAACAGAGAATTCTCAAAAGAGGAATCTCTAATGGCTGAGAATCACTTAATGAAGTGGCCAACGTCCTTAGTAATCAGAGAAATGGAAATTAAAACATCTGAGATTCTATATTGCACCCACAAGAATGACTAAGATCAAAAACTCAAGTGACAGCACATGCTGGTGAGGATGTGGAGCAAGGGGAATGCTCACCCATCGCTGATAGGAGTGCAAACATGTACAACCACTTTGCAAATCAATCTGATGTTGTCTCAGAAAACAGAAAATTCTACGTCAAGACCCAGTTACACCACTCCTGGCCGTATACCCAAAATATTCCTCACTAAGCTGCAAGGATATTTGCTCAACTATGTTCATAACAACTTTATTCATAGTATCCAGAAACTGGAAACAACCGGATATTCCTCAACCAAAGAATGGGCAAAGAAACTATATTACATTTACATAATGGAATACTATTCATCTATTAAAAACCAGGAAATCTTGCAATTTGCAGGCAAATGAATGGAACTAGAAAATATCATCCAGAGTACGGTAACCTGGACCCAGAATGATACACATGGTTTGTACTCACAAGTAGATATTAGCAATATAGTAGAGGATAATCATGCTACAATCCACAGAACAAAAGAAGTTAAGTAACAAGGAAGGCTCAATGGAGGATACTTGTACTCCACTAAGAAGGGGAAACAAGAGCCATCAGAAGTAGAGGGAGAGAGGATACTTGGTGGGAGAGAGGGTGTAAAGGGAATGATGTAGGGGAGGTGTGGGCAGAGAGGGGATGGGATAAGAGAGCTTGGAGAAACAAGGAAAATTGGTGAGGGACATCTCTAGAATAAGGTAGGGATCTGGGATGGGAAGGCTGCTTGGAGGTTATGGGGTGACCCTAGCTGAGACTCTTAGCAGCAGGAGATAATGAGACTAAAGTAGTCACATCCTGTAGCCAGACAGGGCTTCTAGTGGAGAGAGGAGGACCCCAACCCATTCACAAAACCATCAAACCAAAATATTTCCTGTCTATAAGATATGCAGAGACAAAAGATGGAACAGAGATCGAAGGAATGGCCAACCAATGACTGGCCCACCGTGAAACTCACCTCATGGGAGAGACCCACACCCTGACACTATTAATGGTACTCTGCTATCCTTGCAGACGGGAGCCTACCATAACTCATGTGAGAGACTCATCCAGAAGATAATGGAAACAGATGCAGAGACCCACACCTAAACATTAGATGGAGCTCAGGGACTCTTCTGGAAGAGCTAGAAGAAGGATTGAGGAAGTTCGACGGGTCAAGGACACCACAAGAAGGCATACATAGCCAACAATGCTGGGCCCATAGGGGCTCATAGAGACTGAACCACCAAAAAAGAACATGAACGGACTCATCATAGGCCCCCTGCACATATGAAGAAGATGGGCCACATGGTCCTCAAGTGGGTCCTCTAACAATTGGAGTGGGGGCTTTCTCTGACTTGGACTCTCTTGCCTCCTTCTGGATGCTGTTTCCCTAGCAGGGATGACTTTTCTTGTCTCAGGGAAAGGGATTTCACTTAGTCCTGTTGTGATTTTGTGTGTATTGGTACTCCCAGGGTGGGGGGTATGGGGACAGTGGGTAGGAGGGTGGGACTGGGAGGAGAGGAGTGAGTGGCATTGTGATTGGGATATAAAATGAACAAACAAATAAATTAATGAACAAAAAATGTAAAGAGCGTGCAAATGTTGACTAAACAATGACCTTAATAACAGATTGCCTGATTATTTTATGAATTCCAGGCACAAAAATTTTATTTGCTTTCTAGGTAGTACCTGGTAACAGTTTGACTTTTACCAAATAGAATTGGAAGCTGCTGCCTCAGCAAAAGACATTTATTTCACTGAATATCCATCATTTTCACTGGTACCTATATCCTATGCAGTTTCTGCTTCCAATGAGATTATCACAATTAAGGATCTTGTTGGCTTTTCAGGCTTGGGAATTGTAATATACCTGTTTCATGTGGTAAAATATTTTATTTTCCTATTGAACATTGATATCTAACTATGCTGTTTTCATCACTGTTTAACAACCAAAACCTGAATATTTTATTTTATATGTGATGATAAATTTCAGAAGGAAACATTATTTTATCCTATGTCTTCCATTAATGTTTTATACATTAAGTTTCGCTGTTACTGAGAATAATACATGGTGAAGATAAATTTCAAATTTTATATTTAGAAATTCAGTGAATCATTTAATGGGGTAGTTCTTTCAAATATAAGAAAATCAAGATACAGAAAATAATACAGAACAAATGCAAAAACAATGAGTTATTTTAAACTGAACACTATTGTAACTGCCATCCAGGTCAAGAAGTATAATCTTGTTGTCCTATGTCCTGTCGCCCCTCTCCTACAAAATACACACTAACTTTCTTCTTCTTGTCTTTCTGTTTCTTTGTGAATACATCATCTAAGTATTCATCCATAAAAACAGTAATTTATTTTGTGTTTTGTTTTTTAAGTTATGAGACTTCTAATCTGAAGATAACATTTATCCTTGTTTTTCCTTGATTTTCTTCTGCAGACAAACTTATGGGATTTGAGGAGTCTTTCATGAGCTGGACCTTCTGTCTTGTGACTTTATGGCACACAAAGTCATGCTCCTTTACATTTATTTTGACTACAATATGATGGTTGGATCAGAATTTAATTGTCATTTAACCTAGTGTGTACTATATAGCACTATATAGATAAGAGATGCTCAAAGCTTATATGGGGTGTGGAGTTAAGCAAGCTCTTTAGTTTTGTGGGCCTAATCAAGGGAGACAATGAAGAGGTTGGGTTTGCTGAGCTGAAAAGCAGTCTAGGTTTCATTTTTCACATGTTTGTAGAATCCAAGTCACCATGAAATCAAAGATAAAAGATTGAGGTTCATATTAAATTGGGAGTTAAATATATGCTTCTCATTTATTTGACAATTCAATTATTTTTTTCTGCTTACAGATTACTCATTACATATATTGAATATAGTAATGTCTTAGAAATAATAAGGGATTTAAGCCAAAGAGATTGTGATACATATACTGTAGTTCTACCATTTATTGTATGGTTGGGTTAGTTTAAAAAAAAACAAAAACAAACAAACCAATAAACAAAAAACCAACCCAAGCTCTTTGAGTCCCATGTTGACTAAGCGTTAAACAAAAGTAATCATGTTGATCTTACTCACTAGGCTATTACAAGCATACTATAGGCAGACATGCATAAAGAACTTGTTTCACAAATGTCCTAAAAGTAATGAGTTTTTGCTTTCTGGCCTTGTCTTGTCCAAAAATTCTTTCCCAGTTTTTTCTTAAAACAGAAGTATATACAACTGTAAACCTTCAGGTAAATAAATGTCTAAAGTAATATTGTAGGTAATATTTCAGGCAAATTAATATTTTAGGTAAAAAGGAAAAAATAAGAAAAGAAGTAGAAAGAGAAGACAAAAGGATATTCATAGACATCTGTGGAGTTGATAAAGCCAGAAGAGAGGTACCACAAACACTGAGGCAAGACATGATGGACAAGCCAGATGCAGGCGTAAGTTGTCACTTGTGTGAGCAGTAGTTGGAAGTACACATACAGATGTAAAGATTGGAAATCTAGACTTTGAGGATGAGTGGAAACACTGAGGTGACCCCCGACCGTATGACTAAGCTCTCAGTGGGTAATGACACGTCTGTATCTAAACTTAAACCATTAAAAGCATCGAAATAGATGCTTGGTGATTCAACCCAGGAAGAAATTCCCCAAATATCAGGGAGAACAAAAACACTGAGTAAAGAAGACTATTTTGGGGAAGATGAATTATGTTTGAGTAAAGTAGTTTCCATTGCTATTAAACAGTCTCACGATTCAGCTTTCCCCACCAGGAAACACCTACAGGGTTTTATGCCTCATGCTGACTTCCATCTGCTCTGGTATCACTCAATGACGGGTGGCAACTGTGTCTTCGTTCATGGTGATGTATTTACTTGTTGCAGGTCCAAAGTCAGACTCATTATTTCTTTCTGTATTTTGATTTAATAAAGTGAAATAACAGTGAATTTTGAAGATGTGAAATCAAATGGGTTCACTAAAGAAACTGCTATGCTATGACTGAAAAAGAGCTGCAAGTGGAGAAAGGATTCTGTATTCTGAATGACTGGGAGGCTGCTTACAAGGAAGATCATTTGTTCTTTTAATGTATGCAGAGTGGGCTAGAAGCCAACACTATCACTCTCCTCTATGAGCTCACTGGCAGGTAGACTGTACAGCACTGGAGAAACTGGATTACCTGCAAGGTTCAAAAGAGCACCAGTTTTGAGATCCAATGGCTCAAAGTTTCTACCTTTGGCACTGATTATGCAAATTCAGCCATACTATGTGAAGTCTTTAACATTATTAGCAAGAGATATTTTGAATGACCTATTTGACAACCAGATGCAAAGACACGGCTCCTGTAAGAGATGTTTCCTCTTGTGCTAAGTATCCTGAGTTTCTTTGACTGAAGGTGAAAGTAGGGTTTCAATGTCAGTTGTAAGAACTCTAAATTTTCGAAGAAGTAATTTGCTGTTTTTTTCTTTAGCTGAGATCATTCATGAATTGTAATGATATCATCATTTAAAATGCCTTATTCTGACATCTTGTGGCACTTAGTAAATGAGAAGGAAAGGAAGGATGCAGCAACATGAAATATTCATTGTGAGGCCTATGAGCTATGTAAGTGAAGGATGTGCAGGCACATTTGTGCACTTGTGCTATCACTGCTTGGTGTTGGTGGAGTTGTTTTCCTCTCTGTAGGTGTTAGCTCTCATCTGACATCTGTTCTACAGCCAGAATCCTCTATAAGATGTTTACATTCAGGTGGCAACTCAGAGAGAACTGATTCAGGAAAGGAAAATTGATTGTTTTACAATTATCTCATTCTTTCTTCTACATTTAAGGTTCCCATACTCTAAACTATGAGAATCTGGGAAATGAAGACTACATGTGTGCCAATTAGAAAGGAAACATTGTGTGAACATTTTGTTTCCTTCCTCATGTTGTGGTGATCCCCAACCATAAAGTCATTTCATTGCTACTTCATAACTGTAATTTTTTAGTGCTATGAATTGAAATGTAAACATCTGATATGCAAACCTGAAAGGGGTTGTGGCCCACAGGTTGAGAACTACTATGACTTGTGACATTCTTCAGACAGTTCCCCATTAGAAATATCTTTCTTTATGAACAGAAATTTTATAACATATCTATTTTATCTGTCAGTCACAGTTATGTTAAAAGTCCATGCAGAAATATATTATAATTTTTGTTACAACTTGAGCATTAAATTCATCTGTGATGATCATTAAGATGTCATATTCTCTAACAACAGTGTCCTGGGTTCTTTAGCTTCCTATGACATTTTTGTTTTTAACCCAGTAGTCTGGTATTCACTGGAAAGCTTATATCATTTTACTTTCTTTCTAGAAGTGTAGTGCTCAAAATTACAGGTAATTTCCAGTCAAAGTCCAGGGTACTGTGCTGCAGACAGCGCTGGACTAAGAATCCTCAGTCAAAGGATCATAGATCCCCATTAGCTTTAAAAAAATTTTTTTTTGGCAGTTAAACACCACCATTGGCTCATGCTTTATTTTTAGTCACTTTATGTACTGAAACTAGTTAATTACAAGATGTGTGACTAGTAGGAATCATACAAATCATTTTGAATGAAACAGTATTAATTGACGTACAGTCATCTGGTCCAGTAGACCTAAAAACTCCACTTCTATCCTTGTTCACACATATCTAAAATGTGGTCAGTCTGTTGATTATTAAGGACTCCATGCTGGAAGCTGATGTGCATTTGGATTATAGGACAGAAATGTCCTCTAATCTCTTGTAGCTAGCAGTCTGGAGTAGAGATAAATTTTAATTTAGCAACCTACCATGAAACATTTTATTACACGTTTTCTTAGTTAGGGTTAGTACTGCTGTGATGGAACATCATGACCCCATGACCAAAGCAGCTTGGTAAGGAAAGAGCTTATTTCTCTTACACTTCCCTGTCACTGTTATCATTGAAGGAAGAAAGAAAGTTGGGACAGGAACTCCAACAGCACAGGTACTTGGAGACAGGAAGTGATATAGAGGCCATGGAGGTGTGCAAGCTTTTCGGCTTGCTATCCATGGCTTGGTTAACTTGTTTTCTTACAGAACCCAGGACCATTAGGTCAGAGATGGTACCACCCACAATGGACTGGCCTTACCCCATCAATCATGAGTTAAGAAGTTGCCCTACAGCCAGATTATGGAGGGATTTTCTCAATCGATGTTCCCTCTTTTCAGATAACTCTAGCTTGTGCTAAGTTGACATAAAACTAGTCAGCACATGTGTGTTGATAAGAATTATGAAAAAAAAAAGATCAGAGTAACATGAGAACACTCTGGAGGACCCGCTATAAACCACATATAAGCATAGTGGGCTTTGAATTCAAAAAACTATTTTTTTTTTACTTCTCACAACTTTGTTTTTGTCATTTAATTCACTATATGAAGTGAAATATTGATGGGCACATGCCCTCAAACACCCCTCCCTTTGAGATGTAGATTCTCCTGCTTTACCAGGAGCTCGTTGCTACTGAGTCCATTCCATGTTTATTCTTGAAGATGACAGATGAGTTTGTATTTACTCTCTTGGGCCCTGAACTGACATGTAAGAAATTTGACTATGCTGTCAAAATAGTGTAAGTACATCTTTGAAGTAGAGAAAAAGAAAGAGGCTAGCCTGAGAAAAATCCATCCAAATTCCCCTTCAAGGTGCTTTCCAGACCAGACTAGACAATCTGAATAGCATCAAGTATTCCAAGGCAGCAGGACACATTGCCCAGCTGATCAGTCTTCAGATTTCTGACTCACCCCCCTCCCACCCAATGAATGAAATGATTCCTAAATATATGCTGTTGTACATATAGATCATTGTTTTGCCCAGTCATTATCAGAGGGACTTCCTTTGGCAGCAGATGGGAGTGACTGCAGAAATCTACAGCTGTATATCATGCTGAAAGACAGTCTAAATTACAGTTTTCCATTGGGTCCCTCCCCCTTGGAGCTCTGGGAATCCCATGGAAGAGGGGAAGAGAGATTTTAGGAGTCAGAAGGGATGGAGGACACCAAAGAACATGGCCCACTGAATCAACTAATCAGGGCTTATGGGGGCTCACAGAGACTGAAGCACCAAGCATGGGTCTGCCCCAAGTCCTCTGTATATACGCTATGGCTGTTAGATTGGTGTTTTTGTCGGACTCCTAACAGTGGGAGTGGATGCATCTCTGAGTCTTTTTTTGGCTCTCAGGACTGTTTTCCTTTTATTGGGTTGCTTGTCCAGCTTCAATATGAGGGCTTTTGCCTTCTCTTACTGAATCCTATTTAGTTGTGTTTAGTTGTTGTCTCTTGGAGGCCTGTTCTTTCCTGAAAAGGAAATAGAGGAATTGTGGATCTGGGGAAAATGGGAGGTGAGGAAGAGCTGGGAGTTGTGGAGGGAGGCGATACTGTGATCAGGATGTATTGTATGAGAGAAAAATCTATTTTTACTTTAAAAAACACACACTTATAACAAAAGAGTTGCTGCATAAAACTCAGGATATTTTCAAGTGTGACTGAACATTACCCAAAGGTTGTATTTCCCCTAATCTCTTTACTGTTTGAGAACTTTTGTTATTTTAACATCCAGAAGTTCACAAAGACTCATTCAATAAATAGGCATTTTGCATCAATGGTGAAAGCATGCTGGAGTATACAGATAGACATTGCTTCACAGAAGGACAATGCAACTTCTGGTCTTGGGAGTAGTGGAAAAAGGAGACTCTGGGTGAAGTAATGTTCAGATTCAGTGCTGAATGAATAGAAGCAGTTAGCCAAGTTAAAGGACTGGGCAAGGTGCATGTGCCAGACACCAAAGGTAGGAAAGCACTGGACCAACTTAGGGAACTGCAGACAGCTTTTCACCACCGAGGAATGGGATCTCATGTGTCCTGAATGTGACTTTTTTGATTACCTGGGACTCCAACTCTAGTTCAATGTGTCAGCTATGGTTTCTGTACAATCTCCCCTCAGAACAAGGTAAGCATTGTGAATTATCCCAGTGTTGGAAATTTTAGAAGCACTCAACTGCCTAGATGCAAACCTAAGTCTCTATGAAAGACAAAGTCAATCAGGATATGAAGAATCACATGTGACAAGGCGTAATATGAAGACTAATGAGCAGAAGAAGTGATTTGAAATATGCAAAGTAATAAAACAGCCCATATTACGTGTTATTTTATATATACATCTTATATATGCATTATATAATATGCAAATAATTCACTATTTGAATACATGCTGTAGGTAACATGTCATTTATATTGTATATGTAAACATATCATGTATTATCTGCCAGTTCCTATAAAATGTACATCTATTTTTATGTGTAAACACATGCATATACATATATAAATCTATATGTTCAAAGGAATAGAAACAAGAGACATAATAGTGAAAAAGGGGCTCAATGAAAGCAGAAGTTTTTGAAAGAGAATATACAGTTTGAAAACTCAATTTAAAACCTCAAATTTATAAAGTCGGGCAGTAGTTTGGACAAAACTGAAATAAAAAAAACTAAAACAGAAACTAATTCTAGAAAATTGATCAACACTATAGCATATTAGCTTACAGTTTTAGAAAAGGCAAAAAACAACATTGCAGGAGGATGTAATATCTGATGCTTCCTAAGGGCTTGCATGGTGAGGCTCTCTTCATGAAGCTTAATGCTACAGGTGGATGAATTGAGTGACCCTGATGACAGAATTTTCCCTTTCCAGCTGCTGTCGTCTGTGTTTTACCATTTGTTTTCCTCAGGCTTCCTAGATTGTCCTTCTAATCCACAGCATGTCCTTCATGCTGATTAAAGTGACTGGCCCACCGTGACCGAGGCAGGGATCCAATGCTAAAGAAGACAAGGGTGATTCCAAAAACTACTGGAACACCTTAAGTAGCAATACGTGTCCTGAGAAAGCTTGCCAGCATGTTTTTGGAATATTCTGTACTACATAGAGCTATAAATCCTTAACTTCATAACATTCCAAGTTTTGTTCTTGTACTTACAAAGTATTTTAAAATGTTGTTTAAATGAAAAATCAAGTTAAAGATGATGGGAGTAAATAATTTTCTCTTTTAACCTTCCAGAAACCACAGATAACTTCTACCAGTGACTGACCCATCTGTCCATCCCTCAGTGAGTTATTTCTGGAGTTGTTATCATTTAAATCATTTTCACAGGAACTTACGGGAACTTAAACCTAGGAACTGTCTGTAACTGTGCTTTATGGATGACATAAATGATTCTGGGTCTTCCTCCTTTTCCCCCTGTCTGTTCTCATCCCAAATAATCATATTTTGTAACCAGAGATGCCCAGTACATATTAAATTTTCTTTTCCTGGTGTGCCCTTAGGGAATGAATACATGAGAACATGCTGGCATAGAGGAGGGATATATAGCAGGAAGAGGGTTTTGTTATCTTTTGTGTGAACAAGTACTATTAATTTGAATAAAAATTATGCATGTTGCAAATGGATTTGTTAGCCAAATAAAGACCCTAAAAGTATAAAACATCTCTAAGAGATCAAAATAAGTTATTAATTATGGTGTTTGAGGGGTTTTCATTGCTTGAAACTTGCCCTTACCTTCAAAGTTGTATTCTTTCACCCCCAGTTTATCAGAATATGTGTAGATTTACATCTTCTCTTTCTTTAATGGCTTTTATTTTGTGGTTCATAAGGTTTTCATACTTGTTAGATGAGCATTCTAACACTCAAATATGCCTAGCCTTCTTTTAATATTTTATTTTAAGACAGGATCTTACTCATTTACTGTAGCTGGCCTGGAACTCACTCTGGAATCTGAATAGCCATTGTAATTTCATTTTGCTTCAACATTTAGAGAAATCCGTATTTCCAGGTCAAACTTGTGTTTTCTCTTTAAAGAGGTACTTACAGTACAATAAGTTCAGACAAGCTGGGACCCTCTTCATACATACCTGGTTTTCTTATACATGATTAAATCTGAACAACACATAGACAAAAGTGGCCAGTGAGAGGAAGTGTAAAGATTGCCATGAAGGACAACATTCTCAGCATAGACAGAAGCTTATGGTAATCTTGAACTTCTAACCTTCAGACTTGAAAAATAAATGCCAGTTGTTCCAGCCACCCAGCTTGTGGCATATTGTTGTGGTAGTCCTAACAAACTAAGACAGAGGCCAACAAAACACTTTTAGGAGTGGACTGAGGGAGGTTCTCATTCTGAAACAGCATAAGTCTAGCATAAGTTTGGAAGCGGGCCTTTCATGATAATCTCAGCTGTGTTCAAGCCCAGCCTCAGACAATTCTTAAGAGATCCCACCTGGCATAAAAGTCCTACTGGGACTACACAATAGAATTATTTGGACTTGGGTTATAAATCTCAGGAAACTCCCTCTAGTCACTCAAAAACAGGAATCTGTATTTAGTCTGATAGGTCTTTTCCCCATTGAATTACTAAACAGATCCTGGTTAGTGCCTACCCTGCTAAGGTATTACATGTTTGTTACTTTTGCTTATGATTGTGATAGAATCAACTTATGACAGAAAGGCACACACTCCATCATAGTGAGTAAGGCAGGGTAGTAGGAGCTACTGTCTGAAGGGTGAATGAACTGCTGTTTACATCATGGTAACAATCAGACTATCAACAGACAGGGGGAGAAACAGAGCTGGGCTATATACTCTTGAAGGCCAGGATGCCTAGCTAGGTACTTCCTTGATCTAGTCCTGTGACCTCCTCAAAGAGCACCATAAACTGGGTATAAAATAAAGTCTTCAAACATTGAACCTGTGGGAGAATTTCACATTCAAACCATACAATAACCAAAACCATGAAACAAAACCAACCAAACAAAGCCCATTATTAACTCCCCCACCATATACTCCTTCTACGTGAGGCCATTAAAAGGAAATTGTTCCCTAAAATTTATTTATTCAAATTACGTATCTATCCCATCCTCCTCTTTCTTCCTCTCCTAGTCTCACCCTCCTACCTTCTTCCCCCTCTCCCTTCTCTCCATCTCCTCCAGTGAAGGGAGCCCACAGATATCAACCCTCCTCAGTTCATCAGTCACATAAGGGCTAAGAGCATCCTCTTGCTCTGGGATTTGAGATGGCAACTCATCTAGAGTAAGGTGTTCCACTAACAGACAACAGAGTCCCATGTCAGAGACTATCCTGCCCCACTTGGTAAGGGATCTGTAGAAAGACAAAGATGTCTATCATTTATATATGTATAGAAGAGCTAGGTCTAGTCTATATATGCTTGTTTTTCTTTTCTTTTCTTTTTTTTTTTGGCTATTATTTCAGTCTCTGTAAGCCTCTAGGGGCCTAGATTAGTTGGATCTGTGGATCTTTAACCAATACTGAGACACACAGCCAAAGATTAGGTTGAGCTGAATGAACCAACCTAGGCCCCCAGAGGCTTACAGAGACTGAAACACTAACCGAGAGAGAGAGAGAGAGAGAGAGAGAGAGAGAGAGAGAGAGAGAGAAGAAAGCTTAGACTAGACCTATTCATATATAGATGATAGGCAACTGGGTATTCATGCACATCCCTGATGGGGTGATGTTATGCATTCTAAATGTTAATCAACCTTCTTCAAAAGCCTGCTTACTGTACACCACGATATGCTACCTTTCTTGCTAACCATTGTCTCTGATTGGTTAAATAAATGCTGAAGCCTGAGATTGGCAAAGATAGAGGTAAGCAGGACTAAGGTGCTTGGGCTTCTGAAGCAGAGAGTTTCATGGGAAGAAGAGGCCTCCAGTAGAAGAGAGAAGAAGCCAAGAGCAGAAAGGAGGACACATGCCATGGGTTTGGGAAAAGAGCCTCATTCCAAATGGTCCAGAGAATCAGCATAGTGTGGAGAACAACAGTCCAGGGGCTGTTGTATATATGAACATATGGGGTCATATTTGGGGAACAGAATTATGAGCTAGCTTAGATGGGCTAAGATTGCACAATGCAGGCCAAGGCTTGTTAAAATTCATCAGGTGTCTGAGTGTTTATTTATAATGGAGGGTTAAAGATTAACAACTGCTGATGAATTAACCTTAATCTGAATACTGATTAATAATTTAATTAGCCATTTTTTTCAACAGATCCCTTAGCAAGTGGGGTTAGGGGGGTTCTAAGTCATGGACTCTGTTGCCTATTAGTGGGACACATTACCTTAGCTGGATTGCCATGTTGGGCCCCAGAGCAAGAGGAAGCACTTAGCTCTAATGTGGCTGATGAACTGAGGGGAGGAGGATATGTGGGAGTCCCCCTCACCCAAATAGAAGGATAGGTGGGAGAAGGGGAAGAAGGTGGGAAAGTGAGACAGAGAGGGGAAGAGGTAGCGGGATGTAACTTGAATAAATAAATAAATGTTGGGGAAAATGCCCTAAAAGAAAAAAAAGAGAGAGGGAGAGGAAATAGAGAGATTTGGAAGGGACAAGAACAACACCACTTGAAAAGGAAAAGCTTTTAATGGTTGCATTAAAAATACTTTTTCAGACAGGGTGAAGAGCTCAACTTCCTGAGAGGGAAGCACTGGGCTCTACCACTGATATCTACCCATCCCACCAATAATTCTGTAGAAACAGATGAATCACAGGAATTTTTAGCACAAATATTGAGTCTTCAAAGAAGAACTAAGATAACCTTGTAAAAGCCAAGGGAAGAGAAGTTACAATTTTGACTGAAGGTGTTAGGAAGGGCTTGTGAAAGATGCAGGCTCTTAGAGATACTAGCATTCAACAAAATCCCCGTAGAGGAATTGAAAAGGAGACTGGGCTAAATAAAGATGCCGAAAGAGTGTCTTCTCATCACTCTAAGTGACAGTGAGCTCTGAAGAAGGACCAAAAAGCCAAGAGCAGAATAGTCTGAAGGAACAAGAACTGTGCAAATGGAGATGCCTTGTGTGTCAGTGCCTTTGAACTTCAAAATTTGGTTTATCCCTTTTATGTATCTGGCTCTTTGCCATCTCTTCCACAAAATGAGGAACACTGTACTAGACCTTCGGTTGAGTACATGGGTTTCCAGGCTTTTGATTTCATGGATTAATACAATTGAAGAAAATCAGGAGGAGAATTCAACATATCAGAGCAATAACATGTCTTCAACATTCTGTTTTGTTTTGTTAGTCAGTGGGCTACATCTGAACAATGCCTATGGGGAACAGAAGCCACCTGGCTATGAGATTCTACCCTCTGGGAAGGGCAATGCAACTATTTTTGAAGATTCAAAAATTGAAATCATAGCTTAGAAAATGGTGGTCCATGTGCTGACTTTGAACTGTAACTGTATTTGGTTTGGACTGTAACTTGCTTTAAAAAAATTCAATCAGATGCCAACATTGTAAAGCAGTGACTCTCACATAAAAATACAGATTCCCTTTTTTTTTCCTTTAAACAAAACAAAACAAAAAAATAGAGCATCTGGCAACATTGCCTGCCTTTGATTGATGGAGCCACTTGTCTTTCAATGTGAAAGCTTCAGTTTTCTTCCAGCACAATGTATTCACTTGAGCTACATGCCTAATCCTCAGGGGTATTTGGGTTTGGGATCCATGATTTAAATGCTTTTCTGCATGATATGGTATGAGTGTTCCACTTTCCCTAATGGATGAAATTTCTTTATCCACAAGCACATCAGTGATATCACATATATAAACAGAGATACATAAACAGCTGAGATAGAGTTGGTATTTATGTATCATTTATATTTGACCTGGAGAGAGCTCCTTTCATTTAAGAGACCATAAAACTGCAATTTTGAGACACTGAGATATACCACATGCAGCCACATTGAGGGTCCTGGTCAAGCATCAAAACTCCATGGCCTTTCAAAGTCATATGACTCTTCTTTACATTGTCATTCTTTTATTACATAGGGCATATGACACACACACACACACACACACACACACAAAACCATTAGAGAAAAGTATAGAGAACTTATATTCAATGATTGGGACACTTTTTCTCCTCCCCCTCTCATTCAACTAGTTTTCCAATCAAAATATTAAATGCATAATTGATTCACACTTATCTCCCCTTCCTTCAGTTTTGACTTTAACCTTTGGAAAGAGAGGATCAGTTATGCAATGTCACATTACTCCTAACCAGATATATTTCCAGCACAAAACATGAGCTAAGTAAATATTTGTGGATAAGGAATAAAACAGTTTACAGATTTAAAAAGAAGAAAAGAAAAAAGAAAAAGAAATACTGAAACATTGCCAGAATCTGCAAACAAGGATTTGTACTTGAAATTTCTCAGTGCACTCAAGAGTGAACTTTGTATAATTTATCATAAACAGAAGATCATTTTTCTTTAATAGTAGAACATACCCATCATAGCAGGGGAGAATAAGGTCACATGCTGGCCTCTGGCATAAAATTGTAGTTTTTTGGCAAATGTATTCTACCATTTTGACTATTAAATGTGTGTGTGTGTGTGTGTGTGTTTGTGCACATGCACATACATGAACGTATGTTTATTCTTTCTGAGAGCATCCTTCTATTTCTATGAAAAAAAAAAAAAACACCAAATGGTCTGGGAAAGAGAGAATCAAAGAAAGACTTATATATTCAACTTTCTTCAGGCGTAATCAAGGTAACTTCTACATTAGAGGCCACTTTAGAAGCCATCACAGCAGATATTCAAATAGTGGTCATATTACTTAGTAATGATATATAATTAATTAATCAAAATCAAATAGCTGAAGTCATCAGGCATTTACTGAGTCTTTGTTCTATACCAAGACCTTATGCTAAGCATTTTTCCTGTATTTTCTCTTGTTCTCTCCCTTCATTACACATTCTCTCTCTCTCTCTCTCTCTCTCTCACACACACACACACACACACACACTCTCTCTCTTTCCCTTCTTCTCTTCTCTGTCCCTCTCTATTTTATTTCTTTTTCTTCAAACCTCTAATGACTCACTTATGAGGTAAGAAGTACTAATACCATCCTATAAACACAATAGCTAAGAAAGAACTAATTACAACTTGGCAAAAATTAAGTAGCTGGTAAATGAAAAAGATACAATTTATACCCAAAACTTTATTACATTTTCCATCTTAAGACAGCGATGGCCATTTCTAAACTGTTTTTATTATTTTGCCAGAATATTTGAGAAGGAGAATTCTCACATTTACAAATAACATAATTATTTTATTTAGTTGAGCTATAGAATAAGAACTAAAATTTTATTATGAAGTCAGAATAGTGTCAATATATTGAAATCAGACGTATCTTAGTATAAGGTTTTGTAGAAGATTGTTAATCCAGTAACAAGGCTATCTTGCCAAGGGATCACATGCAAAGACCTTCTAGATCTGTGAGACCCAGCTGAAATGCAGACATGCCACACACCTTTAATTCCTCTGACTGGAATACAGACATGACCTTAGCACACATCTTTAATCCCAAACAATGTTGTCTAATTGACAAGGAGACAAAGTGACAAATCAGAAAAAGATTTGACCGAATGAATCAGAGATAGAATACGACCAACTCTCAGAAGAACAGACAGGAAAGAGAGGGGACTTAAGAAAGCAGCACACACACACACAAACACACACACACACACAGGAAGAGAGAGAGAGAGAGACAGAGAGAGAGAGAGAGAGACAGAGACAGAGACAGAGACAGAGAGACAGAGGCAAAGAGAAAGAGATGGAGAAAGAGAGAGCACTCAGTTCAGCAGAGTGGAGTTGAGAATTGGTGCAGTTCAGTTGAGAGGCAGTGCAGTGGAGTTGAGGTTGTGCAGTTCAGCACAGGTCAGCAGAGGCAATTGAAGCCAGAGAATAAGAAGGAGGCATAAGATTATAACAAATTGCCAGAGTTAGTTTGAGACCAAACAGAGCAATTCAGCCAGAAGCTGAGAGAAGCCAATTTGAATCAGTCAGCTTGGAGAGGGGTTTTGAGCTAGAACATCTGAGTTGAACCAGGCAGCCAAACTTAAGTAAGAACTAGAAAGGGTGAGTTTATTCAGCAATAGGTTTCTGAGGCAACAGTTACATCTGGCAAATAAAAGGTACCTTTACAAGGCTTACATTTATTAGTTAGTACAAAGATAATCTGTATCATTTGACAAATTTAAGAACATGTATTGGGGAGTCTAAAATATCTAAATTCTAAACTTGCCTGCACTATTTGATATTTGTGGCGTGGAGAGTAATTGTTCAATTCTTCAGGGTATCAGTTTCTCCTACTGAAAGGCTTAGTAATATCTCATGGTGCTTTGTGATAAACAAGGAAGCAGTGTAGACTCCACCCCTCCTCTGCAGAGAGGAAGTATCTGCTACCTCTACTTTTTCATTTATCTTGCATTCTGTGTCCTACTATTTCTATTTTGTTCCTGGATTGTCTCCCAAGGGGTCTCCAAATTTATAAGATATTATGTTGTTGTTTTTAAAACTTTCTCCAGCTACAAACTATATAGTTCCTTTAGCCTCCCCTCCTCCAAATTTATCATGTCAACCTTTTTTTTCTCCTTAGATTGACATACATAGTGTATCCCTTCCCATTTTGGACACAAAGGAAGTATGTAAAATTTTGCCCTCTTCAGAGGATTTGGGGAAGAAGGAATACATTGGGGTCCCAAGAAGATGTGAGGTTCTAAAGCGTTTCCCAATGTAAGAGAGAATTTGAGTAGTGGCTTCCAATGACTCACAATAATTTATTCCCAGGGCCAGGCCAAACCCCAGCAGGACAGTTTCTGGATGAGCTCAGTATATCACAGTGCAGATAAAGGCACTTCATCAGTCATGTCCTTTCTGATACACTGCTTTCAAGGACTGGGGTATTTTCTTTCTTACACTTTGTTGAATGTGGTTTTAATCTCCTGTGAACACACACACACACACACACACACTTCAAAGTTTTCTTGTTGTTTTGTCTTTGTCTTTGTTTTTCAATTACCATGCCTGAAAGATTTGCAAGAACCCATAGGGATTTGTGTGAAGTGCCAATGTACAAACAAGCAAATGAAAAACAAGAATGTTGTAAGCTACATGATGGTCACTATCACCCAAACAGGCAATGTTCCCACACTCACCAGAAGAGATAGAATTTGCATATCTGCCCATACCCTAACCAGCATCCCAGACTCCAGTGTTTATTGCTGCTAACCTAGCTTCACAGTGCTATTGAAGTGAGCTATCTCTCCTCTCAAACCCCTCCTTTATTGACTTTCGACTACCTGATGTAAATTCAAGCTTGCTGAACTACTCAGAACTCCTGTAAACACACCATTCTTGATTCTTTATGCCTTGATTATTCTTTTTGGTTTAAATGACAAATCCTGTTCACTTCAAACCCATCTCTAAATTGTCATGCCAGGAAATCTCTGTTTGCCATGACTGGCCTAGGTGCTTCTGATCATCAGGATTTTTTTTTTTTAACATCAGGATTTTTACAGCTCTTAAAGTTTTGCATATAACACTATTCACTAGCTACTATATTGTAATCAATTACACATCATCCTATCTTAATAGTTGAGGAAGAACTTGAAGATGGGAAGAACATGAATTTGAATCCAGTCACTACCATTACTTTCCTAGTGATGCCACAAAATTTCTAAAGCCTCAATCTGCTCATCTCTAAAGAAAGACTGCTGTTTTGAGGACTATATGAGATGAGTGTTCATCATAGTTTTTGGTGCACTGTGGTTGTCATTGTAGTTATCGTGAACATTTATTGTAGTGTTCTTCAAGTATTCATAGATGGATAAATAGTTAACATAAACCACAATGGCAAACAGTTCTAACAAAACATGTCAATGCCAGATTTTTGCTTTAAATGCCATTGACCTAGGAATAACTAACTCTGAGGCTTTGAGCCATTCATTAGGACTTTATTAAAATTATTTTAACCTTTTTTGGTTTCCAGAGCCAGACATGATGGGAGCTGAGGTTTGCCACAATCAGCCATGTCCTCCCACGTGTATCTACCTCTGGCAGAGACATGGAGGGGCCTGGGCAGGGGGCCAAGGGAATATACTCCTCACTCAGGCCTTTGCACTGACGTGTCTTCTAGAAACTGAAAGGCTGGGCTGTTTGACTCTTTTGATGACACTGAGTCTCACAGCTAAAAATATCAACACATACACCCACCTGACACCAAATTCTGGTCTGAAGTCTGACTTTGTGCTGTCCTACAGAGAGGGCATCCCTTGGTTTTAGTCATTTGCCATGTAGGAGGAGATGCTTCCAGAACCACAGCTGATTCTACACTCTGGAAAAAAAAAAAAAGAAAGAAAGAAAGAAACACTCCAGGTTATCTTTCTGGAACCAAGAAATTCATCAAAGCGTTTAATCTTATGATAACAAGAGAAGACATCTAGACCCATAATGACATGCTGTCTTTACTTGGTTATTCTAAAGTTATTTGTTCATTACATCTACCACATGTTTGAGCTCTCATAGGGTCTCCCATTTCCTTGAGGGTTGATGTCTACCTTCAAGCAATTGTCACACTCACATTCACCAACAGTACCAGCTGAGTTCTCTTCTATGACTGTGGATCACTACATAAGCTATTCATGCTCTCTCTGTCTTAGTCAAGATAGGTTTCTGTCTCTCAGCAATAGGCTTTGTATAAAGATCTAAGTTATTACACTGTGCATGGACTTCTGATATGTGTTATGTGCAATATATATTGCACATATATACATATAAAACTTCCTTGATTTCTATATATGTATCTCTGCTTAGGCTTCTCCTCAAAGCAGATCTTCCTTATGGGAAGCGGAGTTTACAGTCTGTGAGACACAAGCTATGTTAAAAGAACAGCAAAGAAAGATCACTGTTGGTAGAGGAAAGGGAAAATGTAGTAATTCTGATTAAGATAGTTTCCCAGTCCAGGACAATTGTGCAGTATCTGAGTTGAGTTTCCCATTTATTAATTTTTTCTTTCTTTTATTGCATTTTCTCATGTATTATATTTTGATTGTATCCTTTCCATTCTCCAACTTCTCTCAGATCCTCCAGATCAACTTCTGCATTAATCCAATTATATGTTCTTTCTCTTTTTTAATAATACAGAACAAAAATTAAAACAAGCAGGAACAAAAAAGAAAAGAAATAACCAAAGCTAACAAAACTAAGCAAGAAAGGAACCCCCCAAAACCATGGAGTCCACTTTGTGTTGTTCTGAAGTGACACTCCATTAGAGAAAATTGATTGATTTTCCCTTTCTTTCTTTCTTTCTTTCTTTCTTTCTTTCTTTCTTTCTTCCTTCCTTCCTTCCTTTCTTTCTTTTCTTTTCTCTCTCTCTCTCTCTTTCTTTCTTCCTTCCTTCCTTTTATAAAACATTTATTTATATCTTCATGTTACATCACAATCATATTCCTCTCCTCCTGCTCCCGGTGGTCCCACCTTCCCACCCTCTTCCTCCTCACCTTCCTGTTTTTTTTTTAATTTAAGGTGTATCTTCCCCCCCCCAAACAATTTCCCCTTTTATTCCAATAAAGGGCTTTTTTCTTATAACAATAAATACAGTATAAAACAGTAAGAACATTTAGGCCACAATTATGAAAATTATAAGGTATAACATACATTCCCAATGTCCAGTCAATATGTATTTGGCAACTGATATTAATATTCTATTATCTCTCTAGCTCAATGAGTTTAAAGTTCTATACCTATCTCAGTTTCCATCCTCACTTGGATTACCAATTTAAAAACATCTTCTTAGACCTTAAACATCCTTTTAATTCCTAAACAATTTAAAATTTTGCTGAGACTATAACTCTCTAGTCTTCAACCATATCAGAGACCTGAGAAGGATAAATATATCTGAATAAACAGGAAGTGCAGAGCCAGCATCTTCCAAAACTAAGAAATGACAGATGCCTGATTTTCCCTTTCTTAACAAGTATTAAATGCAAGTAGCTTCTTGGCTAGCAGCAGAGCTTTGTGCCAAGCTTCTTTACCTTCTCTGTGGTGAGATTTTCTGTGTTGAACTTGCATAGGTCTCATGTATGATGTTCTAGTCCATGAATTCATATATGCATTATATTATTGGGTACTGGACTATGGATATAGCAGTATATTATTGGAGAGATTTTATTATTAATTTCATTTAGCAAAATAATAGTATTACATTTTCTCCTATGTCCCATGACTTTTCTATCATTAGGTTCTTTGACACTTTAGCAGGTATAGCTTCCAACTTATGGAGTAGGCCTCAACTCCAATAAAAAATTGGGTTGTTACTTCAATAGCATTTGTGCCACAATTGCACCAATATATCTTAGAGACTAGTCATTATTTTGGGTTTCAGAGTTTATAGGTAGGTGACATTGATGGTTATTTTTCTCCACCAGTAGCATTCAAAGTACCTTCCAGCATCATAAATACTCTCAGTAAGGGTGAGAGCTTTTGGGCTCTTTGAGGAGCCATTTACCCATTCTACCTATAACCCAACTCCCATGATCCTCTTCTAAAATGTAATCACTCCAGATGTCACTATATGCAGGGACTCTATTCTGATTGGGTGGCCAGGACAATTTACATCAAAATCGGAATCCCATCCAGCAAATGAGTGATTCAGAGAATGAGCACAATGTTCATTCAAATAGAACTCATGATTGAGGTATTTCCTTTCCCCAACTAAAATCAGAGAAGAACACCCATCTCCCTTATGATCCTTTTATCCCTGGTTTTAAAACAGGTCATAATCAAACTCCTTGTCCTCATTTACAACAAACAAAATAAAATACCTTCCCTTTGGTAAACTAATTCTAATTTAGCATTTTATCCCTGGAAACAAAAAAGTGTCCTCACTAATGGTTTAGAGGAAAACAGTTGCTGATTGAGTCAGGACAGTGTGTGGTCAGGTAGTTGGTCTGACATTAGCAGACAGGAGGAGAATGGGCTTGACTAATGAGAATGACATATTCAGGAGGCTCCCGGGAATCTAACAACAGGAACAGGATCAGTGAAAGCTGACAGAACACCCCAAATGACAAGAAAAAGGCATGAGAAACCCTCTCCCTTTTCCTATCTCATGACCCATGACCCTCATCTTAGGTACATGATTGAGTGCTTCTAAGTCCCCACCCACAAAATGTTGTTCAGTCTTCCATATGTGAACCATACCTTTCCGCTTTCAGGAGTTACCGACACTGGGAAGATTTCTTGAAGTCCTTCTGCCCCCAGAATTGCATTTGTACATTTTCTGTGCAATCTTCCTTATGCTTGTCTTCTATCCTAGACCTTCACAGTGACATTCATGACAAATTTCAACAATTAGATCATTCAAGAAGCACTCTCTTATGCCCTAATATGATATTTTGTATAAATAGTAGTAGTTTAATTTAAATGTTTTTTAAAGTTTGTTTTATTTTATTGAAAAAAAATTAACACAAGAGTATACAAGTGACTTATACCAGAAGACTCAACCCCCAAGGCCTGCTTCCTATATATCTCAGGGAAACTCCACTCTCATCAGTTTGATATACAACACACTGTTCCGTCTTATGCTAGACTGCTTGCTGTTCCTTAGCAAGACTGTTGATACTAAAACTTAGTAGGATATTCCCTACCTTGAACATACACTATTTTAATTGACTGGGAGTGACATAAAATTTAAAAGAAAACCATGAGGATAAAATTACAGAAATTCGCCGGGCATGGTGGCACACGCCTTTAATCCCAGCACTTGGGAGGCAGAGGCAGGTGGATCTCTGTGAGTTCAAGGCCAGCCTTGAGTCCAGGGCTACACAGAGAAATCCTGTCTTGAAAAACCAAAAAAAAAAAATACAGAAATTCATTATTCTCCTAAATCAGTATCTAGAGCACTGAAACCGAGGTCTCTCCAGTATCATTTCTTGTTGGAGACCTGAGGTAGCATCAACTCGACACCTACCTCCTGCTTCAGATGACTGGAGCAATTTGCAGTGTTCCTTGCCTAATAGTTACGTTGTATTCGTCTCTATCCTAGAGTTCCCATGTCCTTTGAAATGGCTAATATTGACTGCCTACCTGACAGGACCTAGAATCAACTAGGAGACAAACTTCTCAGCACGTATGTGAAGGATTTTTCTGGACTAGACTAATTGAGGAAAGAAGACCTACCTTACCTGTATGTGCATCATTATATAGGCTAGCATCCAGGACTGAAGAAAAACTAGAAAGCAAGTCCAGCACTGGTTTTGACCTCTCTCTACTTGCTGACTATACAGGTGCAATGTGATCAGCTGCCTAATGATTTTGTTGCCATCGTTCCCTGCCATAATGGACTATAGTATGGACATATGGTCCAAAATAAATTTCTTCTTTTCATAAGTTGTTTTTGTCAGTCATTTTTGTCAGAGGAATAAGAGAAGTAACCGTTGCCACCTTCCTGTGTGTGTTTCTGAGTTTTGTCTTCTGTATCTTATAGCAATGCTACTCTAAGCATAGAATCCATCCTGACCTGAATGTGCTTTTGTTGCATTTATTATTCTTTGACAGGATGCGCATGCATGGGTGCATGTGTGTGTGTGTGTGTGTGCACGTGCACGTGCACACGCACACACACACAAGTACACACATTTCCCACCCAGTCTCTTTACTACATCCATGTCTTTTTTTAGGGACCCATTGCACTTATTTAGGATTGTCATCAATGGGAGATCATTTACTTGAACAAAGATAACTTACCAGTGTCTACACTTCTGAGAAATAAGATGTCCATTCCCCCTAGGAACCATTAACCACACACCTCAGGGAAGAGTTGAGATCCTTACAAATGTCTATGTCATATTATACGAGTCTTATGCAGGTAACCATAACTGCTTTGAATTCATGAATATAACAGTCATATCATTTCCAGAGGACAGCCTTACATCACACTTCTTTCCATCCTCTGGTTCTTATATTCTTTCATCTTTTTTTCTCTGTCCCCTGAACCAATAGTAGTTTATGACCACTTTGTCCAGTTATAAGGGGAAGTTACATTCTAACACATAAAAACAAATGCAAATAAAAATAAACAAATAACACCGATTAATGAAAAATAAGAGGATGAAAATGGATCAGTGGCAGAGTTGACATTGATTGGGTACTCCTTGAGGTTACTGACTGGCTTGATTCACTGTTGAAATGTTGTCATGGAAGTAATTGTCATTAAGAACAATTGACAGGCCTTCAGTCCAAACAGACTGCTTTTCTTTGGATAAAACAAACAGCCAATTTCTGCACTAGTCACATGATCTAACTGCTATTCATATTTCACAGCTTCTAAAGTAGACCTAGGGACCACATCTTACCAAATTCTATTGTCAGTCCCAAGAAGTGTGGGTCAGATCACAGTTGCCATTTTCCAGGTATGTCCATAGAGGCATATAGGGTTTAATGACTGCAACTAATATCAACGGGCCACCAAGGACAAAGCTGGGATCCAATCCAGGAGGATTTTAAAAAATATTATTCTTTAAAAACATTTTATTGCAATGTAGTGTGAATTCCATATCACCACTATTAAATGAGGGAGAAAAGGCATTTTGGAAAGCTTCCATATGGTTATGTGTTTGCTGTGAATGCATCTGTTTTGAGGTGTTAGACAGAAAGGGATTCAATTTCATTTAAACAACAACAAGTCTTCTGGAGCTGACACTAGATTCAGTCACCTACTATAATAAGGAGTAGAGCCAGGGCTGGAATCATTCTTTGACTCTATGTTCATTGTTAAGTTGGTTCTTGTCTATGTCTTTGCAATATGGATCTTGGGACTCACATTTAGATTCTTTTCACAGCAGTTATACCTTTACAGCGCCAAGTTTCCTCCCCAGAGTCATAGCAATATGGTCTTGGTGGGCTTCTAAGCTTTCTAAGTTATAAAGTCCCTTTATAGACTCTTGAATTTATTAATTGACCGTCCCAGCTGTATGATATTGGGGCCTGTGGACTTGCATTCTCTCCTCAGGGTCTTCACTCTTTGAGATAGAAACTACCTCACATTAATATCAATACTTTCAAGTTTAGCATAGAAGACCTGCAATCATGGGGAAAGTGAGTCTGTAGGGCTCAGTGAATTCTAGCCACATGTTAAGGAAGAAAGTGCCTGTAAAGGGTATATTGGATCCAAATTGTATTTTGAAAGGAATACATGGAAAGTGGTGAGTTTCTTCACCAAAAGTACTAGTAAAACTCATAGCTCTCTGCGATAACGAAATTTGCATTCCTACAAGATTATATTACTGGATTGTATTGAACTAGAAAGTTGTAGAAACAAGGATGGGAAGAAATCCACAGGATGAACTGTTTTGTGTAATCAGGTCTTATGCTGACTGTGTCTGTTCTGTGAATCATTTTCTTCATTATCTGGCAAGTTGCTTTTGCTTGCATCTCTAAATACTTCATGGGACTGATCTGAGTAGCTAGAAAGAACTTTGAAGAAGCTGAGATTGCAGAGAGAAAGGAGTCTTCATTTCTGTTACGAAGCCTGAGCCAGCATTCTTGACTCGGTTTCCACATTTGAAGGTACCTGCACAACTGTCCCAGGAATACAAGGACTGAAGAAGTTTCTCATATTGCATAGAAGCTCCTCTTCTACAATTTGCTGGTTTTTTTTTTTGGCTCATTTCTCTTTAAAACATAAGTTAACTGAGTATGACTTGTTAGCCATAGGGCAAAGTTGGAAAATCTTGTGTGATTCAAAGGAAAGTATAATCAGCTTCCCAACCACTGAGATAAAGGATTAGTCAAGCAGATTGACTTAATTGATAAACTTATGGAGGAGAAATTGTTTAATGGAAAAAGCTTCAAAAAAAAAATGCCAACCTGTTTCTGTTTCCACATCATCAACCAGTTAACATCTCCCACAAATATCTTTCCCTTCCTTGTTTCCCATTTTTCCCCTCCCTCCCTCTCTCCTTCCCTCCCTCCCCTCTTTTCTTTTTCTTTTTAGATGTGCTTGTACTGTTTCTTCTCTGTCCAGTGCCTTGGCTCATGCTATTACCTGATGCATAGAATCTCCCCCCACCCATGCTATGTCTACTTCCCTCCAAATTATTTTCTTGAATAAGTAATTCTACCACCTCGGTCTCTCCTCACTACATATGAGATTACCAGACTTATTACTCTCCTTCAATTTCACATATTAATAGGGTGAAAAATAACTTACCATCTAAATTAGGACACAATTGACAATGAGAGATGAACTATTAATAATTAAATCAGTATGACAGTGAAACTGGTACTCACTGGTAAGAATAGATGGGGGCTTTATGTATAGTACCTCCCAACCCCAGTTTAACAAACTAATAATGGCACTTTTCAAATATCAAAGCTATTTGTGCAGTAGAATCTGTCTCACCTAAAATTGTAACACATGAGGGAGTGAAGGGAGAGAGAGAATGAGGGTTGTTCATCTATTGAGCAAGAGTTAAACACAGATTTATTCTGCGAATTTTACAAGCTTGCGCCTCTGTCACATAGTCCCCAACTTAGCTTTCATACATAAAAGGTGCTTTTTTATGATTTTGTGTATTATGCTATTAACACTTTCAGCACATACTTTTCTCACAAGAAAAATCTCTTCCACACCATTTATATGATCACTGGTCTTTAGTGTAGCTATTTCATTTCTACTATCTTAAGAAAAGTAAGTGTTTCAATTCTAGATATAGGACATATGTAACAAATAGATGAAAGTAGACTCAGTTATTATAACCTCTCCTGATTGCAGGTAATCTTATTACATGTGCAGTTGTTTAAACAAACATTAATAAATTAAAAGTTCAAATGGCATTTTGGAATCAAAAGCCTGATTTTTTACTACTGTTATACATTCAAAAGATACCACATCTTCATTGCCACCAGTATCTTTTTATTATTGTCTCCATTCTTATCTTTTCCCCCATGTATCTTCTTCCTGAAATCTCTGCATATTCTGTTAGACCAGATTCTATTATAAAATATGGGGTTAATTCTATTTCACTGCTTCGAAGGAAACATTTTTAGTGCAACTTAAAATAATAACTTAAAACTGTGTCTGATTTCTATTCCTGGTTCTCTTATTTTAAATGGGTAGCTCTAATAGATAATCTGAAAGCACAAGAAATGTAGACATATTTGCAGCTTTCGTTAAAGGCCAGATTGACCTGTATATTTTGTAATGCTTTACATTTATGTAAGATTTTTCTCTGAGCTATCTCAATGGTATAATAGGCTTTGATTAGTTGTGCCTGGATATGGCCTAATAAGGGGTGAAGAAAGGGAAACAAAGCTCAAATGACAAATGAGGAGAGTAAGTTGTAGTCTGTGGTTCAGCACTAACCTATCATGACACCACTTCTTCCTGCAGAGTTTTGTCCTTGTTTGGGAGAATGAAAGAATGTTATGACATTCTTACTTTGCAAACCATGCTCCAAATAGCTCTAGGACCTTTACAGAGTTTAATAAGTCGCTAGAAAAGAGTGCTTGGGGGAGGCATCAAGATATCCATCAGGAATGGTGGAGGGAGGAGAATTGACCTAATAATTATTACAGGCACTTGTTTCTGTTATATAGAAAGGATTTATATCCTCAAGTATACTGAATTGAGTTTATGCCAAGAGGTGCTCCCAAAGAGATTGTGGAGAAAGGAAACTTCACTTTTAATGAATAAACAATTTCTGGTGTCTTATGGGTTAGGTCACTATTTAATTTCATAGATGCCTTGGATAACTTCTCTGCACCTTTAGAAATGAATACATGAATGCAATTTGATAGATAGAAGGATAAAAACAAAAGGTTCTTTTTTGGGTTGCTAGCTGCTACTGACAGGTCACAGTTTAGGGTGTCTACCAGACACATTTTAGTACCTTGGGAATTGGATAGTTTTAAATGAGGATCTGAAATCATAGCAAAGTGTCCTACAACAGGCTTTCACAAAGCTCATTCTTACCTGAATACAACTGTGCTATCTGAAGAACCAACTGAAGGTTTGTTTGCAAGGATTAAAAGGAATATGTTACAGAGACAATAAGAAGTACTCTGCAATTGTGATTATGAGGAGAATGGTAGGTTTATATTTTATCACAACAGGAAAACTAAGTAAGAAAGGAAATCATTGCCAAGAAGTAGGTCACTGTGGTGACAAACCTGACCATGTGGTTTTCAGGACTTTGAAACTATTTTTTGGCTGGAATACAGAAGAGTTTGGTACTTGTGGCTAGAAATGTTGTAACATACCAGAACCAGACTTTAATGAGACATTCTTGTTGGGGTTGGAAAGACAGAAATACCCAGAGAAACATGGACATTAGAGGCCTAACTTATGAGGTTTCAGAGGCAGAAATGGACTCCATGAAGATCTAGGCTGAAGACCATTTTTATATGTTGACCAAGAATATGACTTCATTTTGCCCATATACTAAGAATAAATTTAAAGATCATGGATTAATTTGTTTGGCAGAGGAAATGTCAAGGCAGGAGAGCATTGAGGCTATGGCATGTCTCCTTCTTACTGTCCTTATCCTGATATACAATGAAAAAGAGATGAACACTAAATGAGAAGGTGTAAAAAATATGTGCAGCCTTTTGAAGAGGAAAAGAGATAAAGGAAATGAAAATTCACAAGGTATCAGCAGGATTGGTTCTTTCTGGAGGAATAATCTGTGTCTGGTGTCTTTCTCTAGGTTGTGGTGACTGCTGGCAGATCTTGGTCTTCCTTATCTTGGAGATACCACTCCAATTTAAACAGGAGGAATAGGTGCATAAGAAACATAGCAAGCCAGAAGGACACACTGAATTCTGCAGCTTCATGTCTGGCATCTGGAGCTTGTGTGGAATCATCTGGCCACCAAATGATGTAGGTAGCCTACTTCACTACCTCTGTTGACTCCATCACACATGGATCCTCTTTTAGGTTGGCTCCTTAGAAGCACTGTGTATTTTTATGTCACCACTTTCTAAAGGACAACTGTGTTTAGGGAGGGGAGAAAGCAAGAATCATAATTGTATTATTTAGACAAAGTGAGAAGTGATAATTCCCCAAATATGCCCAAACTCTGAGACACATACAGACTGAAAAATGTTTCCTATCAAAATACCAACACAATTCTTTATAGAACTGGAAAAAGCTATTCTCAATTTCATATGGAACAACAAAAAACCTCAGAATAGCTAAAGCAATCCTGTACAATAAAAAAAACAAAAAACTGGAGGTATCACCATCCCAGATTTCAAGCTGTACCACAGAGCAATAGTAATAAAAACAGCATGGTACTGGTATAGAAACAGACCAGTGGATCAATAGAATCGAATTGAAGACCCAGAAATGAACCCTCACACCTATTGTCACCTAAACTTTGACAAAGAAGCCAAAACCATACAATGGAAAAGGACAGCATCTTCAACAAATGGTGCTGGCCCAACTGGATGTCTACTTGTAAAAATGAAATTCGACCCATACTTATCACCTTGTACAAAACTTAAGTCCAAGTGGATCAAAGACCTTAACATAAGCCCGGTCACACTAAATCTACTACAAGAGAAAGCGGGAAAAATCCGCGAAATCATTGGCACAGATGACAACTTCCTGAACAGAACACCAACAGCTCAGGATCTAAGAACAACAATCAATAAATGGGACCTCATGAAACTGAAAGGCTTCTGTAAGCAAAAGACATTGTCATTCGAACAAAACAGCAGCCTACAGATTGGGAAAAAAATCTTCACCAACTCCACATCTGACAGAGGGCTAATATCCAAAATTTACAAAGAACTCAAGAAATTAAATGTCAAGAAACCCAATAATCCAATCAAAAATGGGGAAAAGATCTAAACAGATAATTCATAAAAGAGGAATTCTTAAAGGATGAGAGGCACTTGAAGAAATGCTCAGCATCCTTAACCATCAGAGAAATCCAACTCAAGAGGACTCTGAGATTCCATCTCACACCTGTCAGAATGGCTAAGATCAAAAGCTCAAATGACAGCACATGCTGGGCAGGGTGTAGAGAAAGGGGAACCTTCCTCCATTGTTGGTGGGAATGCAGGCTTGTGCAACCACTATGGAGGTCAGTCTGACGATATCTTAGAAAATTTGGAATAGCTCTGCCTCAGGACCCAGCCATACCACTTCTGGGTATACATCCAAATGACTCCTCACCAAATCACAAGGAAGTTTCCTCATCTATGTTCATAGCAGCCTTATTTGTAATACCTAGAAAATGGAAACAACCCAAATGTCCTTCAACTGAAGAATGGATTAAAAAACTGTGGTAAATCTGCACAATGAAATACTACTCAGTTATTAGAAACAATGAAATTATGCAATTTTCTGCCAAATGGATAGAGCTAGAGAAGCTCATCATGAGTGAGCTAACCCAGACTCAGAAGGATGCACATGGCATCTATTCACTTACAGTAGGAGTTTAGCTATATAGTACAGGATATCTATACTACAACCAATGCACCAAAGGGAACATGGACATAGACTTTTTTGTTTTGTTTTCTCTCCCTGTCAATTAGACACTTTTCCCTAGTGGTACTGCCTTGTAGGCCCTCAGTGTATGAGGAGGCTCTTGGACCTCATATGAATGCTGAACTGGGGCAGGGGACTGTTATGTAGGAACACTCCACTCCAGAGGAGTGGGATGGAAGGGTTATGGGGTAGACGGTGGAAGGGTGGGACTGGGAGGGGTGGAAAGAGGACACTATAATGGAGGTGTAACCTGAAGCAATAAATAAATAAATTTTAGAAAGGAAAAAAGAAGTTAATCTTTCAGAAAACCTGAAGATCCTTGGGAAAATGGCATATTATAATGAGGCATTTGCCAATGAAATATTTTTGAAGGGAGCAGTGTTGATCACAAAATAAGTTGGGACAAGTTGAACAGACAAGATATTCTATCAGGGTAGAAAAATCTTCTCCAGAGCTGGGAAGCTGGATATGTGCATAAAAAAACTTGGTGTGCAAGCCTAAGAAGCTGAGATCTCATCTCTGCCATTTACATAAAAATCTGACTGTGAGCACACAAGTTCATGACACCAGCTTTGGGGAGGTGAATACAGATGGACCACTGGGACGTGCTGCCTGCCAGCCAAACCCCAGATTAAATTATCCAGGTCCAGTGGCAGAGTCTGTCTCTAGATAATAAGGCAAAGAATGATAGAAGAAGAATCCCATTGTCCTCTTCTGGTCTGCCTGTATGCAGGCATGTGTACCTGTATACACACTTGTGCAAATATATATGTGCATGCACACACAAATCCTCTCTAGTCCGTGTACTTTTAAAATATTTTTACTGCATGTTATAATAGCAGGCTGAACTAGGATACTTTTATATGTGCATACAAGGTACTTTTGTTATGCTTATCCCTCCAATTACTCACCTCACCTTCATTGCTCCTGCTTTTACTGTTTCCTTTCCTACAGTTCTCCCTTTTCACTTTTTTTTAATGCCGTCTATTTATTGATTTATACCTTGTACTTACGAGAAAATGTGTGGACCTGGTCTTTCTTAGTTTCACTTATTTCATTTAGCACAGTGTTCTACAATGCCACCCATTGTCCTGAAAATGACAGTTTTGTTTTTAATGGACAGTACTCTAATGTGTGTGTATGTGTGTGTCTGTGTGTGACACACACACACAGACACACACACACACAGAGAGAGAGAGAGAGAGAGAGAGAGAGAGAGAGAGAACATGCTTATCTAGGTGTAGAGAGCTGCAATGTGCTGCGCCCTAGAGATGGCTCCGGTTTCCGCCTTCCACCAGCCCGATGGTGAGCGCTCTCAGTGGTGAACAAGTCCATGTTTGGTTGGGACTGCTGATCTGGCTTGCTTCCGCATACGTGGGCCTGTAAGATAGCACCACGTGGCTTTACTTGACTGGCTGTTCATACAGTATTTAGCCTGTGGGTTGGGTCTGCCCCATTATTTGGAAGACTGTTTTCAAGGGACCTGAATGAACTGCTTGAGAAGAGCTTTTGCGAGTTGCGTCGTTCTTGCTGGTCGACGGGGACGCGACAAGTGGTGGCCCGTATGGGGAACCAGAAAAGACTCAGAACTCCTGCAGTCAGGGGCAGTGCACTGGTATGTTCCCGGGGTAAATTGGGACAATAAAGTTTCGCGGAAATAGCGAACAAAAGGTAAAGTTTCACGGAAATAGTGAACAAAAGGTAAAGTTTCACGGCAATAGCGAACAAAAGGTAAAGTTTCGCAGAAGTTGCGAACTGAAGGTAAAGTTTCACGGGAAATTGCGAACCGAAAGTAAATTTTTAATCATGGGATCGTCTCAGTCACATCCAATTTTTCTGGCTCTTCAGGAGCTACTTTTAGCTACCCTAGAGAGATTTTTGAATGAATGCGACTCCGTGGCTCCGTGGTTTGCGGTGTCTGGGAATCTTACGGTATCCTGCTGGGACAAATTAGGCAGGGACTTGGATTTTGCCTGGGAGCAAAGTACATTGCAGGGAGGAGCACGGCCTATTTGGAGACTTGTTCAGAGTTTAGGAGATCAGAGATATTGCAAGGCAGTGGAAAAAGGACAAAAGGCATTAGAACAGTTAAAAGAGGAGCGCTCCGTCAAATCTGGGAAAGATACTTTGGAAGAGGATAGCTCAGAGTCTAAAGAGGAACTTAAAATGTTAACAAAGAAAATGGAGAAGTCATCTTTGAGGAAGAGTTCTGACTGCACCCAGATAGAGCCCTCAGGTCCGGGGCCACCTGTGTTGGCGCCGCCTTCATATAATGAGACTTCCCCTCCGAGTGGTCCTAGTGGGCGGTCATTCTGTCCAAATGTCTGGAGGGAAGTGAGACATGAGCTGTACTACCCTGTCTTTCAGGATGGAAGGGGAAATCGTTATCATGAACCTCTCGATTTTAAGGTAATTAAAGCACTCGCTGAGTCTGTCCGCACTTATGGGATTAATGCTGCTTTCACTGTAGTTCAGGTGGAAACTCTTAGTCGTTATTGCATGACTCCTAGTGACTGGATGAGCTTGGCACGTGCCTGCCTGTCCTCTGGGCAGTATTTAGATTGGAAGGCTTTCTTGATTGAGTTTGCTAATGAACAAGCTGCTGCTAATCGTACAGCAGGAAACCCAGCCTGGGATGTGGACATGCTTCTTGGGCAAGGTCGATATGCTCAACAACAAACTGGGTATCTGGCTCAGGTGTTTGAGCAAATCAATTTAATCGCAACCAGAGCTTGGAAATCATTGCCTAACAAAGGGGAAGTGAATGGCAATCTAACCAAGGTTATTCAGGATCCCCTGGAGCCTTTCTCAGACTTCGTGGCTATAATGGTTGAAGCAGCTGGAAGGGTATTTGGAGACCCTGATTTGGCAATGCCCTAATTAAACAACTTGTGTATGAGCAATGTACAAAGGAATGTAAAGCAGCTATCACCCCTTATAAGAACAAGGGGTTGGAAGCCTGGATGCCTCAGTGCAGACTGCCGCTACCTTGAATAATTTGTCAGCCAATGTAGCCACGGCCTTGGATGTATTGTGGCAGGTGGCACATGTTGGCTGTGAGTGGAAAATGACTGGTTTGTGTGTGACCTCTGTGCCATATCAAAATTATACTGTAGCTGCAAATTTGTCTAAGCAACTCTCTCAGTATCTTACAGGAAATTGGTCTGGTGAGTTTGATAAGCTGATGCAGAATCTGAGAACTGCCATCGTGCATGTGAATTCCACCCGGGTTGATGTCTCTGTTGCTGAAGGACTGTCAACATGGATCCTCCGAGCCATGAATAATCTGAAGGAATGGGCGGGAATGGGTGCCCTAGGAGGCATGCTCTTCCTAGTCAGTTTCATTGCCCTATGGTGTATCTGTAAGATGAGGATTTCACAGAGGAGAAGTAATGCCATGCTGGTGCAAGCCTTTGCTGCCTTGGAGGCTAGACAGCCACAAGCTTGGTTGACTGTCCTAAAGGACTAAGCTATCATCACGCTCAGGATGCGAGGCTAAGCACTGCACTTGGGGTCAGCTTCTAGCGACTTCAAGAAGGGCATGTTTGATTGCATATGGGTTGGTGTCCTAGTTTCTCATCTCTGAGAAAAAGATACCGGACGGGTATGGCACCAGCCTGGTTGGCTAATGGGCGTGGGGTCATTACAATGTCCTTTACATACATATCAAAGATCAGATGCTTGATATATCTTCTAGGGATCCTCAACAGACTGCCACCAATCCTTTTGATTTATGGCTTTTGTGTGGAGCAAATGGTAGCTATATGGATTTGGGACCTATACTTATGCTTGGGGGAGGAATTTATCAAAGAGGTAGTTTTTCCCTAGGGTCCGCTACCAATCTGGATTTTTCTAGTGGTAGTGGCTCTGGTACTTGGAATTCTTCGTTTCATTCTTACCGCAACAAGACCTTTTCAGCCTCACCAGTGTGTCTCTGGCCTCCTTTTCTGTGGATTGTAAGTAATGGGAGTGCATCCTTGGGTGAAGAAAAGTTAGTATGCACTCCAGACACATGCTTTTATGCCCTGTGCTGGAATGCCACAGCCTTTCCTGTGGCTGTGGTGACTAGAATGCCTCGATATGTACCAGTTCCTATAGAGACCCCTAATACCATGATGCTATTCAGGCTTAAAAGAGATTTTGGCATCACTGCAGCTATTGTTACTGCCATCACTGTTGCTGCTGTGGGGGCTACTGCCTCAGCTATTGCCTTGTCTAGTTCTATACAGACTGCCAATGCCCTGAATAACATCTCAGCCAATGTAGCACAGGCATTGGATACTCAGACTTCTATGAATTCTCATCTCGAAGGAGGCCTTATGATAGTTAATCAACACATAGATTTAATACAAGAACAGATTGATTCTCTTTGGCAACTAGCACAGTTGGGGTGTGAGTGGAAAATGCAGGGTTTGTGTGTTACTTTCGTGCGGTATCAAAATTTAACAAAGGCTGCTAATCTGTCTAGGCAATTGTCAGAGTTCCTTTTACAGGATTGGTCAGCTGAATTTGAAAATAAGATGAGAGAGCTGAGAGTGACAATCATCCACATCAACTTCACTCGGGTGGATCTGGGTCTGGCTACTGGTTTGACTTCCTGGATACAGACGGCTATGGATCATCTTAAGGAGTGGGCCGGCGTAGGCTCTTTGGCGATACTGATGATACTAGCCTCTCTGGTTTGCCTATGGTGCATCTACAAGATGAGAGCCACACAGAAGCGTAATGCAGCCATGATTATACAGGCCCTTGTCGCCATTGAGGCGGGCCAGTCCCCTCAGGCATGGCTCACTGCCATGAAGCCTTAAATCTTCACTGAGCATAGTCCCTGCCCACTGAGGTATTCGTTCCACGGATATTAGGGTCTGGCAAGTCAATGACGGAGTAGACGGGTAAGTCTCGGCCACCTAAGACAGGGCAGTCCCGAGTGGGGAGGCTGACCCAGAGACGGGTAAGAGTTTGAGCACCGCCCTCCTACAGGCTCAGGCCCGCCGTGAGATCCCCAGATATGGGGATTACGAAGCCTTTCCAGGGACTTCTACCAACATTTTTAAAAAACAAAAAGGGAGGAACTGTAGAGAGCTGCGACGTGCCGCGCCCTAGAGATGGTGCCGGTTTCCGCCTTCCACCAGCCTGATGGTGAGCGCTCTCAGTGGTGAACAGGTCCATGTTTGGTTGGGACCGCTGATCTGGCTTGCTTCCGCATACATAGGCCTGTACGATAGCACCACGTGGCTTTACTTGACTGGCTGTTCATATAGTATTTAGCCTGTGGGTTGGGTCTGCCCCATTATTTGGAAGACTGTTTTCAAGGGACCTGAATAAACTGCTTGAGAAGAGCTTTTGCGAGTTGCGTCGTTCTTGCTGGTCGAGGGGGACGCGACATCTAGGCTGTTCTATCCTTGGGTGTTATGAATTCTATCATACTAAGCAAAACTACATAGATATTTCTTTTAAATTATATTTCAAAACTGTTATGTCATGTAATGTCTTTCCTCTATAAAAGAATGTTTAAATATTCATTCATGTCTGTTTGCCAGGTATTCCATCTATGCTACTTGTCATCGTGTTTTCTCTTGGACATGTACACACTTCTTTGAACATTTAGATTTTATGTGTTTGCTTTACTATGTTGTGTTATGACAATGCTGTATGACTTCTCCTGTCCATCCTCTGTCTTCAAAAATTTTTTAAAGGAAAGGGGTTTTGCTGAAATACTTGATATAAGGATATCAGTCTATTTTACAAGAGTAATGTTATTAAATTCGCAAAGAACTACATGCAGTAAAGAATCATATAGGTTGTTGGTGACAATATGTCAAAAAGCACACAGTGAGTTCTTGTCTTTACAAAAATAGCATATCATAGACTTATGGACTTGGGAAAGACAATAAAATATTTTGATATTCTGACTTTTGCTTTTCTCCCTGAATGTGTTAAGGGGCTGACAAAATGTACTCTCACATAATACATATATTGTAGTATAGTAAACTACAAAACCAAAGATACTTCCCAAGTGCCTGAATATAAAATCTGTCAGACTGTTTAAAAGTAATTCTTTTGAGTGGACTAAAGGTGAATGTTTTCTTCTCTTCCCCTAAAGAATAAGGTTAAATGGACCATTTACAGATTGCAAAAATGGGTTTTATTTACCCCAGAGCTTTCTATATAACCCATCATCTGAGTACTGATTTAAAACATCTTGGAATCTGAATAATCATAGAAATACCATTTGCAGTATTTTATTTCATAGACAAAAATCACTTGATTATGCATCTCTAGAGGAGTGTTAGAGAGATTTAATAAGCAAGAATGCAAATTTTATAGCTATAAGCCAAGTAGTGAAAGTAGAAATGTCCTGAAAGGGTAAGACTTTACAGATATTTTGCAAAAGAAGGAACACTACAAAGCTCAGAGGGCAACCATTTTTCCTGTTCCCATTTTTGTGTTGATCTCAATGGTCAGAAGTCAGATATAATTTATCTTACCACATAGGCAATCTTGTAACCTAAGGTGTATGTCCGTGAAAAACAAAAGAAATGTAAACCGAAGGGGCTGGAGAGATAACTCCGTTGGTAAAATGCCTCCTGCTCGAACATGAAGACTTGACCTTGGCTTCCCAGCATCTAAATAAAAAGTCAGTGCTAAAGCGGTCAAGGCAAGAAGAGCACTGAGACTTGTTGGCCAGGCACTGTCACTAATTTCTGAGCTCCTAGTCTAGTGAGCTACCCTATTACAAAAAAAAAAAAGAATGAATGAATGAATGAAAGAAAGCTATTGAGGAAAGACACCTGGCATCAACCTCTGTCCTCTGCATGTATACGAATAAACAAACATGCCTGCACTTGTGCATGTGTATCCTAATTGTGTGTGAATGCACACACACACACACACACACACACACACACACACACACAGTTTAAATTTAAGTGGCTGCATGCTGCTGATCAATGCACTACTAAAACGAAGTTCGAACACAAGTGACATGACTTTAAACAGGTCATTCCACAACTACCAAAGGAAAACAGGAATAAAACTTTCAGCATGTGTCATATGTAAGGGTTTTCTGAATAAGACTCTTGCAGATCCAGTGATAGGAGACATGACAGATGAGATACTGTTCCATCAAAACACAACTGTATAGCAAAAGAAACAACTACCATAAGTGAAGAACTGTGCTACAAAATGGAAGACAATCTTTACCATCTGTTCTTCTAAGAGGAGACTACTATGTATAATATATAAAGAACTAAATAAACAAATTAACAGCAAAAAAGAAAACAAAACAAAAAAACCTAAACAAAATGACCACATACTTGAATCAGTAAATGGGTAATTGATCTAAACTGTCACTAATGAAAATTACACCAGGCTAATAAATTCATGAGACACACTCCTTATCTGTTAAAGAAATACAAATAAAATTACATTAAATTCTACTTGACCCATTCAGAATGGCTAAAACCAAGACAGCAAACAAATACCATGACACCAAACAAATGTCACAAGATGTAGAGAAAAAAGAACCACTGTACAATTTCAGTAAGAATATAAGCTAATTCAATCACTGTGGAGCTCAGTGTGAAGGCTCTTTCATGTGCTCCTGACATGATGTGATGCTACAGTTAGGACATCACCAAATAGGGCTTCTGAATCTGGACTTCAAACCAACAGAGAGGTTGCTAAATAAACCTTTTTACTTCATAAATAGTGTCAGGTATTTTGTTGTAGCAATGCAGAACTGGCTGGATATTCTAGTTTTGTCATCAAGAGAGAGAAAGAAAGAGAGAAACTATTTACAATACTCTGCCTGAGACTCTTTATTCTGAGATGACAGTCCACTCATGCCTTTAACATCATCTTTTGCATATAAGAACAACTTTTACTTAAATTCATAAACTCCATTGACTCCCAATTTTCATTTATGAACTTCATGAGTTTATTTATTCAGATATATAAATTTCCATTTTTAAAACATCACTTTTTTCTTAGTTGTCTTGCTATTTATACTTCTCTCATGCTTCTTTTTATATTATAACACTGATGTGAAGAGATGATTTCTGACCCCATATCCCAAGCACATAAGGGTAAACATTCTCTCTCTCTCACACACACACACATACTTATACACACACTCACACACATGTATGATGATGTCATAATGAAACCCATTATCTAGTCAAATGAACACATGTTAATAATTTTTGAAAGATGTCTGAAATTAACTTGAGAAGAATGAAGACAATGTTCAGTACCTTGTTTTAAACTATAGAATGACAGGTACCATTTAGTGAGAAAGATTATCATTGTGGATACTCTCTGACATTGAAAAGACAAAAGTATAGTTACTGTGACCACTTACCTGATCATTACAATTGTGGTGAACAGAACAGCCCTAAGCCAGGAAGCCTAACATACCAGTATAATGGAGATTTCAGAAAGACAAGGTGCTCTCACTAGGATTACTGGAATGACGGGGAAGGGTGAAAGGGAGACTGACACCTCAGGAATGACTCTCTTGTTTCTGACTGAGTGGTTTGTGGATAGTCACACCATGTTCCCACAAGGAAGGGATGTAAAGATCAAGAATTATAAACTCAGGTTCATTCATGCCAAATGAGGGGCATTTATGTGAATCCAAGGCAAAGATATCTACCAGTAAGAATGGTTATGGAGCTTCTAGAAAAGAAGAATCAAGGAATTTAAGACTTGAAAATGACACTGAAATGAATTTAATTTGGATTAAGAGAGTAAACACTTCTGTACTTGAACAGGTGAAAATTTCAAGAAGTTGTCTATGGCTATACACGTCAATTTTCCTTTGCTACTGATGTGAGGAGATGGTTTCTGATCCTATATCCCAAGCTGCTTTTGTTTTCCCCAAAAGCCATATATATTAAAGTATTTATTTGCATTAGTGTCAACAAACATAATGATCTTATGTAAGTAGTCTAGACTAGAAAAATATTGATAGATTATGGTGATATGCTGTTTCTGGTTGAAACTGCTTTTAATTTATTATATGTAGTAATTTTAAAGGTGTTAACTTGTTAAAGGTGGAAGAACCATAGTGAAAGTAATATCATAATCTCACAATAAGTCCAAGAATAGTAATTAACTCTTTCCACATTAAGGTATAGTAAAAGGAAGATTAAGAACATCAAGGATCTTCCTTCTTTCCCTTTTCTGTATCCTTCTTTATCTCCTATGTAGGAATGCACGGATGAGAGAAAAATCGAGACACAGCACAGGAAGGATCAAGAAGAAAGGTCACATTATTGAATATGCCCTTATACCCTTGTATATTGATACAAAATTAATAGTATATTTGGCTAAAGTGGTATTGACCATTGTTTATTGTGCAAAAATAAGATTGTATTGGTCTACGTCAGTATTGATATTTGTATATTGATACAAAACTAAGATTATAGTTGGCCACAATGGTATTGACCCTTGTATATGGACGCAATATTAAGATTGTATTGGGTCGCATAGGCATTGATCTTTGTATATTGATACAAAATTAAGAGTATATTTAGCCACATTTGAATAGATCTTTGTATATTGATGCAAAATTTAAGGTAATACTTCCTAATGGTATCGTACTTAGAGATACTTAAAAATGAAATGTGAAGTTCTGGCCTCTTGATACCAACCATCTTAAACTGTTTAGGATAGTTAAGAAAAACAAACTCCTAGTCATGCATGCATGTCACCTTGTTAGCTACTAAGACAGTCTATCACAGATATTCTCTAAGCTACTCAGTAATCAAGTTGCTAAGAGACAAGCAACATTTGCTTATCTAAATACAAGAGATAGATAGGGCATCTTCAAAAACCCCAAGAGATCTGCAGAATATGGCATTCAAAGATGTGGTCTTAAATTAAGATTTTTTTTTGATATCGTGACATATCAGCTCCTGACAGCACCCCCTATTCTACTCCAAGTAGAAGAAAAGCATCGAAGTATTTCCAATGTGAGATGGTTGAATTAGTGGCAAGCCTACCTCTTGACATGTAAAAACTCCTTGCTTCAACTGCAGACAGACTGCTGTCCAAAAAGGACAAAACTTGGTAGCAGGGAAGTCGACAGCCTAGCTCTGCCAAGACAGGGTAGATTAGTCCTTCACAATCCCTGCTCTACAATAAGTGTCTGTCAGAGAAACAGGACCAAAAGGCTGAAGACTGATGCTGGAATGTATGGAGAGAAAATGGGAACTGTCCAGGTAGTCACTGGTTTGTCATTTCTTAGTATTGGAAGCTGAAGGCCCTACACTTCCTATACAATCAGATACATTTATCCTTCTCAGCTCTCTGAGGTGGTTGAAGAATAGACAGCTTGAGTCTCATAGCTAAATTTTGAGTTGTTTAGGAATCAAGAGGGCGTTCTAGATCTAAGAAGATGGTTATAATAGTGATGCAAGTTAGTATGAAAACTAAGTCAGTTATAGAACTTTAAACTCATGGAGATGGTTAGAAGGTAGAAGGTTAAAGTCAGGGGCCAAATATGTATAAACTGGACATTGGGAAGGTACACCGGACCATTTAACTCTCATAAATGTGGCATATTTAATTCTGCTGTTTTGTATAGAATTTACTGTTATAAGAGAAAGAACCATTTGTTGGAATGAAAAGAGAAGCTGTTGGGGGGGGGAAGAGGGTGGAAGGGTGGGACAAGAAGGGGGAATAGGGAAGGGTTTGCGACTGAGATGTAACTTGAAAAAAAAAAAAAGAACATCAAGCATCAACTTTCTAGGGGAAAAAACATACCAAAGTAAACAGAGAGTAACTATTTCTTTGACAAGAACTGGTTCCCCTTCTCCTTTTCTTTTTGTTTTGATGCTTTAATTAAATCATTTCTTTCCCCCCTTTATTTATTTATTACTTTGGATTACATCTCCATCACAGTTCCCTCTCTCCACCCCTCCTGGTCCTACCCTCCGACCCTCTCCCCACTCTCCCATCTATCCTACTCCTCTGGAGTGGGTTGCCCCTACATATCAGTCCCCCTCAGTTCAACAGTCATATGAGTGTTAAGAGCTCCCTCTTGTACTGGGGGCCTATATGGCAACTCTACTTAGGGCAAAGTGTCCCACTAACAGATAAGGTCTGTGTTCCTGTTCCTGTTGGTGTGTTGGTTGTACAATAGTTATCCTGTACTACATGGCTAAAATCCAGTTATAAGTGAATAGATTCCATGTACAACTTTCTGAGTCTGGGTTAAGTCACTCAGCATGAGCTTTTCTAGTTCCATCTATTTGGCTCCAAATTGCATGATTTCCTTGTTTTTGAAAGCTAAGTAGTATTTCATTGTGTAAATGTACCACAGTGTTTTTCATCCATTCTTTGTTTGAGGCACATCTGTGTTGTTTCCAGTTTCTAGCTATTACAAATAAAGCTTCTATGAACATAGATGAGGAGATGTCCTTGTGGATTAGTGAGGAATCATTTTGATGTATAACCAGAAGTGGTATGGCTGGGTCTTAAGGTAGAGCTATTACAAGTTTTCTAAGATATTGCCAGACAGATTTCCACAGTGGTTGTACAAGTTTGCTCTCCCACCAGCAATGGAGAGGTGTTCCCCTTTCTCCACATCCTTGCCAACATGTGCTGTCATTTGAGTTTTTGATCTTAGCTATTCTGACAGGTGTGAGATGGAATCTCAGGGTCCTCTTGAGTTGCATTTCTCTGATGATTAAGGGTATTGAGCATTTCTAAAACAGCATGATACTGGTATAGAAACAGACCAGTTAATCAATGGAATTGAATTGAAGACCCAGAAATAAACCCACATACCTATGGTCACTTAATTTTTGACAAAGAAGCCAAAACCATACAGTGTAAAAGCGACAGCATCTTCGACCAATGGTGCTGGTCTAACTGGATGTCAACATGTAAAAGAATGCAAATTAATCCATACTTATCACCTTGCACAAAACTTAAGACCAAGTGGATCAAAGAACTTAACATAAGGCGGGACACACTGAATCTAATAGAAGAGAAAGTGGGGAAAACCCTTGAACTCATTGGTACAGGTGACAACTTCCTGAACAGATCACCAACAGCTCAGGATCTAAGACCAAAAGTCAATAAATGGGACCTCATGAAACAGAAAAGCTTCTGTAAGGCATAGGGCACTGTCATTTGAACAAAACGGCAGCCTACAGATTGGGAAAAAAATCTTCACCAACCCCACATCCAACAGGGGGATAATATCCATAGTTTATAAGGAACTCAAGAAAATAAACACCAAGAAACCAAATAATCCAATCAAAAATGGGAAACACAGCCAAACCAAGAATTCACAAAGGAGGAATCTCTAATGGCCGAGAGAAAAATCATTTTTCTTTAATTTTTCTTTCCTCTCAAACTCTCTCATTTGCCCCACAAACTCTCTTTTAAATTCATGGTCTGTGGTCTTTTTCTCATTATTGGTACATGCACATATATGTGTATATATTTGTTGTTAAATATGACCTGCTCAATCTTCATAATGTTATTTGTATGTGAATTTCAGGGCTGATCATTTGTTATTATATAACCAGTTGGTGTGCTCTTCCTTGGGGAAGACTATTTCACCTTCTCTCAGCAGTCCTTAGTTGCCTATAGAACTTTGATTTTTATTTTAGAGATCAGGTATACTTCCTGTTTCACCTCAATGTCTCTTTAAAATAATATAGAAATAAAATGTAACATGAAATTAGGTTTAAAAAAGAGGATTGGGCTTTAAAACAAAAACTCCCATAAACTCAGTATGTCAGAGGAGGACAAAAAAAAAGGGAAACTGTGATAGAATATTAATCCAAGGATGGAGGAGAATAAGTAGGGACTCCTGGAAACAGATCATTAATATTCTATATGATAAAGATAAACATGGAGCCTGAGATGGGCTTTATATTCATTGTATTTCTTATCACTATAACAAAAACCTGACAGACTCAACTAAAGGAAGAAAATATCTGCTTTGGCTTAGAGCATCAGTTTTATATATATATACCATTATATTGTGAGGAAGGAATGATGGTGAGAACATCTCAATCTGAGTTAATGGGAGCATGAGGCTGACAGAAGGCAGACAGAACATAATCAGGACCATGATTAAACCTTCCCTTTAAAAGCCTAATTCCCACTGTCCCATCGTTACAAGTGAGGAAGCACAATGTAATTTTCACAAGCTCTCTCAGCAATACCACCAGCTTTGGGCCAGGTGTCCAAATATATAAGCATGTTCACAAATGTACCATGAGATCTTTATCTACAGCTTCAAAGTTGCACAAAACAGCTCAGGGGCCCAAGTTTCATGAAGTGAGCTGAAGTTTCAGAATCATTCAGAAATGACCACCCCCTCCCCTTGCACAACCCCATTCCCTCTTGCATTAATGAAAAAACACCATTTAGAACTTGTTCACTTCTAAAACTGTAACCCAAGCATATTATAAAGATGAAGACTGTTTGGTGAGGAAAGGTGGGGGAAGCTACTTTGTCCAGCAGTATTGATCTGAGCCTCATAGGAGTAATGGGAATAGGAGTTTTTGTTGGAAATGTGAGTTTTAATCTTGTATGTTAAAGAAGAGCCAGAGAGATATCCCAGTGTGAAAGAGTAATGTAAAACAAACCATAACTGAACAAGTCCTCAGGATTTCATATTGCTCCTGATATGGACACATTTTACACACACACACACACACACACACACACACACACACACACACACACGCAAGAGAGAGAGAGAGAGAGAGAGAGAGAGAGAGAGAGAGAGAGAGAGAGAAGATGCCCAAGTTATTTACATACATATGAGTCTGAACTCTTCTGGTCACTACGCTTTTTTCCTCTTTTAGTGTCACGCCCATAAAAGAACACTTAAGTATGTGATTCTTTGGAGTTTGGAGTGTATGGTCAATGGAAACTACTATTTTAAATTCCCTGGAAACATGGGTCATGGATGCTATATTTAAATATGTTTCAGAGTCATCAGGTGGCTGAATTTTTCCACCAATATTTTCACCTTGGTTTGAGTGATTCACATACACACCCCTTAATCTTCCCAACTCTCTCCAAGCAAATATGCTACAACCCACATCACTCTGATGCACAACAATGTCATAATGTTAGAAGTCCATGGGGGTCTCTAATTTGTTTTTTATTTTCTTGAGTGTGAACTTTTTTTATTTTCTTGAGAGAGAATTTTCCACTAGGGTTGAATAATTACAAGTAAGAGGAAAGACAGCTTTGCCAGACACAGTCACTGGGTCTCTCATCCTGGACAGTGTAGGTTAATATGTGTTTCTTAAATTATCAATGGAGCTTTAGTGAGGCCCCAAGTACAGTCTTGGTGGCTTGGCAAGATTTTGGAGGCAAGATCCATAATGTAACTGTTGCTGATTTCTAGCATGCCACATTTCTCTTGTGAGCTGACGATGTGTTTTCCTTTCCTTTCCAAAGCACCCAACTAGTGTGATATCCCAAAGGTGGAATGACCACAGGAGTACTAAGAGTCTTTCCCACCTTTTGGCAGGGTTCAGCCAACAAAAGACTATAGATATACATGGCAATCCATATGCAATTCCAGTGGACAAGGGATTTTGGGGCCAGACTTCATATAATTATTTGTCACCATAGAAGAAAGTAGGTATACTGTTCCCCAATTTAGGGGTTTTAAGGCTCTGTTTATAGAACAGCTGCCAAATCAGGTTTATTTTAGGTCCCATCAGCTCATCTTGGTAGAAGTTACTGCAATGCCCTAGCTTTTCCCCTGGAGCTAATGATAACCAGCTGGAGGGACCTCAAATATTTTCTCTAGCTTTTCTCATATACAAATAGCTGAAGAATAGACTTACTTTTGTATCCATGTTCCTTTTTCTAAGGAAACATTGTGGCAGAGGAATACCTGATCATTTTGTGCAGGTTTAAAAGACATGTGCCCTGCACAAAAGCAAACAAACAGCAATAACTAATGGTCTTCAGAAATACTGCAAAGTGGCTCTTCTTTGTAAATTTCAGTTATGGAAAATGAGGTAAAGGGGACGATTGTTTCTCACCATCTTTTGCACACATCTAAGCTGTAGTCCATTTTAAGTGTGATACACTGGAAAAAGTTATTTCCATCTCTTCTCTGTCACCAACTAGGTGATAGGGAATGAATTATCAACCATTTCTGGAAGACAAATGGCCAATAGGTAAAATGGAATATTGCTCCTCTTATGACTTCTTGACTATGTTAAGATGAAATTTTATATCACACTGATAAGTAGGACATTTATAGCACCCTTATATATGTATATATGCATATGTATATGTGTGTATATATCTGTGAAAAATATATATATACATATAATTTTTATGTGAATCTAGAGATTGAATCAAGGGCCTTGTGAATTCTGGCAAGTCCTCTGTTGATTGAAATACAGTCATAGTACAAAAGGTGTCAATCACTTATGCACACTACTTTAAACATATATAGTTAAGTAAACATTCTTGAAAAATCACTATTATTATTAATATCATAAACTATTCTTTACTACCAAAACAAAGTGCGATTGTTGAAGGTAAAGGTAATTCCCTTTTTACTCTGTTTCTTTCTTTTTTGAAAACTAATTCTTTAATTATACAATATATTCCAATCATAGTTTCCCTTCCTCCACTCCTCCCAGCATCCACTTGCATTTCCCATCTTTCCCAGATCCACCTCTCCTCCATTTCTTTTTAATAAAGAGCATGAAGAAGATCTACATTTTTCCATAGTGTTGTACCAAACTCTAATCTCTCCAAAGAGTGCTGTTTTCTTCAAATCCCTGTAAAAATTTGTTTTTTAATATTAGTTTTTGCCATTCCAGCAGTTATAAGGTGGTTCTGATGGCTTTGATTTTAATTTTCCTGATGATTGGTAATCTCAGGCACATCAATACCCATTCAAAATAAATCTGAGAATTTTTTCTAATTCTATAATGTGTACTTTGGTCTTGACAGAGATTTAATTAGGTCTATAGATTGCTTGGGAATGTTGGACATTTTAACAGTTCTTATTTTTTGAATCTATAATGACAGGGTATCCTCACATTTACTTCAGCCTTTTTAAAGTAACTTTTGTCAGTGTTTGATTACTTTTGATCCATAACTCTTTAATCTCCTTGGTAAATTTATTCCAAGATATATTTTTTACAATATTAGTATAGATGAATCATCATAATTTCCTTTTTAAATAGGCAATTCTTAGTACATAGAAATACACTTGATCTTCTTAAGATTTATACCAAGCACCTTTATTAAATAGACTTAAAGTCTAAGAGAGTTTTTAATCTATCTATCCATCTATCTATCCATGTATGTATCTACCATCTATCTATCTGTCTTGGGTCAAGTTATTTTAAAAAACCAAGGTCATGCCATCTGCAAATGCAGGCAGTTTGCCTTTTCTTCCTATCATGTGTCTGTTCAGTGAGGTACTTGTGGTGGTGTAATATGTCACCATTGGAAGACCAGTGGGTGTTTTCATTCTTAGTGTTTTACAAAAAAAAAAATAGACATTTATAAATGTATCTTCAAATTTATTAATTTTGACCAATTTAATCTGTGTTGATGTTTTACACTTAGGTTTTCATTCATTTATTATAGTCTTCACCTCCTGGGTTTGTGGTTTTTTTTCTTTCCAATTACCTCTATGACATTAAAGATTTCAAATTCTGTGCATGTTGCTTTTTCCTTGATTTTATTTAGTTCCTCATATGTGTTCTCCTGTAGTCCACTGAGTTCTGGGGACTTAATTATACTGAGGCTTTTGTCAAGTAGTTCCTGGATTGCCATATTTTCAGGGATGGTATGTGAGCTCAGTGATCAGTCCTGATAGAATTATGCTTTCCTGAATCCTTATGAGTTTGGGATGCTCTGTGCATTCGTAGTAGCAATTACAATTGTCTCTTGTGGTTTTCAGATTGCCATTAGCAGATATTCCTCATCAGGTCCTTAGATGGACACCAGTACCTGTGGACCTGTGACTAAGAAGGGCTGAAGGTAGACCAGACTCAGCAAAAGTCCTATCAGCAGGTTGTCATGTGTTCTCCCATTCTTTGAATGATAAGGTTGCCCCTACAATCATAGTCAAACAAGGTTAGGATGAATTCATGCAGGTACTTTAAGTATATAGTACGATCTATGGATGATAGTGTTTTTGGGACCTAAGTCTGCCTTTAAATTTTCCATCAGGATGTAGTAATCTTCTATCTGAATCCTTTTCAACTGAAATTAATCAAAAAAGATAGAGAAGGCTACTACATATTCATTAAAGGAAAATTTCATCAAGATGACATCTAAATCCTGAATATCTATGTCCCAAATACAAGGGCATCCACATTTGTAAAAGAAACTCTTCTAAGGCCTAAACCACACATTAACAGTGGGAGACTTCAGCACTCACAACAATGGACAGGTCATCAAGACAGAAACCAAAAAGAGAAATAATAAGACCAACAGTGGTCATGAACCTAACAAATATCTACAGAACGTTTCACCGAAACACAAAAAAATACACCTTCTTTTCAACACCTCACAGAATCTTCTCCAAAATTGATGATATAGTCAGACACAAAGCAATCTTTAACAGATACAAGAAAATTGAAATAACCCTTTGTATCTTATCAGATCACCACGGATTAAAGCTGAACTTCAACAACAACAGAAATAACAAAAATTCTACACATTCATGGAAACTGAACAACTCTCTACTCAAAGACCATGGCATAATCCTCTCCTGACTTTCCCATGCTAATGAGATCTGTTGATGTCTTGGCTTTCAGTCAATGACATTCAGTCTAGGCCACTAGCCTCCCTGGAGTTTTCTTACCCTCACAGTCCATGAATTAATTAGGAATTCCATTTTCTTTCTTCTGATTTGACAATACTCAGCAAATCAAACACATCCATTTCCCAAAACCTGTATCCACTACCCAAAAGTATATTGATTCATAGAATAAACTTCCCTTTTTTCCCATGTCTCCAAGATGACTGTCTCAGTCTGCTTATTTGGAGTGAAGTGCTCTTCCTTCCATGAAGAAGGATGTTTTCTTGCTGGCCAGACTCTCACTTGCCCCAGGCTTCTGCCTGGCCACCAACCAGTTAGGTCTCCTACCACTGGCAGGTGGAGCTCCTTTTTGACCTATTGCTACCACTGGTGGCCTAGCCAGGCTTGCTTCTCAATTAGGCCTAGCTTCCTCAGCTTGGCAGCAAGGCTTGTTCAGGGACATGTTCCCACAGAGAGGCTCTGACTTTCCACTGCCTCTCTCAAACCACCTGCCTGGCCACCAGGCCTGTCTCCAGGAGCATATCTCCTAGTCTGCCACCCACCTGACTTTTCTGTCAGGGCCCTTTTAGCCTGAACATCCAGGAAGGGAATAGTGTGCTTCCAGCCTGATTCTAGACCAGACCAGGCTGTGAATTCTCCCACCAGGACCCAAAAATGTCCTGTGGTTTCAAAAGGGCTTGCCCCCAGCTATTCCAGGGAAGGTGGCCTAGGCCTTGGCCTAAGCCTATGCCTGTCTGAATATATTATGGCTTATAGTTTAGAGTTTTAATGGGATTCCTGAGTGTGAGAAAAGTGGATTTCTAATTCTTGTGCTTTCTCTTTAACTCTTTTCCTACTGTTTGTTTGATAGTTTTTACCTTATTTTATTTATTATATTTTATTTTGTTATATATTACTTACTAACTCTTAGAAGCCTGTTCATTGCTATTGAGAGACAGAAAAGGAGTGGATCTGGATGGAGGAGAAAGGGTAACAAACTTGGAGGAGTGGAAGAGAGAAAAGTACTATGGTCTGAGGGGACAAATATCTGAATTTAAATAAGACATTATGCATAAAAAACTAGATTGTTACCATTCTACAGTAGGTAGTGGATAACAAATACTCCTCCAACAAGGTGAGTTATAGATAGTTAAAAGTTTTTGTGGGAAGGATATTCATATTCCTCAGTGGTTTAACCATTGATTCCTTGCCCTCTCTTTCAGATAAGTAACACTTCCTGCATACTTATGAAAATAACCCTAATGAAATACAGTGGATTATACACACACACACACACACACACACACACACACACACACACATGCACAAAAGACATGAAATTAGGAGGGAAGAATAAGGGGTAAGAGAGGATAATCGGGGATTTTGATCAAGAAACTTTGTGTGTGTGTGTGTGTGTGTGTGTGTGTGTGTGTGTGTGTATGAATAAACAAATCTTTAAAAACAGATGAAATTTCATTTTTTTCACCAATGTTGAAGAACTCAGACAACACTATTAAATGAGATGAGCCAGGTAGAATGATGAGTACCACACACTCTTACTTACACCGAAACCAAAGGGGTTGAACTCATGAAGTAGAGAGTGACATGATGAATGTGAATGCCTAAGCATGATGAGGAGCTGAGATGCTGACCAAAGGACTCACATGCAATTTAGACAAGGACATATTCAAGATGGCTACCTTCATAAAATGAAGTGACCACAGTTAATGAGAAAGTATAGTTTTGAAAACTGCTGAGTAGATTTTAACTTTGCTTATCACACAAAACAATGATGAGTAAATGAGGTTGTGAATATGTAAATTTTCTTAATTTGGTCAATCCACAATATACAAATATTTCAAAACTTTGTGTTGAACATCATATGTATATTATATATGTATAATATATATATATATATATATATATATATTATATACAGCTTGTGTCTGCCAGTAGGAAATTTTAAATGAAGTCAACTTTGCTAGAGGACATATGGAAGTGAGAACTGTGAGAAGGCAGATTGTTTGAGTGATATGATATAGAAGTCTTTAGCAATGAGATAGGGTGCAAGTTGTGAAAAAGCAATGATATTTCATGTATAATTTCAACGAAGAGAAAGCTAGAGTGTTGATGAATTGAGGAGGGAGGGAAAGAATAAGACAGTTGGTGAAAAGAGAAAGAACTGAAGAGGGGCAGCAGAATGGGAGAGGTTCACAATGTTACAATTTATTTAGGCCTTAAGGAAAAAAATGGAATTTTTAAATAAGAGACCATGTACAAAATTATGGCTCCAGGAGATTTGATGCCAGGGCGCTGGAAGAATATCATGACCATGATGTTAGGTCTGGAGAGTTTATTTTATACTTATTGTATTTTTATATTTATTTGATTGAGTGCATGTGTGTGCATGTGTGTATATGTGTGTGTTTGTGTGTGTGTGTGTGTGTGTGTGTGTGTGTGTGTGCATGATGCTCATGTACATGTGTGCAATAGTATATGGCAGATCCAGGAACAATTTTACAGAGTCAGTTCTCTTCTTGCATAGTATAGGGCTCAGCAATTAATCCTAGGTTGTCAGACCTGGGGGAAACCATCTCTCTCTATTAATCTCATCAGTTCTAAAAAGTCCATTTTAACTGCTCAGTGAGGCACCTGTGTTGGTTGAGAGGTTGGCTTCACAGTTGTATATAAAAGTCTGATGCTAACTAAGTAAAATCATACCAAAAATCTGGGAGTCATCAGATAGATGATATTTTAAAGGGTTGAGATGGAATGGATGAGTACAGGAAAAGAGAAACTACGAGACTAGAGTCCTAGGCAATCAATGGTTAGAAATAGAAGGTATGGAGGGGAATCTTCAAGGGAGGTGTAAGGGTAGCCAAAGAGGAAGGAGAAAAACTAGATGATAGAAATGGTCTCACAGATAATGACAAAACTGTTACAAAGGAAATGTGTCAATGTTCTCAACCCTACTGATAAAACTTAGTGAACACCTACATTCAATTGTTTGAATTAACACCATGGTAATCACTGGTCACTTTGCTAAACATGGTTCCTGTAAAATAGAATCAGCAAAAGTTTGACTAAGATGGGTTCAAGAGAGTAAGAGGAGAGAAATTGCTAACACTTTCAAGTTTTTCATTAAGGGTAGTTGTTGGAAGAAAATTAGTGTCAAGATTAAGAGGAGTGGGATGGAAGGGATAGGGGTTAGAGGGTGGGAGAGGTAGAAAGAGGACACTGTGATGGAGATGTACCCAGAACTAATAAATAAATATTAAAAAAGTTTAATAGCCTTGAAAGAAAAGATTATTTACCAGTAAATATTATTCATGGAATAATGGATGGCCTTTGTATATTAATGTGTTATATATGTATATATATATATATATATATATATATATATATATATATATATA
>CAJQZJ010000275.1:2612200-2628361 GCA_907164525.1 Lophiomys imhausi
TATATATATATATATATATATATATATATATATATATATATATAAAGTATTATATACATAATGAGAGGAATACAAATTTTAGAGACTCCCGTGGCAGGCAGTGGAGCCAGGCCGGCCAGCCACGCTCCAGGAACTAGCTAACCACAAAACTGATAGTAAAGTAAGATTAAATTCATTCCTGAGATGTTTCCTGCTGACTAACTAATGGGCTGGTACACACCACCTGCATTTCCCCTCATCCCCTTCGGTTGTAGTAAACAATGGGATAGTACATTCTGCCTGTATTTCCCCTCCCCCCTTGGGTTGTGCTAAACAATGGGCTGGGCTGGTACTTTCCACTTGTATTTCCTCTCACCCCTTTGGGTTGTAGTTTAAATATTCTACCCTCCCCCAAATTGACATCGTGGCTCCTTCCCCTTGTGGGATATGAGTGGCATCCTCAGTGCACTGACCCCCCCCCACGAAATAAACCTCTTGTGATTGCATCAAGAAGGTCTCTTGCGAGTTTTGGGGTGGCCGTGATATCCTGAGTGTCGGGAGTCAGGATAGGGACTTCCCTCCCCAGGGTCTTTCATTTGGTGCATTGGCCGAGAATTTGCGGCCACCCCATTCTCCATGAGAACCCACTTGGAGGTGAGATTTCTGTGTCTTGGGCCTATTTCTGTTGTCTGGTTTGTGAGATTTCTGTCTCTGTGTCCTGGGTTTGTCTGTTGTCTGGTTCTGTCATATGGTTTGTGCAAAAGTTGAAAGTTGACTTCACAAAGGTTGTTTTGGGTTTGACAGCCATTTCCATCTCTTGAGGAGACGGATGGGGTGATCAGGCAGATGTGCTAGTGGATCAGCAGCTGTAGCCCTGGGAGACGTTCCAGGAGGACAGGGGACCCCAGGGACGCCTTGGAGGAACCCATTTGGGTGCCGGGGAGGATACAGTGGTCCTCTTGAGAGAGGGGATGCGAGGGACCTCCCGGCCATTTGTTTCTCTGGAGTGGTGTCGGCATTTGAGATTGAGAAGGATTTTTCATAGTGTTTTTCTGTGTATCTTGTGTTTGTGTTTTGTGTAACTTGTGACAATGGGACAGACCATAACGACTCCTCTAAGTTTGACACTGGATCATTGGACTGAAGTTAGAACTAGGGCTCATAATTTGTCAGTTGAGATTAAGAAAAGACCATGGGAGACTTGTTGTGCTTCGGAGGGGCCTACTTTTGACATCAGGTGGCCACCCAAAGGGACTTTTGACTGGACCATTATTTTTGAGGTAAAAGCTATTGTCTTTAAGGAAGGACCAGGGTCTCATACCGATCAACAGACATACATTACTGTTTGGCAAGACCTGGTCCAGAACCCACCCCCATGGGTAAAACCTTGGGTGAAAAAAAAAAAAAAAAGCCAGGCTCCCGAGCCCTGGCTCTCCATGGCACAGAGGCCAAATTAAAACAAAAGCCAGCTTTGAAAACAAAACCTTTGGCTCTGCCTAAGATCTATCCCGAGATTGAGGAGCCACCCCAATGGCCGAGCTCACTGCCACTACGCTCTACCCCAACCACTCTATGCATCCCCGGGGCCAGCCCCAGCTCCGGCCCCAGAGCCTGGAACTACAAGAAACAGAGGGGGGAGGGCCAGCAACTGGTACTCGGACCGGAGAGGGTTGAGCCCAGATGGACTTGATTCTACGGTGGCTCTACCTCTCCTAACGGTAATCACCCCCCCCCCCCCGTGGACCCACCAGCTTTGGAACCCTTACAATATTGGCCTTTCTTTTCGTCTGATTTATATAATTAAAAAGCTAGCCACCCGTCTTTCTCTGAAAACCCTACTAGTCTTACAGGTTTGATGGAATCCCTGATGTTTTCTCACCAACCCACCTGGGATGATTGCCAGTAGGTTTTCCAGGTTCTCTTTACTACAGAGGAGAGGGAGAGAATTCTCTTGGAGGCATGGAAGAATGTCCCAGGAGACAATGGGACCCCCACTACCCTCACGAATGAGATCAATGCTGGATTCCCCCTTGATCGACCAGATTGGGCTTCAACACGGCTGCAGGTAGGGAGCGGCTGACAGTTTTTCTGCCGGACTCTAGTAGCAGGTCTCAGAGGTGCGCTCAGCACCCCACCAATTTAGCCAAGGTAAGAGGAGTGCTTCAGGGTCTTGTTGAGCCACCGTCCGTATTCCTTGAGAGGTTGATGGAGGCCTGCAGGTGGTACACTCCCTTTGACCCACCTCTGAGGGACAAGGAGCGGCTATGGCTATGGCCTTTATAGAAATCTTATTAGAGAGGCAGAGAAAGTGTATCATAAAAGAGAGACTGAGGAAGAAAAACAGGAAAGCAAAGAGAGAGAGGACAGGAGGGATTGTAAACAAGAAAGAAACTTGACTGGGATACTGGCCACAGTTGTAGGAGATAGAGAGAGAGAGAGAACAGGGCCTAGACAGACAGGGAACCTGGGCAACAGAAGACCCAGACCAAATGGGAATGGAAACAAGATTTTTTTTTTTCTGCTTGAAGTTACATCCTGACAGTTAACTCGTCTTTACTTTTAAATGGAGATATCCTAACACTGGACTAATGGGACAATTGTCTTGGACTAGATTGCCACAAGGATTCAGAAACTCCCCTACCCTCTTTGATGAGGCTCTTCATCTGAATCTGGCCATCTTCAGAGCTGAAAATCCTCAGCTAACATTGTTACAGTATGCAGATGATTTACTCTTGGCAGCATCAACTAAATCTGAGTGTCTCCAAGGAACCAAGAGACTGCTGGCGGAACTTGGTGAGTTGGGATATCGGGCTTCTGCTAAGAAGGCTCAGTTGTGTAAAACTGAAGTCACCTATCTGGGATACACCCTGAGAGATGGAAAGCGATGGCTGATGGAAGCCAGGAAAAAGACTGTCACCCAGATTCCTGTCCTAACCACCCCATGCCAGGTAAGAGAATTCCTGGGCACTACTGGTTTTTGTACACTATGGATTCAGGGTTTCACTAAGCTGGCAGCCCCATTATATCCCCTCACCAAGGAGGAAGGAGGGTTCACCTGGACCTCTTAATATCAAAAGGCCTTTAAAGATATCAAAAAAGCCTTGTTAACGGCACCAGCTTTAGCCCTACCAGACTTAACCAAGCCTTTCACTCTATATGTGGACAAAAGGACAGGGGTTGCCAGAGGCATTCTTTCTCAGACTTTAGGACCTTGGAAGAAGCCGGTGGCCTACTTATCTAAGAAACTAGATCCTGTTGCAAGCGGATGGCCCACATGCCTGAAAGTTATTGCAGCTGTGGCCTTACTTGTCAAGGATGCTGATAAACGGACTTTGGGACAGCAGATTACAGTGGTGGCACCCCATGCCCTTGAGAACATTGTCCATCAGCCCCCTGACCGGTGGATGACTAATGCTAAAATGACCCACTACCAAAGCCTATTATTGACTGAGAGGGTGATATTTGCCCCCATCCCCCGGCCATCCTGAATCCTGCTACTCTATTACCTGAGGCAGATGACCACTGCCCTGACATCCTGGCAGAAGAACCAGCTTCATGGTTGAAGGTAAGTGGATGGCAGGAGCTGCAGTGGTAGACGGGAGGCAAATGATTTGGGCTAGCAGCCTGCCAGAAAGAACTTCTGCCAAGAAAGCTGAACTTATCACGTTAACACAAACCCTGAAGATGGCAGAGGGAAAGTCCATCGATATTTATACTGATAGCAGGTGTGCTTTTACCACCACCCATGTGCATGGGGCAATATATAGACAAAGAGGGCTGTTGACATCAGCGGGGACGGACACTAAAAATAAAGAAGAAATTCTGAGCCTCCTTGAGGCTCTACATCTGCCAAAGAAGGTGGCTATTATCTACTTCCTTGGACATCAGAAGGCACAGGACGCAGTGACTAAAGAAAATCAGATGGCAGATCAGAAGCCAAACGAGCTGCCCAAAGGACAATGATCTTAACCACCCTTGGTTTTAAAAATATCAAAAAACAAAAAACAAAAACAAAAACAAAAAACAAAAAAAAAAAAAAACAAAAAATACCAGTGTCAGGTACACCCCTGAAGATTTGCAGGCCATAAAAAAACTAGGGTTGGCTGGAGAATCACCTTGTGGTATGGTAAACAAGTCCTGCCTCAAGAAGAAGGATGCGAGTATGTCACCAATTTACACCCTCTAACTCACCTAGGAGAAAGGAAACTAAAAGATGTGGTAAGGTCCTCTGACTATTATGTAATTGGGCTTTCTGACTGAACAACAAAAATAGTCAGGAACTGCACAGCTTGTGCTCTGACTAATGCCAGACCTTCCATGTATAACCTGGGAAAAGACTCTGGGATAATAGACCGGGGGCCTATTGGGAAGTTTATTTTACAGAAATTAAACTGGCTAAATATAAAAACAAATATATTTTAGTTTTTATAGATATATTTTCAGGGTGGGTAGAGGCCTTCCCTACAAGGACTGAGACTGCCAATACAGTGGCCAAGAAGATTCTTGAAGAAATTTTTCCGAGGTTTGGAATACCCAAGGTAATTGGGTCTGATAATGGACCCACTTTCTTTGCCCAGGTAAGTCAGGGACTGGCCACTCAACTGGGGATTAAATGAAAATTACATTGTGCCTACTGTCCCCAAAGTTCAGGACAGGTAGAAAGGATGAATAAAACTCTAAAAGAGACCTTGACTAAATTAGCCTTAGAGACCTGCAGGGGGACTGGACATCCCTCCTTCCTTTTGCCTTGTTCTGGGTCAGGAACACCCCGGGGATGGTTTAAGCTGACACCTTATGAGATTGTCTGTGGGAGTCCTCCTCCTCTTACTGAGGCGGGCAGAATGTTCGATCCTGATGTTGTCCTTTCTAATCCCTTGTTCACCCACATGAAAGCCCTTGAAGTAGTTTGGCGTGAGGCCTGGGAGCAGCTCAGGGAGGCTTATGAAGCTGGAGACCTGAGCATGCCTCATCAGTTCCAGGTTTGAGAAACCGTACTCGTCTGGCGCCATCGAGCTGGGAACCTTGAGCCTCACTGGAAGGGACCATACCTGGTGCTCTCGACTACCCCCACTGCAATAAAGGTAGAGGGCATTTCTGCTTGGATCCATGCCTCACATGTGAAGAAAACTCCTGAACCTCCTAAGGATGAGTGGAGATTAAAAAAAGACTGTGGACCCTCCTAAGCTATGCCTGCATCGCAGGTGCTTTCTAGATGGGGAATGACAACCCCTATGCCCCTCAAAAACTTACTTGGCTGGTAGCTTCCCAAACTGGGGAAGTCGTCTGGTCAATCTCTAGGGTAGCCCCCTCCCTTTCCTGACTTCTGCCAGCTAACTACAGGCCTGAAACAATGGGATATTCCTGAGGCAGACCCCCAGAACTTCCCTGAGAGGGACCCTCCATGAAGACACCCTAAAGGGCTAGGAACAATGTTCGGGCATGGGAGGCCAGAGGGACGCTGTGGGCTGACTCAACAAGATTTTTACATCTGTCCAAGGGAAGGTAGGGATAGCAGTGCAGCTAGGTGGTGTGGAGGATGTTGGCTCTGTTTTACTTCTGGACCCCTTACTATGAGAGCATCGCCGTGTTGGGTACTTTTAATAATACCACCAACCATGATGCCTGCTCATGACATAAAATCAGGGAAAGAGACTTGTTTAAAAAACCCACCAGCTGCCTAAAATAAATGATGGGCCTACAACACAGGATTAACTGTGTTTCCACTAATATCTTTAATGATACCAAAGATTATTGTATGTTAATACAGCTTATGCCTAGAGTACTCTATCTCCCTACCAATGCCTTTGTGGATGAGTTTGATTTCCACCCTAAGTGATTTAAGAGAGAGCCTATTTCCCTGACTTTAACTGTAATTTTAGGATTAGATGTAACACTAAAACAGCTGCACTAGTACAGGCCCCTCAGTGCTTTCATCAATTAAGAGTAAGTGCTGTACAGATTTTAATGCTGAGACAACAATATCAAGGTTGACGGGGGTACAATGATGATAAATTTAATAAAACAAATACATAGGTTCTAAGATTAGAACAATGGACTAGAAGGAGTGGGGAATGAGAGGAATAAAAATTTTAGAGACCCCCGTGACAAGCAGTGGAGCCAGGCCAGCCACACTCCAGGAACTAGCTCACCACAAAGCTGGTAGTAAAGTAAGATTAAATTCATTCCTGAGATGTTTCCTGCTGACTAACTAATGGGCTGGTACATTCCACCTGCATTTCTCCTCACCCCAATCGGTTGTAGTAAACAATGGGCTGGTACATTTCACCTGTATTTCCCCTCCCCCCTTGTGTTGTGGTAAACAATGGGCTGGGCTGGTACTTTCCACTTGTATTTCCCCTCACCCCTTTGGGTTGTAGTTTAAATACTCTACCCTCCCCCAAATTGTCATCGCGGCTCCTACCCCTGTGTGGGATATGAGTGGCATCCTCAGTGCACTGACCCCCCCCCTAAATAAACCTCTTGCGATTGCATCAAGAAGGTCTCTTGCAAGTTTTTGGTTGGCCATGATATCCCTCTTGAGTGTCGGAAGTCGGGAGAGGGACTTCCCTCCCCCGGGTCTTTCAATATGAATAATATTTTCATCATATTCATCCATGTATTTCCCGAGCTTTGTTAATGGGAAGAATAGTGGTAATTTGCAAAATGAGGGGATAAATGCCTGAGAAATATCTTTGACATAGATTCTTAACTATTTGGCCTTTGTGACCTTGGCTAAGAACTCAGAGGACAGTTACTTTTTTAAGGTTAGAACAGAAGCTATGTTATACCTCCTGTTAGCATATGTAAGGAAGGTGCCCATAGGAAGGAGCAGGTGCAACAGCAGGAGGTGGTGAAACCTGTCTCTTGGCTGGTTCATTTTCTAAGTGAAAGAGCAAACATGGTCACCAGTGGAAAGTGAGCAAGGAAGGAGGTGTTCTGTAAATCTCATAGCATGGAAGAAAAAAAAAAGGAAATCAAATAATGAAAATGTCTCTTGTTACCTGAAAACCTGTCACTCAAAGTTCCCTTTGGGCTAACTTTCATAGTTATCTACAGAGTCATACATATTCTGGGTGCTTGGTGAGAGCTATCCTGAGCCATTTGCTTCCTGTGGTTACAAGTGTCTCACAAATGGAACTGTTCCCATGAAAGATAATTTTTAGAATCTTTATGCTCTCACTCAGCATCTTTCAGATACTTTAGGGTCTCAACCTCCCTCTTGAAATAAGGTGTTTACAAATCTTTTTAGTTCAAAAATTATTATACAGGACTTATAAAAAAGTTCAACCAGGAAAATTAGTCAGACTCCAAGACAGTATATCAATGAATTTCTACACAATTAAGATAGTCATTCTGTAGACGTGGGACTTTTTGTACTTTCTGTTCACACTGGATTCTTGTACTTTCCCTATCAAATTTATTGTTATGTATTTGTATGCCACAAAGAAATGGAAAGAAAACTAGTTTAAAGTAGAAAAACAGTTAGCTTTATACCTTTTTTCATGATTCAAGCATCCATCTCCTGCATCCAGTCTCTCCTCATCACCCAATATTTACTTCTCATTTTCTTGTCTACACTTTGTACTTTACCCATGTAAAGTTGACCTATAAACATATTTGTAATAGGTTAGGAGCCACATATAAAGGAGAAGATTCACTTTTTTCTAAGATTGTGGAACATTACTAGACATCATTCATTCTAAGTCCATCTGTTTCCCTGAACAAACAAACAAATAAACAAATACATTAATTAGTTAATTTAATTAAAGTCAATGTTCTGAAACTCTGTTGACCCCACAAGTGAGTTGATACTTGATTATACCCAGGAGGCACTGACTTTGGAAATAGCACTTTGCCTTGTGTTTTTCTTTTCAAATATCCATATTCAAATCCACAAGACCATCCCTGCCCTATGCCATGGGGTTTGTTGGAAACTCAATTCAAGACCTTACATTAAATCTTTATACTTCTTTCTTGGAGATCTATTAGCATTCAAGACTTTAAGTGTCATTTTGAATGTTTTTTCCGTCCTAGAGAAGGGCAACAGGTGGTGTTTACTGGGTAAGCATCAATCACTGTGTTAAGTTCCTTTTTAAATTTTTTATTTTCATTTTTTTTGAAAAATATTCATTATGTGAATTTCACATCATGCACTGTGTTCCCTCTCATCTCCCACATCCCCTCAGACCTACCCTCCACCCTTGCAATCTATCCCAGCATTAACAAAATCTCATTGTAAAAGCTGTTGTGTGTCTCATTGTGTCCCACAATATTCCCTTTTAACCACACACACACATTTTGCTTGTAAATGTTCATTAAAATGACTCCTTGGTCTGGTATAAAGCCTCTGGTTTCTGCTATTAGAAGCCTCTGGTTTCTGCTATTATGTCAATCCTGGAACCTCACTAGAACTTCTCTCAGGTATGTTGCAAATGTCCTGTGTCATGTAAATCTGTTGTTTTGGCTTGTGGAACTGGCCTCTTCTTACACTTCAGCAGTTTATCCATGGGGTAGATGTTGAGGTGGGTCAACTCAAAGCCCTGGTTCTGGACCTGCAACATCCTTTTGAATGGCTAGTTCTACTATGGAAAAGTGCAAGGCCTGCTCTCCTGAGTGCTACAGCATGTGAGGAGCAGGGACAGCTGTCCTGCTCTTGTGACCCCATCTGGGCCAGATCTCCTGTCAGCCAATGGTGGTGAGGGCAAAAGGGAGGGGAGGGGATTTCTCCCTAGCCAACACCAACACATAGCAGACAGAAGACAGGGCTGGCTCTCCCATACTCATTCCCTCAGGGCTGGCTTACCCACAACCCCCATATTCAGGACCAGCTGTAGTGTGCTATCCAGGCAAGGTGCAGGGCCTGTTCTCTTGACTGCGGTAGCATGTGAGGGGTCGGGACAGCTCCCCTGCTCTTGTGACCCCATCTGGGATAGCTCTCACACCAGGGAAGGGTCTCCACAACCCCCACATCCAGGGCCAGGCAGAGTTCTTCTAGTTTCTTGCTTTTTTTCTAACCTGGAAACCCATCTGGGGCTTGCCTGGTACTGGTCTGGTAGTCATCACAGGCTACCCCATGGTGCCACCATGTGCTTTTTCCCCAGGAATATTAGGATACTATTCATTCACATGTTCATAGGTCAGAACACTGAATCTGGATATAGCCTCTCTCCTCTCTGCCACCTCCTGATGCACATGTGACATAGAAGCCACATCAGCAATGCCTCTGGGTCACATTAAGCTCCTTTTAACATATCCCTTAATTGAATTTTATATGCCATTCATGAGAGATGCATGTTGTTCATTTTACAAATGAAGATATTGAGGCAGAAAGGCATGAAGTTACTGTCCAGACAGGTGTTAAGTGATGAAATAACAAGATACAAAACTGGGATTAAAAATAGCTAAAGAGAAAGAGCTGCTCTTTATAATTTAGTGAAGATATCCAAGCATAATTCATGGCTTCTCATACTGAGTACTTCTAGAGAAAGGTCTTCTGCATGGTTTTCAGATTCTGAACTCAGTGTTCTGAGATCTGATTACACCACTCTATGTGAGGAATTCTTTGATTAAATAATAAAAGTTTCTGATGGCCAGTTAGCTGAACAGAAAGAGAATAGGAAGGCAAGGCTTCCTGGGAGGAAGAAAGGAACTCTGGGAAGGGACAGAGGAATAGAGGAAGCTCGCTCTTTTTGCTAGGAGACACAGAGGAAGCTAGATGCGTCTGAAGCTTGATCAGCACACCATGTCACATGGCTGGTAGGGACTAAGTGGTCAGACTAACTTAGATGAGCTAGTTGATATTCTTTCCAACTAAGGACTAAGCATTGAAATATTAGAAGGTCTTGGTGTCTTTATTTTATGGGCATAAGTGTCACTCAGGGTCTCAGCTCTTTTTACCTGGAGAAATAAGCTTTGCAGGCCTTTGACAACATTTTGGCCCCTCCAACTTGTGTCAAGACCCAATAGACAGAGAAAACACTCGAGCTTCAGAAAAACTGACAAGCTGTCAGATTTGGTCAGTCATCTGGGAAATCCTCAAAGAGAAAGTTAAAGAAGGGAAGTACCATGTTAGAAAGTTTTAAGACCCTGTATATTGCTACCCTAGACGATTTGAAAATAGAAACAGAAAATGAAAGGTGCTTAGTTGAAGTTGGAATATTAATTCCGAATATGAATATAATTTTGGTACTTCATACTTTATTCTTAATACTCATAATGGTTTTCTCTATCCACTCAAAGAAAAAAAACCTTTATAGATACAGGAAAAAAATTGAAAAATGTATTGATAATATTCAAAAATCTTAGAAGGAAAATTAGAGAGATTTATAAATAAGAACAAGAAAATACTCAGACATAGACAGAGGAATTTAGGCAAGCCTTAGAAAGACCTATAATGAGAATAAGAAAAATTCTCAGACACAAACAGAAAATTTTAGACAAGAGCCTACCATGCATCTTCATGATGAAACTGAAAGGGGAAGATCCAAGATTGTTAGAAAACCAACCTTAGTTTGTCCAGTTACTATAAAATAACTATCAGGAGATCATAAGTACCCCCAAGGTTGTAGAGCAAATACATGGAATCCTATAGAAATACTTGATTTGAGGAGATTTAAGATAGTGGTTGTCTCCTATGGTATGCATTCATCCTATGTGAAACAGATTGTAAATTCATGAGCAACTCAGAACAGAATTATCCCTCAAGATTGGAAAGGTTTAGCAACAGCAATAATGGAACATAGTAATTTGTTACAATAGTGAACATGGTGAAAAGAGAAAGTTAAGGCTATAAAATGATGAAATAAGGCCAGAGGTAATAATATTTTCCAGGATAAGTTGCTAGGTGAAGGCAAATACTCTGGTTTATAAAGGCAGCTTGATTTTAGTGATCACATCTTGGTGCTATGTCAGTTAGGAGCTATAAATGTTTGGGACAAGGTTGAAGAATCAAGAAAGAGGTCTGAGTCATTTACTAAAATTATACAAGGCCCAAGAGAAACTTTCACTGAATGTTTGCAAAGCTTCACTTCAACTATAGATAGAAAAGTATCAAACCCAGAAGTCAGGAAAGTACTAGTTGAAACTCTGGATTTTGAGAATGCTAATTCAGAATGCAGAAGGTTGGCTAGAACTTTAAAGACAAGATCAGCACTGAAAGAAAAATGGGTTAGAGATACAGATGATGTTGGATGTCACAGTAATTATGCTAATCTAATAGAAGTAAATTCTAAAAATCTTAAGAACATTCACACAATATCTACACAATAAAATACTACTCAGCTATTAGAAACAGTGAAATTATTCAATTTTCAGCCAAATGGATGGAACTAGAGAAGCTCATCCTGAGTGAACTAACCCAGACCCAGAAGGATGCACATGGCATCTATTCACTTATAGTCGGATTAGAGACCGAAGATAAAAATACAAATAAATGACATTAAAATTGAAGGTTTAGTAGAAACAGGAGCAGATGTAGCAATAATTTCATAAAAATTTTGACATTCATATTACCTTTTAAGTAAATATCTAACTCCTAGGGATTGGAACTTTATCTCAGGCAAAACAAATATGCATCAAATATATAGAGCTAGAAAACAAATAGGAAAATTAAAGCCATATGTGGCTAATATAGCCATGAATTTATGGGGACATGACTTGTTGCGTCAATAAAACACAGAGATTAACATTCCTCCAATCTCAGAAACAAACTATAAAATAAAGTAAGCTTCTCAGAAAAATATTAGAAGGTATTATGGTGAACAGTCAGAGACTGTCCAGGTTGTCCAAAAGCAGGACACAGCAAGTGTTGGTCTTTCAGAGATACCACTGCCCTCCCTTTTAAATGGCTAACTGGTAAACCAGTATTGGTGGATCAATGGTCTATGACAAAAGAGAATATACAGGGAGTAGAACAGCTGGTACAGGAGCACATAAATGCTCAACACATTGGGAATCTACCATCCCATGGAATTCCTCTGTGTTTATTATAAAAAGGAAATCAGGAAATTTAGGATGTTAACAGATATAAGAGCCATAAATAACATGATTCAGCCAATGGTTTCCTTACAGCCTGGAATCCCATTGCCTTCTTTATTACCTAGGTCATGGCATTTGATAGTAATTTATTTAAAAGACTACTTTTTCACAATCCCTTTGTATAAGACAAAGATTTGCTTTCTCAGTTGTCCAAAAAAGAGGTATCATTAGAAAGTTTTACCACAAGAAATGTTAAACAGTCCTACCTTGTGCCGATATATGATTACAACAACCATTAGCAATGATTCATAAACAGTTTCCTCAGTCTAAAATTTACCATTTTATGGATAATATCTTACTGACTGAGATGCAAATACCTTAGGAAAAAAATGTTTGATGATGCAAAGATAATTTTGTGTTGCTGGAGATGATAAATTGCTCCTGAAAAAAATACAAGGAAGAGATTCTATTGATTATCTAGGATAAGATAGGTTTACAGAAAATTCAATCACAGAAAGTACAAATAGGGAGAGACCAATTACAAAGTCTTTTTTTCTTTTCTTTTTTTTTCAAATTACAAACTCTTAATGAATTTCAAAAATTGCTGGAAGATATAAACTGGATCCAACCTATAATTTGATTAACTACTCAACAACTAAGTAATTTATTTCAAATCTTAAAAGGTGATAAGGACTTTTTCAGCTGATGCTGAGAGAGAATTGGCTCTGGTAGAAAAGAAATTACAGGATGCACATATAGATCCATTGAACCCAAAGTTATATTTTGGAACTTTTCCCTTCCACTTATTCGCCAACAAGAATTATTATGCACAGAAAAGATAATAGCTTAGAATAGATATTTTAGCATAAAAACAAAGTAGAAAATTAAAGACCTATGTAGAAAAGGTTTCTTTTTAATTAATTAATTTTTCAAGTTAAATCTTGATCACAATCCTCTCCCTCCTCCAGTCCAGGTACCACTGTTTCTTACTCTTCTGCATCTCTATCCTCTCCTTCTCCTCAGATGAGCCCCACATATCAATCTCCCTCAGTTCATTAGTCACATGAGTGCTAAGACCTTCTTCTTGTGCTGGGACCTGATATGGCAGCCCAGCTAGGGTAATGTGTTCCACTAACAGTCGGATTTTAGTCATATAGTACAGGATAACTATACTACAATGAATTCACCAAAGGGAACATGAACATAGACTTTTTTTTCCTGTCAGTGAGACACTTTGCCCTAGTGGTGCTGCCTTATATGCCCCCAGTGTATGAGGAGGCTCTTGGCCCTCATATGACTGCTGAACTGGGGCAGGGGACTGTTATTTAGGGACACTCCCCTCCAGAGGAGTGGGATGGAAGGGATAGGGGGTAGAGGGTGGGAGGGCAGGACTGGAGGGGGTAGGGGAAGAGGACACTAAGATGGAGCTGTAACTTGAAGTAATAAAAAAAAGAAAAGAAAATAGTTTGTCAATCCCTCAAAAAGCTCCACATGGAGTTACAATCTGACCCACAAATTCTACTTCTTGGATTATATATTGAAGATAGTGAAAACCAGGGTCTTAAAGTAAAACCACCACAAAGGCAGTAACCACAATAGCCAAGGTGTAAAAACAACTCTTAAGTCCTTCATTGAATGGACATATCAACAAATTGTTATTGAAGAAGGGAATGATCAATGCAGAGACTTCTGATTCATCAAAATGCAAAGGATATATGACTGTGTCTTTCATGGATTATAGTGTCTGTTACTGTAGTACCTTACCCTAGCTGAACTGCCATGTTGGGCCCCAGTGCAAAAGCAAGCTCTTATCCCTCCTGTGACTGATGAACTGAGGGGGCTTGATAGTTGTGGGACCCCCTCACTTGAGGAAAAGGAGAGAGGGAAGAGGCTGGGTGGGTGGGACTAGGAGGAGATGAGAGTGAGGTCTATAATCGATATGTAACTTGAATAAATATATGTTAAAAATGAAATTAAGAGATTTAAAATGTTTTATATAAATTAGGGTTACTAGAATTCAAACTTATTTTCAAAATCTCTAAGAGTTGGATTAATTTGGAGCTATGATAAAATATTTAATCAGAGTCAGAGTAATTAATGCCTTTAATTCCAGCAGGGACAGGCAGATCACGATAAAGTTAGTTATTTTTAAATGGTAGAGTTACAATGTACAGGATTGTGATGGTTCACACCATTAATCTTAGCAGTTGGGAGATAGAAGCATGCAGATTTATGAGTTCAAGGCCAGTCTAATACAGAGTAAGTTCCAAATCGAGAAAAGCTTAGATCCAGGTATGGTGGTTCACACCTTTAATCACTTGAGAGGAAATTAAGTGGAAATTGAGTTAGATAGGGAACTTTAAGCTCATCAAGATAAGACAGATAATAGAGCTTTTTTCTAAGTTGCCAAATGAATATGTACTGGACATTGGGAATGTGTGACATACCTTACAGTTTTCATAATTGTGTCATAATTGTTCTTATTGTGTGTAGTTTATTGTTATAAAAAAGCCTTTTATTAGACTAAAGGGCAGAGATGTTTGAGCAAGTTGTTATGGATGGTTTTCAGATGCTGAATTCAATGCTCTGAGATCTAGTTACTGCCCTAACTGAGACATTCTATAATTGGATAATAAAAGTTGCTGATGACAATTAACTGAGCAGAGAGAGAATAGTAAGTTGGGATGTCCTGGGAGAAAGAAAGGAACTCTGGGAAGAGACAGAGGAAGCTCGCTTTTTTCACCAGGAGACTCGGAAAAAGACAGATATGTCTGAGAGCTAGGATGGCACAGCATGCCACATGGCTGGTAGGCACTAAATGGTGAGGTTAACTTAGGTGAGCTAGTTGAGAGTCTGCTTAGCTAAGGCCTAATCATCAAAATATTAGAAGGTCTTGGTGTCTTTATTTTATAGTCAAAAATGCCACCCTGGGTCTCAGGCCTCCTCACCTGGAGAAATAAGCTCCAGGCTTAATACAACATAGTACATTTCCTGATAACCTGTCCCCTTTTGTGTAATCTCAAGCATCCCCTTTCCAATATAATTAAGAACTATGATTACTATCTGCAGTCTTTATGTCTAGTACACAAATACATATGCTTTATTATAGATTTGTTCTATTTTCAGATTATAGAACCATTCACATGAAATTGACAGACATTAAAGAGAATGCTTAGCTCAGTTGTCTTGCTTGCATGAGGTTCTGGCTTTATTTGATCTGCATAACTATACTAAACAACTGTGGCAGCAGAAGCTGTAAGTTGCAATACTCAGAACCTTCATGAAGTAGAGGCAAGAGAATTAGAAATTCAAAACATCTTTGGCTACATAATGAATTCAATGTCATTCTGGAAAACAGGAAACTCTATGTCAAATATGTTTTCTTCCCAGTGCCACCTCATTCCAATAATTTTCCTCTGTAATGACCATAAGAACAGTGGAAATATCCATTCCATTCTTCTACTCATCATATGCACATGCATTTTAATATACTTCTAAAAAATAAATAAGTATCAGGACTGAAGAGTTGCCTCAGCAGTTAAGAGCACTGGCTGTTCTTCCAAAGGACTTGGGTTCAATTCTCAGCACCTATATGGCAGCTCACATCTGTCTGTAACTCCAGTTCTAGGGGATCTGACACCCTCACACATACATACAAGCAGGCAGAACAAAACTGTACATAAAATAAAAGAAAATAAATCATAAAAACTATATATAAAGGGCAATCTCCACTTCCAAGGAACCTTTGCTGCTTCTCCCAACTTTAAGCCTCACATAGAATTCCCAACTGTTCAATGATTTGACTTGTCAGACTGCAGAATCAAGTCACTCACACATTGGCCTCTGCCCTCCAAGCATCAGCTACAGCCTTCTTCTTTGAGTGGAAGGACACTTCTTTTGCTTTACAAACAAAAACTGTCAGCTCACTGTGCAAAGTTTCAGCAGATGAAAGCATCTGGCATGTAACATATGGAATTTAATATCCTGATATTTACATAGATTGAAACTGTTTTTGCTCCAGACTACAGGCAATCTTTTGCACCAAACCTAAAGGTAAAAATATTCAAACTGCCTCTTGTTCTTAGCACTTTAGATAGTTTTAGGTCTGTCTATTTACTGCTGTCCACTGCAAAAAACTGACAAAAATTGAGATCATTTAACACACACACACACACACACACACACACACACACACACACACACACA
>CAJQZJ010000275.1:2629141-2656857 GCA_907164525.1 Lophiomys imhausi
GTGTGTGTGTGTGTGTGTGTGTGTGTGTGTGTGTGTGTGTGTGTGTGTGGTCTCAATGAAATCACTAAATAATGGGGAGATGGAGCACATCTGAACATCTTGTCAACAAATGAGACTTCCAGTAGCAGGAATAGGTTAAAGGTTTTTGGTTAAAGTCATCCCATGGAGACCCCAAACAACTTAGGTTGCTCCAAAGGCTACACATTTCTCTTCACAAACTGACAAGACTTTACTGCTGAAGAAAACAGCTATACAACTTATTGAACATGTAGAAGTTGAGCTGGTGCCTACCTAGAGCTTTCACTCCTATGGGGTAGTATTCATTGTACCATAAGGTACTGTACATGCCCCCCCAACACAAATGTGAACACCATTCTAGCTACAAACCCTTTGATCTCTAATGGTGTCCTGCCTGCAAGATATGCTAATGCAATGGTGGCATAAAACTTTTGGGAATAACAGACCAATGTCTGATTTGAATTAAGGTCCACTCCATGAGGTGGAATCCACACCCAAAGCTGTTTGGAAAAAAAAAAAAAAAAACAAAACATGAGACTAGATAGCCCAGGGAATTAAGGTAAAACAAAATAATCAAGGAATGCAGTAGCAATAAAAATAATTTTGTTGGTATACTGCTATATTCATAAATCAGTAACTTGCCCAGAAATCATCAGAAAAGCTCCTGCTGTGTCAGATGAGAGCAAATACAGAGACCCATAGCTACACTATATGTAGAGAATGAAAACCTTGAAACACTTGGTCTTAAATGGGATTTCTTCATCAAATCCCTCCCCTCAATGCTTCAGGAGTACCACAGAAGAAGAGGCAGAAAGAGTGTAAGAGGCAAGGTGGACGGAGGACACAATGGGAACAAGGCCCTTTAAACAGGTCAGTACCAAAGCACATATAAGCTCACAGAGACTGAGGCAGCATATACGGAGCCTGTGAAAGTCTGCAACATGAGGTCCTGCATCTGAAAGGAAAAGTGGACACATGCTCCCATTCCTAACCCAGAAGCTATCTCCCACTGTAACTGCACTATAACTATTTGTAAATGAAAATTTAATTTTCTTTCATGCAGTCTTAAGAACAAACAAACTACTCTTGAGGACAGTCTGCATAACCAACAGTAGATACCAACAATAAGAGAACTCAGCAGTCTTTTGAGGTTCCTTGTAACATAGTGTCATTCATGTCAGAGCTTTTTCTTTAGTATTTACTTACAAAAATTAACATTTTTATTTTAGGTTTCCTCCTTTTACCCCACAGGTTCTTTGCGTATATATTATGGCTTCCAGTTTTGGTTTTTATGGGATTACTGGGTTCAAATAAGTGGGTCTCTGCATCCACATATGTTACTTGTGTATTCTCCTGGACTTTTTTTTCCTTTTGTCTGTTTTGTCCTATTTCTATGTGTTTGTTTTCTTTTATGTCATTATATTATATTGTATTTTATTATTTTCACTTAGAAGCAAAGGTTTAAAAAACAAAGGTTTTCTAGTGAGAGACAGAAAGTGGGTGGATCTGAATGGAGTGGCAGGTGGGGAAGAACTGGGAGGAATGGATGGAGAGAAAACCATAATTAGGGTATATTATAAGAGAAAATATTTTGATAAGACAAAAAATGAAACAGAAAGGTTAAGTTGGAAGTATTGCGAGGCTATATACTCTCAAAGCCTTTGTCTACACTTACTTATGTCCTCCCACCAGACTGGACCAAATAAGCCTCCCAAACAGCAATGTTACTTATGGCCAAGTGCTCAAATACATGGACCCGTGGGGGAGGCATATTCATTATTCAAACCACCACATTCTGTTTGCTGGCTTTCATAGGGTCATTTCCAAATTGTAGTACAAAATGAATTTAGTCCAAAATTTCAAGTCCCCTAAACCTCCCCTAATGGCACCACCAAAAGGGAAGAGCCTATAGTTGACATTTCTTATTCAGACCACTACATACTACATGTGTTTTACTATCCCTCTACTTAATTTTTATTTTCAGTTGCATTATGATATGGTGGGCTTCCACATGGCTTTTATTATCCTCTTTATTTGGGTTCTTCACTCCCTTCACCCTCGTATTTTCCTAATACTCCCATGTTCCTCACTGTTTATGCCTTTTTTGCCTCTAATATTTCACTCCATCATTTCAGCCCTAAGTGGAACATTTGTATTATCCACCAACAGAAAGGCTCAGAAAACATCTCCAAGAGGAGTCAGATAGGATGTACAAGTGGAAGAATGGAGAGAAGTGTTTTGAAACTCTGACTTTGGGATGTGACACAGCTATTACAGTCATGAATTCACAGTGGTCATGGTTATCTTCACAACCACTTAATCACAAGATTAAGTCAGAAAAAAAACCTCTGAGATTGATAGGATAAGTGGCTACCAAATCTTACCCCTAACTACTCAGTAACTTCTCAATAACTGATATCTTAGGGGTAGGATCTGGAGACTAGTGGCTCCTTATTGGTGAAGGAACTGTCATGATTGATTGATTGATTGATTGATTGACTTATATGTGACCACTGGTACATTTTCATACTCCAGTGTGTGGCTCTACACCCATGCACATTGACATTTGGTCATACATATTTGTTTTATATTTAGGCTTAAAATTTACTATAACTTAATTTTGTTGTTCATGTCATTATAGCTTTGCCCATTGAAAACTCTTTTACCTGGTACTTGCATCATTTAACATATCTAAAATGGCACAACGAGACTTGCTTGTTTGATTGACTCCTGAGCACTTTTTTTGGAATTCCAGAATATTGGAGGCTCATCTGACATATGTCCTCCCCTATTCTTTTAATCAGTCAAGTTTTCTTTTGATATTTTAAGATGATGTGGATTGTCCTCATGTTACTGTCCTCAATATCTAATGAATTTGGTCTCAAGAGTTGCTTATAACTAATTAGAAAACAATAATATAAATTATGGTTACATTTATTATAATCCTTCTTAATTCAATGATTTAACATTGAAATTTTCATTTATTCATTTCTGAAAATATTTAGTAAATACTTGTGTGCGCTGTAAGCATTGGGATAACAAATGTGGAGGATGATACAGTTTATAAGACCTGGACCTACATCTTGAAAGCTCACAGTCAGCAGATTTTTCCAGCCTGCAACTGTGAAGTCATCTGTAACTTAAAAATCTACTCAATTAATTCTCTAAGAATGATAATAAAATACAATAGCAAGAACTTTTATTTCATTGTTCATTTTTTTGCATATCTAACATATTCCTCAATCTTAGCAGACAAAATATTTGTTGAATATATATATATACATATATATATATATGAAATGTGTGTGTATGGATGTAAGTCAAAATATTTATTGGATAGATAGATGGATGTAAGTGTGTATGTATATATAAACAGAAGAGGAAGTATGGTTAAGGAATATGACTGTTTTTTTAACTTGTGTAGGAACAAAAACAAATAATGTGTGCTTCCATCAGATAAAAGGAGTGATTGAATTTGTTCAACTATAGTAAACTATGAATAAATAACAGTCTAACATTGTTGGAAGGAGAAAAATTTAAAAATAGCTTGTCTGAATGATTCTTCTGCTATACGTGGTATCTGCCAGGGTTGGCTCAAGTCATATGCATTGACTTGTCTTGAAATTGGCACTGGCGTTTTGACTGAAAGTTTATCTGGAGCTGTCAGCCAAATCAGAGAGTTCTCTTCAATGTGAGTCATACATACAACCACCTAGTTTTTTTTTTTACAGAATAGAGATTAATTTACCAGAAGACACATTTCAATATATAAAGGTGAAAGCTGAAAATATAAAGTTGTTTCTGGAGGTTAGACAACAATTCTTTCCCATTCTAATGACCAAAACAAATCACAGAGCCAGCTATTTTACATAAATGAGAAAACTGTTACTTATTTATGAGAGAATTACAAGATGACATTTCAAGATCCCAACTACAGGGGAGATAATATTATGACCAGATGTAATTTGAATGAATGATACATACAATTTTAATCTGCTTGTAGTCTGCCTATCTACATTACTGCTTCAGTTCCCAGTGATATCCACTCTCTGGCTACATGCAAATATGTTGCATATTCCTCCAAGCCTTTGGAGGACAGTGTGAAAATATGAATCAGAGGAAAAGAATTTGAATTCTGTATTTATCACATAATTGCTGTTACTTTTGACCTAATTCTTCACCATCTAAAACAAGTGACCCAATGTGTAAACTTTAATGACAATAACTGTCTCTTTGGAGGCCTTGAAAAGAAAATAATCCATTTAGTACCAAATTACTTCTTGATATGCTTTGTATTAGTTGCAGATCCTGGTTATACCTGTTTCTGATATACAACACACCATAAATTTTATTGTGTGTATAATCATCATTTTAATTCTTCATAATCCAATGCTTAAAAATGGGAATCCTTACCTTTCAGAGAAAAAAAATGTCATAAATACAAAGTCAAGCAAAAAATCAACTGAGAATAGTATGCAGGAAAAATCTGAACTTCACACAAAGCTTATGATCCAGAATACAGATAATTATTTCTTTTCCAGAAATTTATATTGGATTATACAAATATTCTTTCACACACAAAAGCTAATTGATTGAACTTGGAGGTGGTCTTGTCAATTTTGGGTTCCCATTTCCTGTTTGCCAATACTAAATGTTTCAAAATTTTATGCAACTTTGTGAATTAGCAAAGAAATTCTAAATTGATGAAGATACACATCTTACAAATATATTTTGTGACCAAAATGTAACAAAACTCTTAATCAAACAAATGTATTACCTCAAATAAGGGAAATAAATAATATTTAAATAAATATTTATTTTATTAATAAAAAAGATTTTAATAAAAACTTCCTATAAGATAGGTCATCTAAAATTATTGTTTTCAAATGTCAAGAACAATATAATCATGTCAAAGAAGAAAGCCAGTAGTGGTAATTTCAAATGAATCATCTTGATATTATATGTGAATATATACACACTTATTTTTATTAGTATTTGTTTAGAAATGATTAAAAGAAGTATATTTGAAAAAATACCATAACCAAAACAAAATGAAAACAAAAAAACCAAAAAACCCACAGAGTATGTATTGTGTTGGCCAACAGCTCCTGGGCATGACATTGTTTGTTTTGATTTAGTTTTTGTTTTTTTGACAGACACACAGAGAAAGACAGCGACAGAGAGAGAGAGAGAGAGAGAGAGAGAGAGAGAGAGAAAGAGAGAGAGAAACAAAGTCAGAGAAACCATGAAGTTGAGAGGATCTGGTTGACGGAGAGAAAAAATGTGATCAGAATATATTGAATAAAAATTTAAATTTCGTAGAATAACAAATAATTAAGTAAAAAGTATACTTATTCTTTCATAATAATATAAGCAAAAAAGAAAAGTGAGGAAAACTTGTTCACCTGCAATTATCATAAAAAGTAATATAATAATATATTTGCATACTTAAAAAAATAATTAATTTCTTTATTACTTCAGGTTACATCTCCATCTTAGTGTCCTCATTCCACCCCTCCCAGTCCTGACCTTCCACCCTCTACCCCCATCCCTTCCATCCCATTCCTCTGGAGTGGAGTGTCCCTAAATAACAGTCCCTCACCCCAGTTCAGCAGTCATATGAGGGCCAAGAGCCTCCTCATAGACTGGGGGCTTACAAGGCAGAACCAATAGGGCAAAGTGTCTCACTGACAGGAAAAAGTCTATGTTCATGTTCCCTTTGGTGCATTCATTGTAGTATAGTTATCCTGTACTATATGGCTAAAATCTGAATATAAGTGAATAGATGCCATGTGCATCCTTCTGGGTCTGGGTTAGCTCACTCAGGATGAGCTTCTCTAGTTCCACCCATTTGGCTGCAAATTGCATGATTTCGTTGTTTCTGATAGCTGAGTAGTATTTCATTGTGTAGATGTACCACAGTTTTTTAATCCATTCTTCGATTGAGGGACATCTGGGTTGTTTCCAGTTTCTAGCTATTACAATTAAGGCTTACAGAAACTTTTCAGTTTAATGAGGTCCCATTTATTGATTGTTGGTCTTAGATCCTGAGCTGTTGGTGTTCTGTTCAGGAAGTTTTCACCTGTACCGATGAGTTCCAGGGTTTTCCCCATTTTCTCTTCTAGTAGATTTAGTGTGTCCGTCCTTATGTTAAGGTCTTTGATCCACTTGGACTTAAGTTTTATACAAGGTGATAAGTATGGGTCTAATTTCATTCTTTTACATGTGGACATCCAGTTGGACCAGCTCCATTTGTTGAAGATGCTGCATACTTTTAATGAAAGAACACAAAAATTTATATGTTGAAAAGTGAACATTGCTGAAAAACAAAGATAACTTTACCATGTTATAAACATCACATGTTACAAAATCAAGTCTTACCAACTTAAGTTATATTGCATACCTGCAATCTCCACACCAAGGACACTTATACTGAGGCAGGAAAATTGTGAGTTTGAGGCCAACCTAGGCTTCAGAATGAAGCTATCTTGAAAACATAAAGCAAATATAGTTAAAAATATATTAAAACTCCTCATATCCAAAAGTGGTCTAAAGGCTCATATTCAACATACAAATCTTCAAATCTCCACATACCTTTCTTTCTTCTTCTTCTTTCCCAGAAAATGATCAGCTGATGTAAATTCCCCAGGGACCTTGAAGGAACTGAAGACATCAAAACAATCTTGAGAAGGGAGAGCAGAGACAGATGAGGGACATTCTCAACTCCAGGTTACAGGAATTGAGACTGTGGCCCTAGCTCACAGTTCTGAAATATTCGCATAGCTCCATAGAAAACACTGACGTTAAACACTTCTCTCGCACCACACACAAAACAAACTGTATTGTGGACTGTTCTCATTGCCAAGTGAAATACCTAACCAGAAACAACTTGAGGAAGGGAGGCTTCTCTTCTAATTACAATTCCTAGGGATAGGTTCTGTCATGGTGAAGATGTGATGGCAGGATCTGACTGGTGACAATGAAACCACAGTCAAAAATCAGAGTTAGAGGAATGCTTATTCTCAGCTTGGTTCTTCTCTTTTATTCACTGCAGGGCCTTAGCTTATGGAGTGGAGCTGCCTACATTTATAGTAGGGCTTCCCACCTTAACTAACTCAATCAAGAACATTCTTCAGAGATATGCTCACAAGATTTTCCTCCAGAGTTCCACACCTTGTCAAGTTGACAATACACATAAGCATTAACTACAGAGTATAGTTGCAGATAGCAGAGTTAAAACTTACAAATATTAGGGGACAATATAAGAGTAAATATTTGTGACCTGCGTTGGACAAAATCTTCTTAGCTATGATAAAAAAATATATAATAAATTGTAGCAAACTGAATTTTAGCAAAATAGAATCTGAAGGCCTTTTGTTTCAAAACCAGTAAAAAAGGGAAAATACCCCAAAATAATATAAATTATATGGCTGGTAAATGATGTGCATCTGTTTATAAAGACCTCTTGCAATGCAACAGTAACAAAATAGTCTAATGGAAACATGGAGAAAGTTCTAAAAAGCCATTTCACCCAAAATACCAAAACATATATGCTATTAGGAAAATGTTTGTCAAATAACTGCTAGTTATCATTTCCCTAAGAGACTGTTAGAATAAAATGGCTGATAATAAATATTTTGAGGATAGGTACAAGCTGGAGCTGTCTATTCTTATTGATAGGAACACATGTTATTCACTTAACTCTAGGAAACAGTGTAATTATCCCTATATCTGTTGCATTAGGTTATTTTATGACCTGGGAACTCTGTTTCTAGATGCAAATAGGGCTACTATATGAACTAGAAACTCTCTTCCAAGATGCAGGAAAGTGAAAATATTTGGCAAGAAAATACTTCTACACAAATCTTCATAGCAAAATTATTTAGAATAACAACAACAACAAATCCTGAAGACAGCATAAACATCCACCAAATGATATACATAAATAAAATATGCTTTACTTACATATTAGAAAAATATACTGTTATTAAAAAGAATAAAATGATGATACACTGCTTCATGGATGAGTTAGGAAAACATTAGATTAAAAGAAAAAAGTAAAAATCTACAAGTTGTAAGATTTCAATTATATGAAATATCTAGAGTTTGCCAATCTGTAATGATAGAATATATATTAGACTTTGTCTAAGACAAAGAGTTGGAAGAAATAGATAGTAACTGTCAATAATCTCAGACTAATGGAATATTCTAAAATTAAAGGTTGAACACTATAAATTAAATATACTAAGTTTTACATTTCAAGTGTATGTATTATATGACACAGAAATAATGTATCAGAGAGCTGTTAGTACTAACAGGGCAAATGACTCAAAGGTTGAAGCACTTGCTGAGCAACCCAACATACTAAAATTTACATCCCTAGACCCCATGATGCCAGGTAGGTAAGGAATGACTGCCTTCAAATATTAATGTTCTTTTTCTTTTCCTTTTTAAAAATATTTATTTATTACTTCAGGTTACATCTCTATCACAGTGCCCTCTTTCTACCCCTCCCAGTCCCACCCTCCCACCCTCTACCCCCTATTCCTTCTATCTTACTCCTCTGGAGTGGAGTGTCCCTACATATTAACCCTGCCCCAGTTCAGCCGTCATATGAGGGCCAAGAGGCTCCTCATACACTGGGGGCCTACAAAGCAGCACCATTAGGACACAGTGTCTCATTAACAGGTAACAAAGTCTATGTTCCTGTTCCCTTTGGTACATTGGCTGTAGTATACTTATCCTGTGCTATATGGCTAAAATTCAATTATAAGTGAATAGATGCCATGTGCATCCTTCTGAGTCTGGGATAGCTCACTCAGAATGAACTTCTCTAGTTTCATCCATTTGGCTGAAAATTGCATGATTTTGTTGTTTCTGATGGCTGGATAGTATTCCATTGTGTAGATGTACCACGGTTTTTTTTTAATTTTTTAGGAAGTCCCAGAATATTTATTAGTTTGTACCTTCATGACAAAGTTGTGTTCTGAGTATTCTTTTTTTTTTCATTTTTTAAAATTTATTTATTTATTGCTTCAGGTTATATCTCCAACAAACTGTCCTCTTTCCACCCCTCCCAACCCCTCCCTCCCAACCTCTACCCCCTAAACCTTCCATCCCACTCGTCTGGAGTGGAGTGTCCCTACCTAATGGTCCCCTGCCACAGTTCAGCAGGCTATGAGGGCCAAGAGCCTCCTCATACACTGGGGGCCTACAAGGCAGCACCACTAGGGAAAAGTTTCTCATTGACAAGGAAAAAAAGAAAAAGTCTATGTCCATGTTCCCTTTGGTGCATTGGTTGTACTATAGATATCATATACTATATAGCTAAACTCCGACTATAAGTGAATAGATGCCATGTGCATCTTTCTGAGTCTGGGTTAGCTCACTCAGATGAGCTTCTCTAGTTCCATCCATTTGGATGCAAATTGCATAATTTCATTGTTTCTGATAGCTGAGTAGTATTTCATTGTGTAGATGTACCACAGATTTTTAATCCATTCTTCGGTTAGGGGGCATCTGGGTTGTTTCCAGTTTCTAGCTATTAAAAATAAGGCCATGATGAACATTCATGAGAAAGCTTCCTTGTGATTTGGTGAGGAGTCATTTGTACCACAGTTTTTTTAAATCCATTCCTCGTTTGAGTGACATCTGGGTTGTTTCCAGGTTTAGCTATTACAAATAAGGCTGCTATGAACATAGATGAGGAAACGTCCTCGGTTTGGCGAGGAATCATTTCGATGTATACCCAGAAGTGGTATGGCTGGGTCTTGAGGTTGAGCTAGTCTAAGTTTTCTAAGATATCACCAGACTGATTTACATAGTGGTTGTACAAGCCTGCACTCCCACCAGCAATGGAGGAGTGTTCCCCTTTCTCTACAACCTCCAGAAACGAAACAGAGAAATAATGAGTCCAATAAAGGTCATGAACCAAATGGACCTAACAGATATCTACATAATGCTTCACCCAAACACAAAAGAATACACCTTCTTCTCAGAACCACACGGAACCTTTTCCAAAATCGACCATATAGTCGGATACAAATCATATCTCAATAGATACAAGAAAACTGAAATAACCCCTTGCATCTTATCAGACCACCATGGAATAAAGTTGGTGTTCAACAACAACAAAAATAACAGAAAGCCTACACACTCATGGAAACTGAACAACTCTTTGTTTTTTTTTCTTTTTCTCCTCCTTCCTTCCTTCCTTCCTTTTTTTCTTCCTTTCTTTGTATCTGATGAGAGCAATTCAGCATAATAGTAGGAAAATTAGTCTTACCATTAAGCTCTTGGTTTTATTGAAGGACTCTGTCTCAGAAACTGAGGTAAAAACATGATGAAGATTCAGGACATCAACCTGAGACTTCCACACAGATGCATACTAAGGCACACTCATCTTCCTACACATATTGTGGTCACACATGTAATAATGCATACTTATATACAAACATATGTATAATACACCCACACTGCATCCTTATTTACATGAAGAAAAAAGAAAAAAGAATAGGTACAACATATAAATATATATATCAGGCACTCTGCAATCTTTATAAATAGAGACAGATCTAGTCTTCTGTATAAAACTATTTTATCTTTAAATAATTATATTATTATTATTTGCTTATGTGTGTTATGCATGTGCATGAGTGTGGGTGTGTATGCCACAATACAAGGGTGGAGGTAAGAAGAAAGCCTTTGAGAGTTAATTTTTCCACTTCACCATGGACTCTGGATATTGAAATCAGGTCATCAGGTTCTTTTACCCCTCAGCCATCTCAGTGGCCCTTGTTTTCACTTTAAAGATAAAGAACATGAGTCACTAGCTATATTTATATCAAGGTTATTTGAGAAGGGTTCCAATCTTGATTGACTGATGCAAAATATCTAATGTTTAACTATTACATTGCATCTCTTTCATTAGCTACAAAAAATAAAGAAAAGAAACCCTCAATGTCCCTCCCTTCCTCCTTTCAATTCAGCTTTCCCCGTATTTGCCGTCATGTTGAATGGTTTGTGATGGAAGTTCTTAACTCATGAAAATCACTGCCTTGGTTACTGTTCTATTGCTATGAAAGGACACCATGGCCATGACAATTATTATATAGGAAAGTATTTGATTGAACTCTTGCTTACACTTTCAAAAGGTTGGTCCATTATCATCATGGTAGGGAACATGGAAGCTGGCATGATGCTGGAGAAGTAGTTCAAAGCTATATCCTGATTTGCAGACAGAGAGAGAAGGGAGGAGGATAAAGAGAGGGGGGAGGGAGAGATAGATAAATAGATAGATTGATAGATAAATAGATAGATAGATGATAGATAGATAGATAGATAGATAGATAGATAGATAGGTAGATAGATAGATAATGGTTTGGGGTTTTGAAACCTCAGAACCCACTCCCAGTTACATACTTTCTCCAGTAAGGCCATACCTTCTAATACTTCTTAAATAGTGACACTCTGGTGAATAAGTATTCAAATACATGAGCCTAAGGGGGTCATTCGTATTCAACCCACCACAATCATCAACATGAACTTATTAAAATTAACCAAAGATATTCCCTAGTCCCAAGTCCAGATGTCTGTAAAATCTGTGTCTCTTTTGGGGTAGACTGGATAATTCATTTTATTTATTCTTAAGATATGAATAATACTCTAGCATGAGAAGGAGGTTGTAAACTCACATAGTTCAAAGGTAAAGGTACTTAGTCATAATATTCACTATTTGGATCATAGCTTCATCTTTGCTAGCAGCATATTTTTGGCTAATTATTATATTTATCTGCACCTCAATCCATTTGTCTTAATTTGAGAATAAAATAGCATCTACCAATAGAGTAATGACACTGTAATGGGGTTATCATGGATATGTAGTTTTCAGAATATGCAATAGCTCAGTCTCAGGAACATCAAAGCCCTTCTCCTTCCTGATCCTTAGAGCCCACCATTGTGTAACTTTACCAGCATGCTTTGCATAAGAGACTGGCAGACAGGAGTCATCCTACCTAGAACATGCAAAACTCACTTTTCTTCAAACCCAGAAAGTTCTGTCTTCTCCAAGTGGCCAACTTAAACCAGATTGAAAACCTGAGGCAAAAATGTGCTACAACAGGGAAGGGAGTGCAAGACAGGATTTGGCTTAGTCTCCCAGCTCCGCTAGAGAAATTACAGCAGCTAAGATGTTTAAATCCCCAGCCAGAACTCATGATTTAATTTGATTTTATAGTTCCAAGAGTTTCCTTGTTGTGGTTTCCCTATATCACATACAGAGCTCGCCTCTCTCCCCCTGTGGAGAAGAAAGACAGTCAGTGTGAATGTGTGTTGGCAGACCTTTCATGTGGTCTTTCTAGGGAGTCACATCTGCAGAGAAGCTCAGGCATAAGGGTCAAAGAGAGAACACAGGTTGAGCTCTGTGTTGCTGCCCTGATGGGAATTTGAGCCCTCTTTTTCATGCTGATTCCATGACTTTATTCTCCAGTTTCTTTTGAGTTCTCTGCCTATTTAGTCACAAACAACATGGAATTAGCAGTCCATGTGTCTCTTTATTGTTGTAGGGTTGTGGGAGCTGATGACTGATATTGACCTGATCTTCAGTTATTGCTGTTGGCCTCTACTAAAAAATAATGAAGATGAATTGTATGCATTTGGTCTTGAGGCAGCTCCTCTGACCTCATCTCCATCATTCTGGGCAAATAGGATTGAGTGGATTGAGTAAGCAGAAGGGATATTCTTTGTCTCTTTGCCCACAAAGTTAATCCTATCACATTTCTTGATTTTTCCTGTTTGCTTTGTACTCAGCTCTAGAACTGTAGACTATTAAGGACAGATGGCAAAGCAGAGGTGACTTAGCCCTACTCAGTAATGGCACAGCCAAGCAAACAAGAAGGTAAGAGCAGGAAACTGACCTGCCAAAGAACACATCAAATAAGTTGTGATCTCTAAAGTGGGTATGTCTTTTATTCACTATATTACAATGTTTCTGGGAAAGATTCAAAGACTATTGTGAGTGAAGCAACTATAAAGGATAAGAGATGTCTAAGGAAGACCACTGTTTTGTATAGAAGAAATAAAATGTGAAGGTGAGGCAGGGGCAGCCTGTTGGGACTTCCTTTACCTCACTGAAGGGGTTGCTGGGCTTTAGATAGAAAACAGAAAAAAACAAAAGCTATGTTAACTGGAAATGAAATGATGTCAGAGCAGACTCCGAATTCACATGATCTGTATGAATCACTTCTTGGCAGGTAATAATTGCCACAAAGTAAAATTTGAAAAGTGGTTCTTCCCCTCAGAAGAGGAGGAGGAAGGATTGTAGAAGCCAGAGGGGTCGATGACATCATAAGAACATGGCCCACAGAATTAACTAAGCAGGGCTCATAGGGGCTCATTGAGACTGAAGTGACAATCACAGAGACTGTATGGGTCTGTGTAAGGTCTTCTGCATATTGTAGAACTAGCTCATAATTCTATTCCCCAAATATGGCCACATATGTGTGTGTGTGTGTGTGTGTGTGTGTGTGTGTGTGTGTGTGTGGTGTGTGTGTGTGTGTGTCCTCTGGGCTGTTACTTCCCATGCTATGTCGATGTTCCAGGCCACATGGAATGATGTTCTTTTATCTAACCCATGGAGTGTGTCCTTCTTCCTGCTCTTTGCATCTTCTTCATTGATTATTCGTAATGACATAATCTCAGCATTAATAAGAGGCACTACTATTTCGGCTGAGTCCATTCCTGATAATTGATGTAGCCTTATTCGACCTTTCATAATTAATTCAGATATCTTTCTTATGTATGTCTTTAACTTTTTACTTTGTTTATGTGTATGTGATAGCATATTTTGCAGTTGTTTGGCTTGGCGCTATTGTGGGACTCCTAACTGTGGGAATAAGGGTGACTCTTTCACCTTTCCTTGGGACCTTTTTCCTCCTACTGGGTTGCCTCACCCAGTCTTGATATGAGGATATATGTCTACTCTTATTGTAACTTGTTATGCCATGTTTGGTTAATATCCCTAGGAGACTTGCTCTTTTTTGAAGAGAAACGGAAAAGGAGTGGATCTGAGGGATAGAGGAGGTTGGGTGCAAGGACTGGGAGGAGTGGAAGGAGGAAAAACTGTGGTTGGGATGCAATGCATGAGTGAAGAACAAAGAAAAAAAAGATTCCTTGTAGGCCCCCAGTGTATGAGGATGTTCTTGGCCCTCATATCACTGCTGAACTGGGGCTGGGGACTGTTATGTAAGGACACTCCACTCCAGAGGAGTGGGATGGAAGGGATAGAGGCTAGAGGGTGGGAGGGCGGATATGGGGGGGGGGGTGGAAACAGGGCACTGTGATGGAGGTGTAACCTGAAATAATACATAAACATAAAAAAGACTGATACTAAACTAACTTATTAGTCCAAATTAGAGAGGTAAGGCTGTAATATCTAATTTCAAAGTATTATTCAAATTCATTGATCTTAAACTTTTGTAAGAGATGTTGATTGTGTAGTTTTCAGACATATTATGTGCAGTGAATGTAAATAAATTTTTGAAATGCAAATAAATAAGAAAGGTAGGGAGGAAAAATACAAAAAGAAAAATGATTCCTGATTAATCTTAGATTGGCAAATCTTAGAACCTTTACAGTAAAGGGAACCATATCCAATTTAGAAGAATTTCTGCCAGCTATTGGTCATCGTCCACTTTAGTATGAGTCCTCGCACATTGGAAAACTACCACAAGAGAGAATATAAGAGACAATTTTTTTTCCAAAATGGAATACTCTAATTCACACACTATGCTGGTCATAGTGTGTGTAAACTTTCCTGCTCACTCATTTGTGTTGGAACCAGTGAGTGAAATTACTTATTGTAAAGACATCTACCACTGGCCATCTGGCAAGCCTCAACTTCTACCCTCAATATGTCAATGTTTCCCAACTCTTGACTTCCAATATATAAGACATCAAGTGGCATCTTGATCATTGGTTTTCCACATTATGTTCCTAAATTCATAAGGAATTCTTCAAGAAAATGGTGAAAAATTATTTCAATTATTGCTTATTATAATCACAGCTTAACTCTTAGAATATGAAAGGAGTACTGGCAATACCAAAGGATGGATAGGTAATTTCATCAAAAGAGGATAGATCACGGGAAATTTAACTTGAGATGAACATAGGCACCATGACTAAAAGAAAGAAACCCTTTAAGCTGACTCCATAAATGACGGTTTTATAATGAAACAGAAAAGTAAGAGCTTAACATTTATTGGTTATTTTTAGTGTTCTAGGTATGTAAGTGCATTTTAAACTCTTGTCATTTTTCTCATCATTCATCTTTTTTTTAATATTTAAAGACTTTATTAAGCATATGTAAATACAGTCCAAAATTTCATGAGTTTGATTTGATTTCTAATGATAATGTTAATGATTTTCGCTATTTCACTAAAATATATCTAAAAATAATATTTAATTTCATAATAACTCAATGTGTCATTACAAAAGAGAAACATCATCACCATAAGTTTGGGTCAGACAGAACTCCTATACAGATAAGAACCCTTTCTGATATCTTTACCACTGTATCCTAAAACTGGTAGTCTTTTCCAACATATTGTAAGAGTGTTGCTGTAGTCATAAAGCTGGAAATACTATAAAATGGGGAACTGAATGGTGGTCATGGCCAGGCTTGTGTGAATGTGTGTCAACTGGCCCAATAGGGATGAGGTCATTCTTACTATAGTAAACTCTCAAAAGGTTTTATTTTCTCAATTTCTTACTCTACTTGGTCCTCACTTTCTTTTCCTACTTCATTCCCACCAACCTCCTTTTAATTTCTCATTTTACAGTATCAGTTTTAGGGTTTTAGTTTCTATTCTTTTTTGCATTAATTTTATTCTTTTTAATGTTTATTACTTCAAGTTACATCTCCATCTCAGTCCCCTCCCTCCACCCCTCCCAACCCCACTTTCCCACCCTCTCCCCCTTCTCCCAGGACTAATAATTCTTTTTTGAATAATTAGGCCACAATTACGAAAAGTATAAGGCATAACATACACTCCCAATGTCCAATCAATATATATTTGACATCTGATATTAATATTCTATTATCTATCTCCATGAGTTAAAAGTTCTATACCTAACTCAATTTCCATCCTAGCTTGCATTACCAACTTAAAAACATCTTCTTAGACCTAGAGCATCCCTTTAATTCCTAAACAACTTAAAATTTAACTGTGAGACTGTAACTATCTAGTCTTCAACCACATCAGAGACCCGAGAAGGATAAATATATCTGATTATACAGGAAGTTCTGAGAAAGCAGCTTCAAAAACTAATAAATGGCAGACAACTGGCTGCCTGGAGAGTCCTCAGTTTCTCTCCATACATTAGAACATCTCTCTTCAACCTTTGGCCCAGTATCTGGCAAAGCAGGAATTAGGAAGGATTTGCTTACCCTGTCTTGGAAGAGCTAGGCTGTCTACTTACCTGGCTCCAAGTTTTTTCCTTTTAGGACAGCATTCTGTCTCTAGTTGAAGCAAGGGATTTGTCTTGCCCAGTAACAAGCTTGCCACTAATGCAACCATCTCCAAATAGAGATTCTTTGATGCTCATCCTCTACTTGGAGTAGAGTAGGGGGTGCCATCAGGGACTGACATATCTCAATATCAAAAACTCTTGTTAAGAAAGCTTCTTTGAATGCCAAAATTTACAGATCCCTTGAGGTCTTTTCTCTTTTTTAAGAGATGTATTTATTTGTATGTATGAGCACACTAGTTGGATGCATGCCTGCATGATGGAAGAAAGCTTTAGAGAGACATCAGATTCCATTATAGTTGGTTGTGACCCACCTTGTGGTTGCTGGAAATTGAACTCAGGATCCTTGAGTGTGCATCCAGTGCTCTTAATGCTAAGCCATTTCTCTAGCCCTACTTTCTATTTTTTAACTATATGGATATTGCTCTACCCTCTGTTCTTCCATATTACCACATCAGCCTGACAAAGTCAGTTCCTATCTTAGTTCAGCTAACTTCTCTCATTTAGTGTAATTCCTACTCTGATTACTCTGATGACATGTCCATAGTTGGCCATTCAGATACTGATGGTGGCACCAGTCCTTTTTATGCTTTGTGTCCTATTTATTGCCATCCACATTAACTGTTCTGCTTGCATGTTTTGTCTATTCTTTACCAAACTAGGAAAGTAGGGTTTTTGTCTCCTCTCTCTCTATCTCTCTGTCTCTGTGTCTCTCCCTGTCTCTCCTCTCTCTCTCTCGGTTGTTCAAGGAATGGTTTCTCTGTAACGCTAACTGTCCTAGAACTCCCTCTGTAGACTAAACTAACCTTGAACACAATATCTGCCACTGCCTCCCTTGTGCTGGGATTAAACCACCACCTGGTTTTCTTTTCTCTTTTTTAATCACTCTTGCATTTTCTGGTCTAGAAAAATTATTGACATACAGTAGCTCTTTGATAAATGTATTCTTAATAAGAAAATGAGGAATAAATCAACAGTATTTGTCATCTGATAGGTAAAAGTCTGAAACACCAAGCTCTTGTTTGTTTGTTTGTTTGTTTTTGCATTATACCCATTTCAGTCTTCCATTCAGGTCTTTCTTCTGATTTTAGCCTTTTTTTAAATTGGAGATTACAGCTTAATTGTCACATACTTTCACTTTTTTCCTATCCTGCATCTGACTAGGAAATCATGATATTACAGCTGTTAACTACCCTATGGTCTAACAATATTCAATTCCTTCTAAGTTCTCAAAGGCACTCTACCTTTCTGTTTCACAATACCTTGGTCATGTTGTCATCTTTTCTGTCACATTATCTTTCCCACTGTTCAGGTGCTGTAGAACCTGGTATACACAGTGTACATATTTATGCCTTTCTTTTGTCTTCCAAAGTTGTGATGCTTTCAAGCACTCAATTTTTGCCTAGCTCATCTTTGTGTTATAGCATTCATCCTACAAAGGGATTTCACATTCCTACCATTTTCTTCCTGGATACCATTAACCCAGGAAAGGGGAGAGTTAAGGTTCTACTCTTTTATGAATCTCATTTGTTTTTCAAAGGTGAGTATGAAGTGGATGCTCAGCAACCAGGAATGAATGCTTGATGGAGTTAATGAGTGGATATGGAAGAATAAGTCACAAGGAAACATCTGTTAATGACTGACCAAGGTTTTATTATTTAGTTATGTTTTTAGGTGAGCATCTTGTGAGATTCTGGAATGAGAAAGCTTCAGTCTTAAAACTGATAATATCTTAGGAAAATGGGATGTGTTGGTCACCTTTATATAATCCACGTCTTCAGATTTATAGTAAGTGGCAATACAGACAGATAAGAATTATGAACATTTTAGATTGGATCAGTTTCCAGGGGAAGATGAACAGATAGAAGCTTAGAAAATCAATGCAAAATGTAGATGTAGAAGTATAGACAAGAGACAAGAGTAGGATATACCCCTAGCATGTGAGATATTTGAAGAGGTATGGTGGTATTTTATAGGAATAAACTGCATGACAGCCAAATTTGAGCCCGACTCTGGCCTTATAGCTCTGTAACATTAGGGAAGTTACAGAACCTCCCAGTTTCTTGTCTGTGAAGTACATTTTCCACTGACAAATGCAACGGCATAACAGTAGTTAACTTGGTATCTGGCATACAGTAATTGATCAATAAAATTCTATTCTCTTCACCAGACTTTCATCCAGACTGTCTCCATACTATGGACTTCAGTTGTTCCAACATAGAAGGTTAACTTTTTTCCACATTTTCCAAATGAGAATTAGCAAGAAGTCTGGTCTGGTGGACCATTTGTTTTATATACAATACATATTGGATTATGTGTAATGTGTGTGTGTCCCAAGTCTAGTTTTGTGACTTTTTAATAATCCCCTTGTCACAGTAATGTGCCTGATGTGGTAAGGTTACAGAAAGATCCACAATTTCTCAAAAATCAAACCAAAACACAAATGTTCACATAAAACACGTCATACCCTTTTGACTGAGCAATTTTATTTCTAGGAAGTTATCCAAAGGAAATAACCAGAGAATGCATGTACAGGGATGTCCATTTCAGCATTGTTTATTATAGTGAAATATTAGAAACATCTGAAGTGTTTAACAATAGAGATTGGGCTAAGCTAATTACATTTTAGACATTCAACTGAATACCATGCAGACATCAAAAAAGTTGTGCTCCCTAAAAGTATTTAATGACTGGAAAGAAGTTCAAGGCATATTGTTAAATGAAGAAAGAAGATAACAAAGCAATATGTTCAGTGTGTTTCCAATTTGAGGAAATAAAAATTATGAAGGAAACCACAGTAATATTAAATAAAACCAGAAGTAGTTTACTAATGACTGAGTACACACACTTTAGAGTTGGAACTTCCAGGTTTTAGTTCCAGCTCAACTCATTTCCTGCTATGTGAGCTTGAGAATCATCTCTCTTTGTTTCAATTTTCTTGTTGGTGAAGAGGGGAAGACATTTGTACCCAGTTAATGCTTCCTTTCTCTGTCTCTGTCTCTCTTTCTGTGTGTCTCTCTGTCTTTCTGTCTCTCTGTCTCTGTCTCTCTCTCTTTGTGTGTATGTGTGTGTGTGTGTGTGTGTGTGTGTGTGTGTGTATGTGTGTGTGTGTGTGTGTGTGTGTGTAAAGATTAGGTGTTTACATATGTGAAGGGTTAGAAGATTGGCTACTACAGCCTCCTTCAATGAGATGGCTCTATCTGTAAAATTCTTGCTTTGTGAGTGCAAGTTTGAAATGCCAGAATGAACATACAGAGTACATGAGACACATGCTGGTAAGCCCAGTGTTTTTACAAAGAGACGGGAGGCAGAAACAGTAAAATCTACAGGAGCTTATAAAAAACACAGAAGTATTGACTAACATTTTTTTTTCTGTTTAAGGTTAAATATTTCATGTGCTAGAGACATTTAAATATATAAACAAACAAAAACTAATCATTTCTGTGCAAATCTATTCAACTACAAATTACCTGAGCTAGGATTTGATCTTAAGCCCATCTGACTCTGGCATGTGTGCATCTAACCATATTACAGTACATAAAATGTTAGACATGCTGCTTTCAATATTGTAGAATGAAGGCTAACTTTAATTTGTTCTTGGTGACATTCTGATTTCCCACAATTTTGGCAATGAATAGATGTTATTTGTATAAATACAAAGTAGTATTTATATGCTGTATTTTAAGTTTATGAAATGAAATAGAGGATTGAGCTTCATGGAAAAGGGCATATGGAGTAAAAGTATCAGGTGCATATTCATAACCAATGGGTTCTATTTTGGTAGTGCGTGGTATACAGGCCCACAGTCAGCCAAAGTTTCAAAATCAGGCAGCATCAAATTCAAATCTCTCACATAGCAAGTACTGGTCCTTAGGTACTTCTCTCCTGTGAAATAAGCTCTTCATAGTACCTCCACTAGTTAGCTCACTATGAGAAGATGCTGTAACCAGGACAGGTAAACAATAAATGGTTACCTATAGGACTTACAAGCCAGGGTCATCTGGAAAAGGGAATATGAGTTGAGGAATTTTCTCTTTCCGATTAGCCTGTAGGCAAGTCTATAAGATATTTTCCTGATTAATTGATATGGGAGGACCCATCCCTATGTAGGTAGTACTTCCCCTGGGAGGTGGTCTTGGACTGTAGAGGAAAGTAAACTTAGCAAGACACTGGAAGGTTCCTTGGTAGCCTCTGCTTCAGTCCCTACTTGAGTGACTGCTCTGACTTCTCTTGATAAGGCACTGTGAAGTGGAAATATAAGCCAAACAAACCTTTTTCTCCACAAGTTGATTTTGTTTGATTTTTCATCACAACAACAGAAGTCATGTTAAGATAGCTATTGAACTCCTGATCCTCTTGCCTCTAACTCCTTCAGCAAACCCTCCCTATTTGCAGACAATATGATAGTATACATAAGTGACCCCAAAAATTCCACCAGAGAACTCTTACAGCTGATAAACACCTTCAGCAAGGTGGCTGGATACAAAATTAATTAAAAAAAAAACAGAAGCCCTCTTTATACAAAAAATAAATAGGCTGAGAAAGAAATTAGGAAAACAATACCCTTCACAATAGCCACAAACAACATAAAATACCTGGGGGTAACTCTAACCAAGCAATGAAATACCTGTATGACAAGAACTTCAAGTGCTTGAAGAAAGAAATTGAAGAGGACATCAGAAGATGGAAAGATCTCCCATGCTCATGGATAGGTAGGATCAACATAAAAAAAAAATGGTCATCCTGCCAAAAGCAATATACATATTCAATGCAATTCCTATCAAAATACAAACACAATTCTTTATAGACCTGGAAAAAGCAATTCTCAACTTCATATGGAATAAACAAAAACCCAGAGGAGTTAAATCAATCCTGCACAACAACAACAAAAAACCATCTGGAGGCATCACCATTCCAGATTTCAAGCTGTACTACAGAGCAATAGTAATAAAAACAGTATGGTACTGGTATAGAAACAGACTAGTGGATCAATGGAATTGAATTGAAGACCCAGAAATGAACCCTCACACCTATGGTCACTTAATTTTGACAAAGAAGCCAAAACAGTACAATGGAAAAAGGACAGCATCTTCAACAAATGGTGCTGGTCCAACTAGATGTTGACATGTAAAAGAAACAAATTAGACCCATACTTATCACCTTGCAAAAAAAACCTCCAAGGGGAACAAAGACCTTAACATAAGGCCTGACACACTAAATCTATTAGAAGAGAAAGTGGTGAAAACCCTCGAACTCATCGGCACAGGTGACAACTTCTTGAACAGAACACCAACAGCTCGGGATCTAAGACCAACAATCAATAAATGGGACCTCAGGAAACTGAAAAACTTCTATAAGGCAAAAGACACTGTCATTGGAGCAAAATTGCAGCCTACAGAGTGGGAAAAAAATTCTTCACCAACCCACATCTGACAGAGGGCTAATATTCAAAGTTTACCAAGAACTCAAGAAATTAAATGCCAAGAAACCAAATAATCCAATCAAAAAATGGGGAACATAGCTAAACAGAGAATTCACAAAGGAGGAATCCCTAAAGGATAAGAGATACTTGAGGAAGTGCTCAGCATCCTTAATCATCAGAGAAATGCAACTCAAGACCACTCTGAGATTCCATCTCACACCTGTCAGAATGGCTAAGACCAGAACCTCAAATGACAGCACATGCTGGCAAGTTTGTGGAGAAAGGGGAACTCTCCTCCATAGCTGGTGGGAGTGCAGGCTTGTGCCACCACTATGGAGTCATTCTGGCAATATCTTAGAAAACTTGGAATAGGCTCTGCCTCAAGATCCAGCCGTATCACTTCTGGGTATACGTCCAAATGATTCCTCACCAAACCACAAGGATGTTTCCCCATCTATGTTCATAGCAGCCTTATTTAAAATAACTAGAAACTGGAAATAACCCAGATGTCCCTCAACTGAGGAATGGATTAAAAAAAAGCTGTTATACATCTACACAATGGAATATTACTCAGCCATCAGAAACAAAAAAATCATGCAATTTTCAGCCAAATGGATGGAACTAGAGAAGATCATCCTGAGTGAACTAACCCAGACTCAAAAGGATGCACATGGCATCTATTCACTTATACTCGAGTTTTAGCCATATAGTACAGTATAATTATACTACAGCCAATGCACCAAAGGGACTAGAACATAGACTTTGTTACCTGTCAATGAGACACTTTGCCCTAGTGGTGCTGCCTTGGCCCTCATATGACTGCTGAACTGGGGTGGGGGACTGTTATGTAGGGACACTCCACTCCAGAGGAGTGGGATGGAAGGGATAGGGGGTAGAGGGTGGAAGGGTGGGACTGGGAGGATTTGAAAGAGGGTACTGTGATGGAGTTGTAACCTGAATTAATTAATAAACATAAAAAAGACATCTATTGAAAGCCATTATGATAAACATGGAATTTTGGATTATCTCTTAGAGCTGGTGAACCAATGTGAGGTTTGAGATGTTTAAATATTAAATAGTAACCTTGAATGGCAGTCACAAATTACAAAAGGATATAACTGCTAATTGGGTGGACCAATGTTAGAAAGTTCCCTGAAATTAATTTTGCCATTGATTTTGAGTGTGTGTTTTCCTTTTAAAGAAAAACAGAAATACCAAATACAACATCTTTTTATAAGATGTTAAAAATATATCACGTTTGAACCCTTCCTGCCTGTTGCTGATTTAGAAATGGGCTTGAACACATTCCTCACATCCAGATTGGATTACTCTTGCCTTTGGTCTGCAATATTGCCAGCACTTTCTTTTTTATTACCAGGACTTGCTCTGAATCCAGAACATGGCAATACGAATTAACTCTGACCATTCTGAAGCCTTGACAGCTCAGCAACTCTTAAATCTCAACCATTTTTCTAAATTGCAGACAAGATTGACTGGAAAACCGGCCTTATAATTTACAAAGATTCAGGTTCGAAATCAGTTAACACCAAAATTCTGGAAACACCAGCTGCTTCCTTGGGCCAATAAGCAGGTAATGTTACCTTTCATGAGAATAGCACAGTTTTCTTTGTTCCTCATTCTTGATCATTACAAACACTACATCTTGCTGAGAAGTGCTATCTATGAGAGGAGGAGACACATCCTCAAGCTGCCATACATAGAACAGATAGCCTCTCATATTCACTCTATCTTTTGATTACAGATGTCAAAGTTGAGTCCCAGAAATGGAGCAGAATTTGATATACTATGAATTGAATTGTCTGTCAACAGTCTAATATGGAAAGTCAATTTTGATGTGATATCTTTGGAGATGGACCTCTGACAGGTATACACTGGATATAGACAAGGTCTAAGGGTGAAGCTTCCATGGCTGAATTACTGTCCTTATTAACAGAGACTAAAGTGTCTTTCTTTTTACTATGTGGGGATACAGCAAACCAGAAAATAACCTCCCACCAGACAGTGGATCTATAAACATCCTGACCTTGAATTTGATGGCTACAACACAGTTAGAAATAAATATGTGTTGTTTAAACTATCTATTCACTTGTATTTTGTCATAGAAACATAAACTGACTAATACTCTGAGAGTTATAGTAGAATATATGGAAAGACAGAAAGGGTTATGGTTAACATAGCTCATCTCCTCAATCCCAGACTACAGCTGCTCTTCCTTCTCTTGACATAACTCATTAATGAAAGTCTTTAACATATTTCCTGATAGTGAATCATTGGTAGAATAACTGCCTAAAAATGGCCTGATTCTCAACAACATATAACATTTATTATATTAACCAATTAATTGCATATGCAGAGCAGTGTGTATGACTATCTTTTACATTATGACTTCCCTTTAGTGCTTTTAGACCCTTGCTGAGCCACGTTTCATGTTGAGCAAGCATGAATGTCTCTGAAAAGTTACAAGTCTATTTTGGAATGTGTTTCCTTATTCCAACTGGACTGCCTTCTGAACATGGAACTACTTAAAAGTCGGAATGCTGCTTTCCTGGAAATGGGAAAAACACAAGGCAACGCATGCTGGAGGGTTCTCTACAGTTTAGCCTCTGACAGCCCTGAAGTTAGCCTTTCTAATTCTGCACCCACACAGAAGGGGCATCTGTCTGGACCTATAAGCACAATAACCAAACAAGGAGTCATGGGTTACTGTCTAATTAAATTGAAATATCTAACATACATTGAAGGAATCTGTTAATCGTACAACCATTTTTTATAAGATTTTAAAGGAAGCTCAGCAAGTCATCAGTACCATCGATGAAATGGAGCAACAACAAGGAGGGTAGAAATCAAGAGTCCTTGCATCAAGTCTAGTTGAGAGTCAATGGATTTTATCTGGGTCAGATTGAGAAACCTGGGTGTCTGTGCCAGAGCAGTGCACAGTACAGAGGCACCTATATGAACCATTTAGCTCCTTCCCAGAATCCAAACCTCACTGAGGACCATCTGTAAGAAGTATACAGAAGACAGCCAGAGAAGGAACTCAACAACACAACTCATAAAAACTTACAAACAGATTTCCATGTTGGCAAGCGAAGTCCTCAATGTTGCTTACAGCTGGGCAATTTTGACCTTCCAAATGTTTGTTCCTTTTTGTCACCCATCTAAAAAACAAGAGACTCAACCCAGGATTACATAGAAGAAGTTTAGGCATACCAGACGGGCTAAGGGAGAAGGCTACACAGTTAGGCTTTCTCAGTTATAATCTCGATTATGCTACCTAGTACTGTATGACCATAAACAAACTACTTACCCTCTCTAACCTTTAGTTTCCTTACCTACAAAATACAGAGTGGCAACATGTACATATACACATATACATCATATAACTAACACACACATTACTGATTCTTTGGGGATTTCATATCATGCATCTCAACTCCACTCATTTCCAGTTCTTCCATATCCACTCTCCACCCTTGTAATCCCAAAAGAAAATGAAAATTTATATATATATATATATATATATATATATATATATATATATATATATATATATATCTTGTCCACCCCTCCGGGCATGACCTGCTTCTTTACCAGTTACAGTCTTTTCTTATAGCAGTCACAGCTATCACTTCTCCAATTCCACTGTACTTACACCACTCTGCTTCTCTCTCTTTCCTGCTTCAGTGACATTCGGAGCTGTGGTGTCTCATACCATATACCCTTTTGCCCAAACAGCTTTACTTGGAAATGTTCTTTGCAATGAGTCTTTGGTCTGGTTCAAGGCCTCTCGCATCTGTCACACCATCAATGCTGGACTCTCATGGAGACTCTTCTCAGATATGCTCCTGTTGTCCTGAATCTTGGAGATCTTGCACTTTGCAGGACCAGCCCCTTCATATTCTCCAGTAGCTCATAGATGGAGTATATCTTAAGAGGGAACAACTCAAGACCCTGGATCTGGGATTGAGTGGTAGCTGAGTTGGTCAGCTCAGGTCTGATCAGAGCCTTCTCTTTCCTATAGCAAGCAGCTGGGCTAGCTCTCTTTCAGTTGACATTGGCAGGGTGAGCTCAGCATAGGTCTCAGACATCAATATGGCTTCAGGAGGGATCCCAGATCACAGACATCAGCATGGCCTTCTATGGTAACAAGTGCCTTGGATACAGACCCCAGCTATGGCAGGACAATGGACCCAAACATGGTCCCTGGACATCACCATGGCCTCAAGTGGCAGCATAGGCCACTCAGATCACTTTGCAACCCCCTCCCTCATGGCAGCACAGACACTGCCATGGCCTCAAAAAGCACCCCAGACTCAGGTGGCAGCCCAGACAATCGACATCTGAATGTCTCTTGGGGGCATCGTGGGCAATGCATATCAGCACAATTCCCATTTGCAGGTAAGGCCATGGTCTCATGTGGCTGCACACTTCCTCATATAGGCTATTTCTCACTGCCTTCAAGTCTCTAATTTCACCTCTCTCCACAGTGCACAAACTGCTCTATTTCCCTTTCTCTCCCTCTCCCTGTACATATTTTTCTGGGCCTCTGGGCTTCAGTGTAGGCCCTCGGGTGTCTTCTGGCCTAGCCTGGACTGCAGCGCTATATTTACTGTTTTGAAGTCTATTACAATGATCCTAAATCTTTGAGGTTCTCAACAGGAATTTTAATATGATCATGATGAGTCCTACTTGTGCATAGATTTCTGTGATGTGGTACAATGTTGTATTATTGAAGTGCTACCATGCACTCAGTTTGTAAACAGTGTTGCAGGAATAGAGGAGGTGGAGGCATCTACATGACTCTTCATTTTCAGAAAAATGGAACAAAGCAAATACACAAGACAAATGTCATTTGAAGTTCTTTTTCCTCTGATGAGGTAGACTTATAGGGCTAAGTCCCCAAAGCAACTCAGTTTAAATGAATACATAAAAGTCTTTGTAAAACATGACATACCTTAGCTATTTAGAAATGACATTGCTGTCACAGGCAAGGAAAGCTCAGAGAAAATAAACTAAGCAGCCACATGCTTGTGAATTAAAGCTTAACAAGAAAGTCAGGAGCCTCAGAAATACAGAGATCTGATTTTGAATCCTGGTTCCAGGATGAGACATTTTACATATTTAAATAAATCTGTTATAACAGAAAGTAGGGTTCTTACTTAATCCCTATTGTGCAGACCTATAGGAGGATGAAACTTAATAGTACATAAAAGCATGTGAACAATTCAGTCCTTGAACACAAGTTACATGTGGTATCATTAGTTGTGATTGAATTAGATCATGTGCCCGAATATAGCTCTAGCTTCACCATCTCCTGCCTCTGTCCCTGAAAGTTGTTGCTCCACTCTCTGGCTCTGTCCCATCCCACCTCTCCATCCCCTTCCCCAGGGCAAACTAACATAGTGGTAGTCCCTGTCTCAGAAGATCATTACAAAGACTAATTAAGTGATGCTTATAAAGCAGCTAGAAAAGTATCTTGTGCACTGTAAGGGTTCAAAGTTGGCTATTTCTGAGATAGTTGGGATTACTTTTGATAGAAATATTATTATATTTGCATATTATAAGAAAACACAAAAAAGAAGTCATTTGTAACTGAGATAGATGGGAAAGAAAAACTTCATAGAAGACAGGTTAAGTGAACCATATAGGCTATTTCAGGAGAGGGAAGAGAACAGTAAGAGAACTGTGTGTGTGTGTGTGTGTGTGTGTGTGTGTGTGTGTGTGTGTGTGT
>CAJQZJ010000275.1:2659691-2804524 GCA_907164525.1 Lophiomys imhausi
TGTGTGTGTGTGTGTGTGTGTGTGTGTGAGAGAGAGAGAGAGAGAGAGAGAGAGAGAGAGAGAGAGAGAATGCCATGAGAAGTAAGTGAATAGGTGAATGTCAGAGGACAGCTTTCTGGGGTTTGTTCTCTCTTTCTATCTTGTTAGGCAGGTTCTATCTTGGTTCTATGATCTGTGTCCCCCAGGTTACCTGGCTGTGAGTTTCTACTGTCTCAGCCTCCCATCTCAGAATAGGATTGCTAATATTTCACATGTGCATCACCACATTGATCTTCGTTTTAGTTTTTAATTAAAATATTGTTATCTGGGTTCGAGCAATTAAACTCAGGTTGTCAGGCAGGTTTGCAAGTTAAACACACACACAGGGAATCATCTTGCTGGTTCACATTCTTAAGAAATTCTTTTTTATGCAAAATCCTCTTGAGAAACAACCATTTTTCCTCTTCTCTCTTTCTACTAATTTTAAAGTTCATAAAAGTGAGAACTGGAGGCCAGAGCAAATGAATAACTAATAGGTCATTTTAGATGGATTGTGCATGCTATATGAAAGGAGAGAAGGTTAGATTGATTGTGGACACATCCCTTCACCTAAGCTTGGTCAGAATTCTTAGATGTAAAACAGAGATAATGATACGTGTATTAGCCCTCATAGGGTGATTGTTTTGTTTGTTTGTTTGTTTTTCTGGGTTGTTTATTTTTATTTGTTTTTTTTTTTAGGATTTAGGGATATAGGTAAGTTTTTTTTCTTTATACTGCTTATTTATTACTTCAATTTACATTGCCATCACATCCCCCTCCCTCCATCCCTCCTGGGTCTGTCTTCTCACCCTCCCACCCTCTTCCCTTTCTCCCACCTATCCTACTCTTCCAGTGTATCATATCTGCCCTACATATCAGCCCTCTTCAATTCAGCAGCCATATGAGGGCTAAGAGCTTCCGCTTGTACTGGGATCCTACATGGCAGCTCCACTAGGGCAAAGTATCCCACTAACAAGTAACAAAGTTTATATTCCTGTTCCTGTTGGTTGTTGGTTGTAAGATAGTTATCCTGTCCTATATGGCTTAACATCCAGTTCTAAGTGAATAGATGCTATGTGCATCTTTCTGGGTTTGGGTTAGCTCACTCGGGATGAGATTTTCTAGTCCCATCCATTTAGCAGTAAATTGCATGATTTCCTTCTTTGTGGTAGTTCACTAGTATTCCATTGTGTAAATGTACCAAAGCTTTTTTATCCATTTGTTGGTTGAGTGATATCAGGTTGTTTTCAGTTTCTAGCTATTACAAATAAAGCTGCTATGAACATAGTTAAGGAGATGCCTTGTGGATTGGTGAGGAATCATTTGGATGTATACCCAGGAGTGGTATGGCTGGGTCTTGAGGTAAAGCTATTCCAAGTTTTCTAAGATATTGCCTGATTGATTTCCATAGTGCTTGTAAAATTTTGCACTCCCACCAGCAATGGAGGAGTGATCCACTTTCTCTACAACCTCTCCAGTATGTACTGTCATTTGAGTTTTGATCTTAGCCATCCTGACAGGTATGGAGTGGAATCTCAGGGTCCTCTTGAGTTGCATTTCTCTGATGATTAAGGATGTTGAGCATTTCTTCAAATGTCTCTTGGTCATTAGAAATTTCTCTTTTATGAATTTTTGGTTTATCTCTGTACCCCATTTTTGATTGGGTTATTTTGTTTCTTGGTGTTTAATTTCTTGAGTTCTTTATAAATTTTGGATATTAGCCCTCTGTCAGATGTGGGGTTGGCAAACATATTTTCCTGGCTTGTAAGTTGCCATTTTTATACTCAAAGTAGAGTTCTTGCTCCCTGATCACAGGCCACATATAAAAAAGGATCTTCATTAAAGAATAAAGGAAAAGGGTGAACCATTATTGAAAACATGAGGTACAAATTTCTGTGCCAGTAGTTGTTAAAACATTTTCATTGAATCTAAACAAACACAACAGAAAGTCTACTTTTTAGTGGAAGAAAGTCAAGATTTTCTGGAATTTGTAAACTTTTTGGGAGAGGTCAACATTGGACAAATGAATATATGTCCAAGAGGAACATAAAAGGTAATCTTTTGCTGTTAGGAATAAACTTGGGGGTTCTACCTCAAGGCCCCACAACAAAATGTATGAGTCATTTCAGACCAGAGAAGCTGAGATGTGTTTCCAAGATAGAGTAGCCAAAACTTACAAGGTTATAAAAATTAAAAAAAAAACCCTGCTGATACAAAGAGCATTTATTCATTTAAAATGTCTTTTCTCTATGGGGCAAACTTCACCTTCCTTCTGGGAATGAGTCAAAGACAAAGACTGTGTGTCAGGTAGTTTTGTTTCTAATAATTGTAGAAAATAGGTGTAGACTGAAGAGACAGATAATAAGGAAATGCCAATCACTTATACTCTGTTGAACTGAATATCATTATGGACAAAGGCACTCTAAGAAAACTGAAGGTTATTCTATCCATCCTCATATTGAAGTCCATGGCATGGATCCATCAGCTTCTACCCTCATCAAGACTACACTCCAGGATTCTGAGGTTTCAGGGGTAGTTGTAAGGAGACATTTAGGTAAATACAATGCACAGTTATAAGTGCATTTGAGTCCATCATGTAGATATTCATTCTCGGCTTCAAAAAGTAAGAAATGGACCAAGAGTATGGGCCCCACCACAAGCATCTGGTAGGCCCAGTCTTTGACTTGTTTTAAAGGTTAGACTTTGCACTCATAAGTAACACATAATGTTAAATGCTTCACTTCTTCAATCTTGACTTCCTCTAGTGCAGGGGTAGATGCTCCTATTCTTGGCAGAATCACATCCTCTCCTTTCCCTGATTCCGGGAGCCTGAGAATGTGTTAGCTTATGGAGTATGATAGTTAGTACTGCTTTTCAGCTTTAGAAGACAAATCTCTGGGCATGTTTACGAAAGGTTTTCTAAAGTTAATTGAGGTGGAAAGACCTATTCTAAATGTTGGCAGAATCCCTAGGTTTCTGCACTGCATGAGAAGGAAAACACAAATTGAGCACCACATTCATCTTTCTCTACTTTTTGACTGTAGAGGAAGTATGAACAGTTGCTTTCTTTGCCATCGTAGACTATTCACTTTAGAATTGTGAGCTAAAATAAACCCTTTCTCCATTAAGTTGCTTCTTATCAGGTACTTGGCTGCAAAATGAGAAGTGTAGCTAATTTATATGTCTAGCAGGAATCAATTAGATTAGACTTAGTCAACATTGCTGATCAGTTGATATTGATATGGAAGCTTATTTTAGAATATCTGGAAGAACCTAATACAATCATAAGTCTCCTTAGAACTGGAAGACGGAGGCAATAAAGGAGATTCAGTCAGTGGGAGGGTAGCACGAAAAGTGTATGGCTGGCTTTGAAGGCAGAAGAAAGTTTCCAAGAGCCAAGGAATGCAAGAAGCCTCTGAGAACTGAAAAAACAAAACAAAAAGAAACATGAAAAGTGATTATCCCCAGAGCCTTGTGGAGAAATACCACCCTGTCAGCACCTTGATTTTAACCATGGATACTTATTTCAAACTTATGTCTCCCCAGACATATAACAAATCTGTGCCATTTAAGCTACTCATATTGTAATAATTTGCCACAGCAGTAACAGAACACTAATGTGATGCCCTCTATAGCTTTATGTGATGATGTATGAGGCCTAACCCAAGATGATTAGTACATTATGTAATGCTTGGCTGAAATAATACTTCCATAAGACAAACAATGATTATGTCTCTGTGACTTGCTATGAACATATAATTCAAGCTTATGGGTATTGCATATCAGGTGACATGTGTACATTTATGTACATATTGTCATGTGGTAGAGCTCAGCTGGGCTTATGGGAGCTACACTGGCCTCTAGGTTTAGAAATTGGTTCAGATCATTTCTGAATGCACATATTCTAGAATCCAGGATGAAGAACTCATGTCTTCATAGAGCATGTTGTTCTCTGAGCAGAAAGAGAAAGCTCCAAAACACACATACATATTTGCTATATCTTGTAAGGCTTCAGTAAACATCAGACATGTTATAGTCATTTCTGTCTATGTCCCACTGGCTCAAATAAATGCAAAATGTGGTTCAAGTCATTGCATCCACAAAGGACAATCTAATCAGCATCAAGAGAAATATTGGTAAGGATAGGGAGGGAATGACAAACTGTAGGTAAATAATATGGCATTTGACAGGAAAGCTAGTATCTATGACACAGTGAGGTTACATGTCTTCTCAACAGATAGGTCCGGTCATGGTATGTCGAGGATACTTGGGTCTCCCAATACATAGTCCAAATGTGCATGGTTCAGCTAAGTTGTACTATGTCTAAACACAAGTAGATTTCTTGCTAAGAAGTGCATGGGGAAATATCATTCACTTGTCAGTTTTCATAGAATAAGGTGGAGCTCACAGAAGAGTTTCTTTTTTTTTTTTCAAAATGAGATAATGGTGGTACAGATAATAAATTATAGCATTTTGAATTCTCAGACAAGGATTTAATTCACAGCTTCCTTAATTCTGAAATCCTGCCCTCAAGTATTCTACCAGCTGCACTGCTGCTCGAAGTCTTCCTGGGTCTATATCCTAATGGTCCTGCTGAACTGGACAGAGCTGAAGTAGATTACACCAGCATCAGACTAACAGAGTCTTCCCTTCTCTCACATGAAGCCTACTTCCGAGAAGGCCTTCATTTTGGCTGAGACTAGGGGAACCCCACTCTACTGCAGCCCAGGGTTCTGCTTGGTCGTTTTAGAGTACTGACTCAGTGGGAAAGCACCTTCCAAACCCAAACAGGCTCCTTCTTTCTTTTTTTTTTTTTTTCCTCTACAGCTGTTATCTTTGAACTAGAGTGAGAGCCATTATCTCCTCTTAGACATAGACAGGATGGCATATTCAGGGGCTTTCTCAGACTTTCTCTCCCTTGGAATTTTCACTCTGCTGAAGAAAGAAGGGTAAGTCTCTTATCAATGCATAAAAGCTCCTTTGTTGTCCTGTGTTTCTCTTAACCATGAGAAACACTACAGGTCAGTTTTTCTCTGTCCCAGCAAGCTCTCCCTGATTTCCCAGAGTGGCATCAGAAACTTTTTCTTTCTTTCTTTCTTTTTTTCTTTTTTTGCCTCTGTTCACGTAGCCTTCTACCTACCTTACATTCTGTCGTTTTCTCAATTGTGTTATGTTCCTTGTTTAGTTCTGTGTGCAGCTGTCTTTCTCAGCAGACATGTCCCTTTTGCTTCTAAAACTATTTTCTTTGTCATTAGGTCATCAGAACTTAAAACAAGTCTGCTACACTGAAAGTGCTCAGTCAATTCTTTTTTGATCAATAATGCAAATGACTCTGTTGCTTCTTTTATTTTAAATGTCAGTTTATGATAATCTGAAACAATGAAATGGACATAATAGTCATTTATTACATGTTGATGAATGAGTATAAATGAATGAAAAATATATGGATATATGGCAATAACTGAGTGTCATGTGTGTTACCCAATATGAAGAAGCAGACAAGCATGATTTCACACAGAGTGATTGCTTATTTCAGGAAAAATTAGAAAATGAAGGAAAGGAAATGTCATGATATTAAAGTCTCTTTCTGCTATCCCCAGAGGAATATACTTAAAGTATCTCATGTGATATCGATAGAATTAAAAAACAACATCTTTGGAAGGTGGTTAGATGATGAGGGCTGTTCTCATGAGTGAGGTACTGCCCCTCAACAGGAGCCTGGGAGGACTGTGTGTATCCTTTCTACCATATGAGGACACAGAAGGCTCTGTCTATGAAGATGAGCCCATGATCAGATACCAAGTCTGCTGGGCCATGATGCCAGCTCTACTGGCCTTCAGACTGTGAGAAAGAAGTTCTACTCTTCTTAGATTACTCAGACTAAGGTATATCGCTACAGCCACCAAATAACACTGAGAGAAAACTCGGCTTTATGTCTTCTCTAATCATCTTCTGTTCTCTCCACTCTCCTCCCATTCCTTCTCCCCCTTCTTCCCTCCTTCCCTTCTTCCCTCCATCCTTCCTTCCTTCCTTCCTTCGTCCTCATAAGGCAAATATTAAACCTAAGTAGAATTGCTTTCATTTTATAATATGCAATTTTATTTTATTATTCTAATGGCTAAATTGAGTTTCAGATAATAGGGATAACTTACTGTTATTTGTGATTTACCTGAATGCTTTGATAATTTTAATTTCCTAAGAACAGTCATGTCTCACGTGAAACATGCTTCTCTATTTTCTCGATCAATGGGTCTGTGGTTCAGTAAGGCATAAGCTGACAAAGCACCACCAGCAGGGACAGCTGCACCATGCCCTTTTAAGATATAAGAGAAACGATTTTCTTAGGGTTTGTAGGGTTTCTTAGGTTTGTTGTAGTGGTGAAGGTGATCTTGGCTCTTACTGTAAGACAGGTAGCTTTAGTAATGTTGCTTTTAACTAAGAAAAAATAAACGTGAGAAATTATGAAAAGTTAAAGGTATCACAAAACCAAAAATGTTGGCAATGATGTGAGTCCACAAATAATGTCTTTTAAAAGTCAAATGCTATCAAATACCAATGTGTGTGTGTGTGTGTGTGTGTGTGTGTGTGTGTGTGTGCCCAGCAGTCAACCAATAAGTTCTAATTTATTGATCTAAAAATAAACAAGGAGTACTACATTGCCAGAAATGATCTCAGCCCACCTCTCTGGTAGGTGAAGTTTCCCTTGGAAGCGTTTTTTCTACTGGGCTACAGGATGAAGTTCCCCTCCAGAGATTTCCTATTAAGTAAAATGTTTGGGGGAGATGTTGGCAGTTGGCCAGGCTGGGTATGTTGCTGTTATCTTCCTTACTGTGAGTATCTTACCATTTCTGAAACTCTGAGTCAAGCTTATATCAGCAAATAAGTGGCTTACCAAGCATATGCCCTAGCAGATCAGAGTTGTCCTTGACTGGAGTCTTAGATGCTGCCTATTAGAGCCAGATGTCCCAGAAGTGACATCACCTTTCTATTTAGGGTATGGCTACATCATTAGCTTTGTACACATAAGGTTTATCTATTCCTTATATATATATATATTTGTTCATATATATATGTATATGTATATATATTTAGTTAGTTACTAAACACAAGTTGGATATGATTCTGGTCCTTGCTCTATCTTTGCTCTAACGTGATTACTGGGCTACTTTGAACAAACTTTGCCTAATCTGTAGATAATTTTTTTCACTGTGTTGCAAAAACTGCTAGGCAAGACTATCAAACATTTTTATTTAAAAAGTAAAAACACAAAATAAATCAAGTATTTAAAACAAACTTAAAAGTGTAAAACTTTACTTTTATTAAAACCCTGTTCTCTGAGAATAGAAGCATTTATTTTATTGTATTTACAGGTGTGATGAACTCTACTGAATATGATTGGGAACTCAATTGTCACCCCAGGTTTTTGCTACCACAACTTCAAATAGATATGTGTTCATCAAAGGTTATCATCTTTGCTGATCTATGGCATAAATAAGAAAGGAAAACTTGGTGGCCTTCTACTGGTTGATCATATTCAGGTTTAAGCAGAGTGGAATTATGCTGTGAGTGAAATGACTGGAAAATGAAGAAATGGAAAAGTATGTTATATCTTATAATTTTCATAATTTTGGCCTAATTATAAAAAAAAAGAATTATGAGTCCTAGGAGAATGGGGAGAGGATGGGAGGGTGGGGTCAGGAGGGATGGAAGGAGGGGACTGTGATGGAGATGTAACTTGAAGTAATAAATAAACATGTTTTAAAAATGGAGAAGGTAAATTATTGAGTTTCAGATTCTGATTTACTGGAAAGTTTTGGTAACTTTATCAAAAATACAGTTAAAACAATTGCCGGTAAGGATGTGAAAAATGAGAACTTTTATACTCTTTTGGTGGAAATGTAAATTCAGATAGCTAGTATCGAAAAGATTATGGGGTAAAATTAAAAATAGAACTGCCATACAATCCAACAATCGGAGTACTGTGTTGCATGCAGAAGAAATGAAGTCATGATGTCAAAGACACATGTGAATTCCCTTATTACTATAGTAATATTCATAGTAATATTAAAAGAGAAACAGCTTAGATGCCTAATGAGACGAGAGAGAAAGAGAATGTGGTGCAGATGCAGAATGGAATTGTGCCTAGGCATGGAGGGAATGGAAATTTCTCATTTATGACAATATGAATGGAACAGTACATGGCAAAATTCCACTACTGAGTGAGGTGGGCATATGAATGATTCCACATGAGCAAACCCAGGATGTAAAATATTTGATTTCACAGAAGTTGAGAGTAGAATGGTGGTTACTAGACCCTGGAAAGAGTAGCAGGTTGGAGAAAAAGGATTTGACTCTTTCCACCACAAAGCAATGGTTCATGTTTAGGGGCAGATAAACTGACTTTGGTTTGTACTTAATGCAATATCACATATGTTGAAATGTCAGATAATGCCCCACAAATATGTAAAACTTTTGATTCTGTGTATCTGTGAAAAATTAATCAGAAATAAAAACAAAATGCAACCCAAAAAGCACCCCACTTCTAAATGAGCAAGCAAACAAGTAAAAGTACATGCAAAAAAAAGAAAATGTCCATAAAGTACTATTCAGGGCAAGCTAGCCTTACCTGGAGGTTAGCCACCTAGCCTTACACAACTGACATTGCACCTACAAAGTCAGTCATTGGTTGACATTTCATGAAGTGGGAAGAAACAAAATAAGACAACCATGTTGTTGAAGGTTTTTGTGCCAGTTACCTGTTCATTAGTAATGAAATGAACAAGTTAATTGTGAAAGCTATAAATATGACATATGACTTCAGAAGAACGCAAGATTCCAGCTCCTCTTCTCATATTCACACCTCACACTGTTTCTGTGAACATATTGCCTGTCACAGTTTAACCCTGTAGGAAGCTCAGCATTTCATAGATCAAAGTTAAAAACGTGCCCCATAGGCAGTGGTTACTGAAACCTGGACCTAGCAGGGAGCATAATATTCATTTCCTCCCTTTATGGACATGTGTATATGTTCAAGTGAGCCAAAGTTTGTGCATGCTTGCATGTGGAGGACAGAGGATAACATTTGGTATCATGCTCAGAAAAGTCATTCATTTCTTTCATACAGTATGTACCCCAGCCTGAAATTAGACAGTTAAGTGAGGTTCACTGGCCAGCGAGCTCCAGAGATCTACCTAATTTAGTTCCCTGGTGCTGAGATTATCAGCACATGACACTATGTCTGCATTCTTATGTGCGTTCTGGGAATCAAACTCAGGTCTGCATGTCTGCAAGCAAGCACTTTATCTACTGAACCATGTCCCTAGAACCCTCTTCTTTATATTTTTAGATTGTTCTTTGAGTTTTTTGGGTTTTGTTTTGTTTGTTTGTTTTTTTAGAGTTGCCACCTTTTTTGTGGGTTTCTTATTCTTTTTGTTGTTTTTAATTTAATTTATTTATTTATTACTTCAGGTTACATCTCTATCACAGTGTCCTCTTTCTACCACTCCCAGTCCTGCCCTCACACCCTCTACCCCCTATCCCTTCCATCCAACTCCTCTGGAGTGGAGTGTCCCTACATAACAGTCCCCTGCTTCAGTTGGCTCTCATATGACTGCTGTCTTTTTTTAAATTAATGTTTATTTATTAGTTCAAGTTACATCTCTATCACAGTCTACTCCCTCCACCCCTCCTGGTCCCACCTTCCCAACCCCTCTCTCATCTCTCTCCTATGCTACTACTCCAATGTGGAGTGTCCCTACATATCAGCAACCCTCAGTTCAGCGATCCTATGGGGACTAAGAGCTTCCTGTTGCACTGGGGGCCTCCATGGCAGCTCCACTAGGACAAAGTGTCCCACTAACAGGTAAAAAGTCTATGTTCCTGTTCCTTTCAGTCTGTTGGTTGTAGGACAGTTATCTTGTACTATATGGCTAAAATCCAGTTATAAGTCAATAGATTCCGTGGGCATCTTTCTAGGTCTGGATTAGCTCACTCAGGATGAGCTTTTCTAGTTCCCTCCATTTGGCTGCAAATTGCATGATTTCCTTGTTTCCGATAGCTGAGTAGTATTCCATTGTGTAAATGTGGCAGTTTAGATCAAGATCCAACAGCCTTTCTCTGTAAAAGGCGACATAGGTAAAACTAGTACTTTTAATGAAGCTAGTTGGTTCCATTTTGATATTTTCACAGGAGCTACAGGGAATCCTCTGTACCAGGTGCTTTTCTACATATAGTTAAATATTATAGAAAGAGCTACATACAAATGATATCTCCATCGAAGGTTACTATGGTTCTCATGGAGACTGTGTGTTAGTGATTGGAAAATTATCCTTTACACAAAAATACTTTTGGTACCCACAACTGCACTTGAAAGATGAACACTGATAAATGGGCATGTTTTTTATGTTTCAATTCTTTTCTAATTATTCATACAACAAATCTTATAAAGCTCTTTGCTAGGATCCAATGTTTCAGAAAGATAAGACCCCAAGAGATCTTCACCTAAAGGGCACTTAATTTAGTGATATCATGTAACATCTGAAGTTGTTTTTTAACATAGTCACTAACAACAATTTAGATTGGATGGAGACAATTTAATCCTGTGATGTAGAGGCATCCTGGCTACTATAGGTTGGACTATATTGCTGGTCTCAGCCACCAGATGATAGTAATATTTGTGTCCATGTTATGAAAACCAAACATGCCCTTACACATTGTCAAATGCCCCAGAGTTAATATCCATGTGTTCATGCAGCACTCTATCCTGATACTTTCAAAAAATACCATAGTCAGCTTTTTGGTTTTATTTATTTATTTATAAATGTAGATAATAAACTGTATGACCTAATGTGTTATGTGGTTCTCTTTCACTGTTTGATTCATTTTTTTCTCTGACCATATTTTCCTCGGGATCCAAGCACTTGTCTGCAGTGAGTGGTGACACTGAGTTAAAAAAAAAAGATGAAAGAAAGAGCCTTCTGATTTTGTGGCATTTGCTAAACTTCCAAAAGGAAAATGCTATGTAAACCTTCCAAATTTTGACTAATGGGGACCTATAACATAAATCCACAATGCCTTGAGTTGCTCAACATTCAGAAACAAATGTAGACTATCTTTTAAAGAAAGTGTATTAATTCAAACTGTACTTGCCAAGTAGGTCTCTAGGGAAATCTCTCAGTAAATAAAATGGAGTGATTTGTAACAAGTTTATCAGTGGCTGGTATGTAAAGTGCTTGAGAATAGCTTGTTCTCTTATGGTGTTTAAACATTCTTTCCAGTGATATCAATGCTCTTTATTTGCTAAGCAAATCCTTTCTTTAGAATAGAGTGTGGCTTTAAACTTCATTCATTAAATGTCTTCACTGAATATTGCTTGATTTTTTAGTGACAAATATTGAGAACATGCACTTACGGAGTTGTCTTTCATAGAGCTAAAGAAAAAAAAACCAAACAAACAACAGCAAACATTGAGTTCTTCTCAGTTCTAGTTCTACAGAAGACAGTTACTGTGGCTGAGTGAGGAAGCTCAGAGAAACCATGGTGAATGTGAGCAAGGTCCGTCAAAGTCTGATTTCTTTATTTTTAAAAATTTTTTCCTTTATTTTTTATTTCTTCAAGTTATATCTCAATCGCAGTCCCCTACCTATTCCCCCTCCAGTCCCACCCTCCCACCCTCAACCCCCCATCCTCTTCCCTTTTTTTTTTCTTTTATGTTTAAGGTATATCTTAGTTCCCCATACAGTTTCGCCTTTCAGTCGAACAAATGGCTCTTTCTCTTATAATAATAAATACAATACAGTACAACAGAGGTAATTAGGCCACAGTTATGAGGGTAATATGGCTTAACGTACATTCCCAATGACCAGTCCATATGTATTTGGTACCTGAATTTGACATTCTACTATCTAAACATCTCCATGAGTTTAAAGGTCTATATCTGACTCAACATTCATACTAACTTGCAACACAATTTTAAAAGTATCTTCTTAGATCTATAACACTCTCTTGACTCCTAAACATCTCAAAATTAAATTATGAGACTCTAGCTGTCTGTTCTTCAACCACTTCAACGACTTGAGAGGGATAAATATATCTGATTTTATAGGAAGTACAGGGCCTGCAGCTTCCCAAACTAAGAAATGACATACCTGTGGCTGCCTGGACACTTCCCATTTTCTCTCCATACATTACAGCATCGATCTTCAGTCATTTGGCCCCGTTTCTCTGACAGACATTGATTGTAGAGCAGGGGTTATGAAGGACTTACCTACCCTGTCTTGGAAGAGCTAGGCTGTTGACTTACCTGCTTCCAGGTTTTGTCCTTTTTGGACAGCATTCTGTCTACAGTTGGAGCAAGGGGCTTTTCCTACCAAGAGATAGGCTTGCGACTAATTAAATCATCTCCCACTGGAGATTCTTCGATGCTCATCTTCTACTTGGAGGAGAATAGGGGGTGCTGTCAGTAGTTGATATGTCTTGATATAAAAAAAATCTAAAGTTACGAAAACATCTTTGAATGCCATATTCTGCAGATCTCTTGAGGTTTTTGAAGAGGCCCTATCTATCGCTTATATTAGGGTAAGCAGATGTTGCTTGTCTCTTAACAGGTTTATTTCTGATTAGCTTAGCAAGTAACTATAATAGGCTGTCATAGTACCTAACAGAATGACCGGCTTGCATAACCATTAGTTGGCATTTCTTAATTATCCTAAACAGTTTATGACAGTTGGTAGTAAAAGGCCGAAACATCACATTTCATTTTTTTTCTTTACCTCCTATCCCTTCCATCCCATTTCTCTGGGGTGGGGTGTCCTTATATAACAGTCCCTCATCTCAGTTGAGAGATCGTATGAGGGCCAAGAGTCTCTTCATTCATTGGGGATCTACGAAGCAGTACCATCAGTGAAAATTGTCTCGTTACCCGGGAGAGAGAACTACTAAACAAACAAACCAATAATCATACAATAGATAAAAAAGACTAAAAAATAGGAAAAAATATAACTAATATATAAAAAATAAAAATTAAAAATAAGAAGTCTATGTCCAAGTTCCCTTTAGTGTGTTAGTTGTAGTATCGATAAACGATACCTTCTACTATATAGCTAAAATCCTACTATAAGTGAATAGATGCCTTATGTGTCCTTCTGAGTCTGGGTTAGTTCACTCAGGATGAGCTTTTCTAGTTCCATCCATTTGGCTGCAAATTGCATAACTTCATTGTTCCTGATAGCTGAATAATATTCCATTGTGTAGATGTACCACAGTTTTTTAACCCATTCTTCGGTTGAGGGACATCTGGGTTGTTTCCAGTTTCTAGCTATTACAAATAAGGCTGCTATAAACATAGATGAGAAAACTTCCTTATGATTCCTTGAAGAGGCATTTGGGTGTATACCCAGAAGTGGTATGGCTGGGTCCTGAGGCAGAGCTATTCCAAGTTTTTTAAGATATCGCCAGACTGACCTCCATAGTGGTTGCACAAGCCTGCATTCCCACCAGCAATGGAGTAGGGTACCCCTTTCTCAACACCCTCGCCAGCATGTGCTGTCATTTGAGTTTTTGATCTTAGCCATTCTGACAGGTGTGAGATGGAATCTCAGGGTCGTCTTGAGTTGCATTTCTCTGATGATTAAGGATGTTGAGCATTTCTTCAAGTGTCTCTCAGCCATTAGGGATTCCTCCTTTGTGAATTCTCTATTTAGCTCTCTCCCCCATTTTTTGATTGGATTATTTGGTTTCTTGGCATTTAAATTCTTGAGTTCTTTGTAGATTTTGGATATTAGCCCTCTGTCAGATGTGGGGTTGGTGAAGATTTTCTCCCAGGCTGTAGGCTGCCGTTGTGTTCGAATGACAGTGTCCTTTGCCTTACAGAAGCTTTTCAGTTTCATGAGGTCCCATTTATTGATTGTTGATCTCAAGTCCTGAGCTGTTGGTGTTCTGTTCAGGAAGTTGTCGCCTGTGCCAATTAGTTCGAGGGTTACTCCCACTTTTTCTTCTAGTAGATTTAGTGTGACCAGCCTTATGTTAAGGTCTTTGATCCACTTGGACTTAAGTTTTGTACAAGGTGATAAGTATGGGTCTAACTTCATTCTTTTACAGATGGACATCCAATTGGACCAGCACCATTTGTTGAAGATGCTGTCCTTCTTCCATTGTGCTGTTTTGGCTTCTTTGTCAAAAAGTAGGTAGCGATAAGTGTGTGGATCTATTTCTGGATCTTCAATTCAATTCCATTGATCTACTGGTCTGTTTCTATACCAATACCATGCTGTTTTTACAACTATTGCTCTGAAGTACAGCTTGAAATCTGGGATGGTAATACCTCCAGATATTTTTTTATTGTACAGGATTGATTTAGCTATTCTGGGCTTTTTGTTGTTCCATATGAAATTGAGAATAGCTCTTTCCAAGTCTATAAAAAATAGTGTTGGTATTTTGATAGGAATTGCATTGAATCTATATATTGCTTTTGGTAGGATGGCCATTTTTATTATGTTGATCCTACCTATCCATGAGCATGGGAGATCTTTCGATCTCTAAAGGCCTCTTTCATTTCTTTCTTGAAGGGCTTGAAGTTCTTGTTGTACAGGTCCTTTACTTGCTTGATTAGAGTTACCCCCAGGTATTTTATGTTGTTTGTGGCTGTTGTGAAGGGGGTTGTTTCCCTTATTTCCTTCTCAGCCCATTTGTTTGATGTATAAAGAAGGGCTTCTGATTTTTTTGAATTAATTTTGTATCCAGCCACTTTGCTGAAGATGTTTATCAGCTGTAAGGGTTCTCTGGTGGAATTTTTGGGGTCGCTTATGTATACTATCATATCATCTGCAAATAGGGATAATTTGACTTCTTTGTTTCCGATATTTATCCGCTTGATCTCCTTTAGTTGTCTTATTGCTCTAGGAAGAACTTCAAGTATTATATTGAAGAGATATGGTGAAAGTGGACATCCTTGTCTTGTCCCTGAGTTTAGAGTAAATGCTTCAAGTTTCTCTCCATTTATTTTGATGTTGGCTACTGGCCTTCTGTATATTGCCTTTATTATTTCTAGGTATGGTCCTTGTATGCCCGTTCTCTCCAGAACTTTTAGCATGAAGGGGTGTTGGATTTTGTCAAACGCTTTTTCTGCATCTAGTGAGATTTTCATGTCGTTTTTTTTTCTTTCATCTTGTTTATATGGTGAATGATGTTGATAGACTTTCATATGTTGAACCATCCCTGCATCCTTGGGATGAAGCCTACTTGATCGTGGTGTATGATACTTTTGATGTGTTCTTGAATTCGGTTTGCTAGTATTTTATTAAGTATTTTTGCATCTATGTTCATGAGGGAGATTGTTCTGAAGTTCTCTTTCTTTGTTGGGTCTTTGTGTGGTTTAGGAATCAGGGTGATTGTGGCCTCGTAGAATGAGTTTGGCAATGTTCTTTCAGATTCTATTTGGTGGAAGAGTTGAAAAGTATTGGTGTTAGCTCCTCTTTGAAGGTCCAGTAGAATTCCGTGCTAAAGCCATCTGGCCCTGGGCTTTTTTTGGTTGTGAGATTCTTAATGACTGTTTCTATTTCCTTAGGGGTTATAGGGCTGTTTAATCTGTTTATCTGATCTTGATTTAGCTTCAGTAGGTGGAATCTATCAAGAAAATTGTCCATTTCACTTAAGTTTTCAAATTTGGTGGAGTATAGATTTTTAAAGTAGGATCCAAATATTCTCTGGATTTCCTCAATGTCTGTTGTTATTTCTCCCTTTTCATTTCTGATTTTGTTGATTTGTGTTTTCTCCCTCTGTCTTTTAGTTAATTTGGCTAAGGGTCTGTCTATTTTGTTGATTTTCTCGAAGAACCAACTCTTGGTTTCATTGATCCTTTGTATAGTTCTTTTTGTTTCTAAGTTGTTGATTTCAGCCCTACGTTTTATGATCTCCTGCCTTCTGCTCCTCTTGGGAGTGTTTGCGTCTTTTTTTTTTTTTCCAATTTACCCAGTTTAGCTGTTAATTCGCTAATATGAGCTGTCACAGTTTTCTTTTTGAAGGCATTTAGTGCTATGAACTTTCCTCGTAGCACAGCTTTCATTGTGTCCCATAGGTTTGGGTATGTTGTGTCTTCATTTTCATTGGATTTTAAGAAGTCTTTGATTTCCTTCTTTATTTCTTCCCTGACCCAGTGGTACTCTAGTAAAGAGTTGTTCAATTTCCATGTGAGTGTAGACTTTCTGTTGATTCTTTTGCTATTGAAATCCAGCTTTATTCCATGATGGTCTGATAAGATACAAGGGGTTATTTCAATTTTCTTGTATCTGTTGAGGCTATCTTTGTGTCCAACTATATGGTCGATTTTGGAGAAGGTTCCGTGAGGTGCTGAGAAGAAGGTGTATTCTTTTGTGTTTGGGTGAAATGTTCTGTAGAGATCTGTTAGGTCCATTTGGTTCATGATCTCTGTTAGACTCATTACTTCTCTGTTTGGCTTCTGTCTTGATGATCTGTCCATAGTTGGGAGTGGGGTGTTGAAGTCTCCCACTATTAAAGTGTTTGGATCAATGTGCGATTTAAGTTTTAGACGTGTTTCTTTTATAAATGTAGGTGCCTTTGTATTTGGGGCATAGATGTTCAATATTGAGATGACCTCTTGGTGGATGTTTCCTTTAATGAGTATATAATGCCCTTCTCTGTCTTTTTTTATTAACTTCAATTGGAAGTCTATTTTGTTTGATATTAGGGTGGCTACTCCAGTTTGTTTCCTGGGTCCATTTGCTTGGAAAACCTTTCCCCAGCCCTTTACTCTAAGGTAGTGTTTATCTTCAATAGTGAGGTGTGTTTCTTTTATACAACAAAAAGATGGGTCTTGTTTACGGATCCAGTCTGTAAGTCTGTGTCTTTTTATTGATGAGTTGAGTCCATTGATGTTGATGGATATTAGTGACCAGGGGTTGTTATTTCCCATTATTTTGGTTTAGCTGGCTGTTTTGTGTTTCTCTTTTGTTTAGTTGCTGTGGAGGTTTCTATTTCCTCTGTTTTCTTGGGTGTAGTTATCTTCTCTGTGTTGGAATTTTCCTTCTAGGATCTTCTGTAGGGCTGGGTTTGTGAGGAGATATTGTTTGAATTTGATTTTGTCATGGAATATCTTGTTTTCTCCTTCTATGTTGATAGAGAGTTTTGCTGGGTATAGTAGTTTGGCTGGGCACCTATTCATTTGAGTTTTTGATCTTAGCCATTCTGACCGGTGTGAGATGGAATCTCAGAGTCATCTTGAGTTGCATTTCTCTGATGATTAAGGATGTTGAGCATTTCTTCAAGTGTCTCTCAGCCATTAGGGATTCCTCCTTTGTGAATTCTCTATTTAGCCCTGTCCCCATTTTTTGATTGGCTTATTTGGTTTCTTGGCATTTAATTTCTTGAGTTCTTTTAAGATTTTGGATATTAGCCCTCTGTCAGATGTGGGGTTGGTGAAGATTTTCTCCCAGTCTGTAGTCTGCTGTTTTGTTCGAATGACAATATCCTTTGTGTGATTTCTTCTAAACTTTTCTCCACCAATTATTTGGCAAGATCCTGAAAAGACAAATGTGTCTTTATTGCAACATACACACTGGGTTCTAACATTTCTACACATTGGTATTCCATTATAACTCAGTCACACTGTCAAGAAAAGTTTAGTTAAGCATCTGACACCTGTAGCCATCATAGAAATGAAAATTAAACCACTTAGGGATTCCATCTCAACCCAATGAGAATGACTATCACAAAATAAGTAACTAAATAAATAATAACTGACAAAGTAGCAAGGATGTGGGAAAAGGGAAACTGCTTTCCACTGTTGGTGAGAGTGAATCTAGGACAGCCATCTTGGAAATCAGTGTGAAAGTTTTTCAAAGAGCGACAACTTGAGCTACCATATAACCCAGCTAAGTCACATCTTAACATATATTCAAAGTGCTCCATACCTTATAAGAAGACATACTTATTCCTACATGATTATTACTACTGTATTCACAATGGCAAGAAAATGGAATTAGCTTGGATGTCCATTAACTGATGAATGGATAATAAAAATACAACCCATATACATAAAGGAAATTATTTTGTCATGAAGAAAAATAAGTTATTAAATTTTCAGGAAAATGGATAGAACTGAAAAATATATATATATATATTTGGAAGACAACCCAGGATCAGAAAGAAAAATATATTTTTCTGTATATATTATACAGACTTTATGCAAGGTATATTAAGTATGTAAGGTAAATTTGTAAATATGGTAAATTCTAAGCAAATGAACAGCAGAGGACCATGAGTTTTTCCAGTAGCATTAGAAGAAGAAATGGAAGAGGTGGAGAGACAATAGAACACAGGAGATATTCGTATGGAAGAAGGAATGTTATGCAGAAGGGCTACAGTGGGAAAGGGAGAAACTGAACATGGTGAGAAATTACATATAGGAGAGAAAAGAAACCAACGTATATGAAAACGTCACAAAGAAACCTGCTACTTTGTAAGCTAATTTTTAAAAGTTTTATTTTAAAAGTTACACAATATACTTTGATCATATTCTTTCCCCTCCCCCAACATCTCGCAAGTCCAATAACAGGAAAATTATATTAGTATACTTCGTCGGGGAGAAGTAAGTACACTGGTTCTGGCCATCAGTCATCTTCTTCTGGAAAACTCTTCTCCTTCAGGACTCTCTCTACCATCCTTCATGACTCTCTCTACCATCTCACTCATGATTTGGGGGGTGATATTCCTTAAACTGTTTATACACTCTAGTCAACTGTAAAACAAACAGCTTATGGATTTGAGCAGATATTATCTGAAATTCAACTTTTGGCATTTTCTAGCCATAAGTAAAACACAAAATGTAACCATTCTGATACTCAGTTTTTCCAATAAAAATGTTTTTTGGGGGAGAGAATAGAAAGTTCTCTTTTCAGTGCTGTGTGTGCAGATGAGTATTCAGTGAGGTTTTTTATTAAGAAAAGACTTCACTGATTTCGTAACTTTTAAATTGAGAACTAAATTTGAGATAGAATTAACTACTTTTTAACAAAGATAAAGACATTCCATATGGAAGGAACAGTAAGTGTGAATGGTTAGAGACAGAAAGGGCACTTTTATGTTCTGGAAAATCAAAACAGTATGGCTGAAGAAAAGAATGAACTCATGTCTATAAGGAAAGATAGGAGAAGTAGGTCATTGTGGTTACATAAGGCAAGAAAAGCACACACACAAATACAAATCAGCTTATCATTTGTTTGTTTGTTTGGTTGTTTCTTTGGTTTTGAGGTTATAATTACATTGTTTCTCCCTTTTCTTTTCTCCCTCCAGGCCTTTCCATATACTCCTTACTGTTCTCTGTCAGATTCATGGACTCTTTTTCATTAATTGTTATTTTGTGCACATGTATATTCTTAAATATAACCTATCCAGACCATACAATGTTATTTTTTATATGTTTTAAGAGATGATAATTTGACACTGGACAACCCATTAGTGTGCTAGTTCCTGTAGAGGATCACCTTTCTTACTCTCAGCTTTAATCAGTTCCCTGCAGGGTTGTTTTGTCTGTCGGTCTGTCTGTCTGTCTGTCTGTCTGGTGTGTGTGTGTGTGTGTGTGTGTGTGTGTGTGTGCAGTATTAAGACGTCTTGTGTGTTTTCCACAACCAACCTGACTTGTAAAATGTTTTCTATTGGAGCAAATATGTTAATAGGAAAAAAACATTAGAAAGATACTATAGTATACCAGGATGCATGTGACAATAGCTGGGGCAAAGACAAGAATAGTATTTGGTGTTTTGGATTATATCCTTTGGCAGTAATGTAAAGATAACTGATTCACACACGTATACACCTGATACTTATTACTCTTGGATTAGTAAAGCAAATGAACATACCTAGAAGAAGCCAGAGAGGGGTAGTATGGTGTGTTGGCTAGCTTTTTTCTAACTTGACACAAACTAGAGTCACTTAGAAAGAGAGAATATCAGTTGAGAAAATGGCCCCATCATATGAGCCTATGAGCAAGCCTGTGGGGCATTTTCTTAGTCAATCATTGGTGTGTGAGTTCTATGGTTGTTAGGGTGTTATCCCTGGGTAGGTAGTCCTGGTGCTGTCTAAGAAAACAAGTTCTTTAAGCTATAGCGAGCAAGCCAGTAAGCAGCACTCTTCCATCCCCTTTGGGTCAGGTTCTGCCTCCTAGTTCTTTCTTCCAGTTTCTGCCTTGATTTCTCTGGCTGATGGACTACAAGAATATACTGAAATAAACCATTTTCCCTTCAAGTAGCTTTTAGGCATAGTGTGTTTATCACAGCAATGGAACCCCTAACTAAGACATGTATGTTTCAGAGTTGGCAGTGCCATCCTATTTGTTCTAATAAACCTTGGTATTCCTTCACTCCTTATTTTAGTAACCACACATTTCTAAGTATGATAAAGACATATGACACACTTCTTTCTTATATGTGGATCATAGCTTTGACTCTTTAGTTCTGTTTGTCTCATATGGAGTGTGAAACCCAGAAAACTAGAAAGTAGATAACTTAAAGGAGAAAGGATCGTAGAAAATAGGTAAAAAGAAATTAACAGTGGAAAGATTTAAGCAGTGAGGGATGTGTGTGGTATTGATGATGCTGGGAAGAGGGGACGATTAATCTTGACAAAGGGAGCATAAAGATGGCTGACATCCTATAACCCAAATAACAAATGCAAAGAGAGATTAAAGGAAGATATCCTGCATGGATGAAAGGTTGCTGCTTTAAAAGCAGTGAATTATTGAACATTATGCCCATTACTAGATATGATGCCCACATAGTAGTTGATCAGCAAGCCCCTAGAAGCCCCTTCCCCAACAATACAAGTTCTCGTCAACCTATTTGGTTGCCTATCTAAACTCTAGAGGATGACAGTTATTATAGAAAGCACTACATACCTTGGATACAACATATAGCAAAAGCAAGCTGGAAAATTCCCCCATGAAAAATGCTGGATATGATTGTGCAGGCTCTTGTGGGAGAAAAGCTATCACTGTGCCTTCTCAGCTATGAACCAAACTGACCAGGAGACCAAACTGCCAGATATGATATACCAACCTGTGTAACAGTGATATAACTGCTGTGCAAGCACCCACCTTCCTTCTGATTACACTTGATGTCTACTCCACAGGCATGAGGGAGAACCCTTGTTTGTTGAACTATTAGTATTTATAAATTGTGGGTGAGAAGGAGTTATCCCACTTGTATACCTTTCTCTGATCCCACCAGGCTCCAACAGATATTTTCAAAACTATGAACAGGTAAACAACTGTGAATGAACTAAGTGACTCATATAGCAAAATTAATAGGCATGAAAGTGAGAGAGAGAGAGAGAAGGAGGGAGAGAGAGATATTTTTGAGGAAAGTTCAGGAGTTCAGCAGGGGTGATACAGAGGTAGGAAAGGTTGAATGATTGGTAGGCACTATGGATATATTTAAAATTAGATAAAACCAAATTTAATTGGTTTTAAAGAATCCTTGGGTCACTGTCTTAGTTAGGGTTTCTGTTGCTGTGATGAAATAGCATGAGCAAGACAACTTTGGGAGGAAAGGGTTTTATTTCATCTTATACTTCCAGGTAACAGTCTATCACTGAGGGAAGTCAAAACAGGAATTCAAACATGGCCTAATGCAGAGGCCACAGAGGGTGCTGCTTACTGGCTTGCTTCTCCTGGCTTGCTCAGACTGGTTCCTTATGGAACCCTAGACCACCAGCACAGGGATGGAACCACCCAAAATTAGATGAGCACTCTCCCATCAATCACTGATTTAGAAAATGCCTTACACTGAAGATTGATGTAGTAATGTATGGAGAGAAAATGGGAACTGTCCAGGCAGCCACTGGTATATCATTTCTTAGTTTTGGAAGCTGCAGGCCCTGTACTTCCTATAAAATCAGATATATTTATCCCTCTCAGGTCTCTGAGGTGGTTGAAGAATAGATAGCTAGAGTCTCATAGTTAAATTTTCAGTTATTTAGGAATCAAGAGGGTGTTCTGGATCTAAGAAGATATTTTTAAAATTGTGAGGCAAGTTAGTATGAAAGCTGAGTTAGATATAGAACTTTAAACTCATGGAGATGGTTAGATAGTAGAATGTTAAAGTCAGGTACCAAATACATACGGAGTGGACATTGAGAATGTATGCTAAGTCATATAACTCTCATAATTGTGGCCTATTTATTTCTGTTGTTTTGTATTGTATTTATAGTTATAAGAGAAAGAACCATTTGTTGGACTGAAAGGGAGAGCTGTTGGGGGGGAAAGAAAAACCTTAAACTAAAAAAAAAAAAAAAAAAAAAAGGGAAGAGGATGGTGGGGCTCAGGGGGAGGAGGGTGGAAGAATAGGACCGGAGGGGGGAGTAGGGAGGAGGTTGTGATTGAGATGTAACTTGAAGAAATAAAAAATAAATTATTAAAAAAAGAAAGAAAATGCCTTACAGGCAGGTCTTCTGGAGCCAGTTTCTCAATCGAAGGTCCCTCCTTTCAGAAAACTGTAGTTTGTGTGTTGACATAAGACTAGCCAGCATAGGTGGAAAGGTGATCAGTGAATAAAAGTGTTTGTCATCAAGTCTGATAACCCATGTTTGATCCCTGGGACCCACATAGAAGAAGGAGAGAACTAAATCCAACAGGTTGATTTTTGACTTCTGAAGTGTGCTGTTGTATGCACAGACAGAAAGAAACACATGCAGATGGCACATGATGTAATGCGTGATTTTCTCTTTAAGTTCTGTGACCACGAACCTTTGCCCTCCACTGAAATCATGCTCTGTGTCCTTTAGCTGTGTTAGGACAGTGAATTATCTACCCTGATGGTGACATTGACGGAAGAGGAACCAGATCTGTGGTATTCCAGCTCCTCTTTCCACGTTCCATAGGCAGCTTCTCTCTCCCCTTTCAGGTCATTAATTTTTAAAAGAGGGTTTGCTTTAAATACCCAGAGCAGTGCTTTCAGCTGTGACAAATAGCAGGTTTCCCCTTTCAGAGTCTGCACTTCATGCCTGCTGCTGATGGAAGGTGGCTTGCCCAAGTGGGCATTTGAGATCCCCTCTGTCTCCTGAGAAGTCCTTGCTCAAAGTCATACTAAGGACGTGTGTTAACTTTGCTCCCACACTGAAAGCAAACTGGATGTGGCACAGGGTCTGGCATGCTATAGATAATGAGGAACACATCTGGAGATTTGAAGAGAGTGTCCAGAAGTTCACCACAAGGTGTTAATACCTTATTCATGAGTTTTAGGTAGCGAAAGAATGGTCTTTCCTCATGCACTGCTTACTGTAATGTAAGAGCGCTTCAGTGAAGTAGCAGATTTTATAAAACATGTGGGGCTCATATATTCTATGAGTATACTGGAATACCGTGTTGATGTCTAATGCAATTTTAAGCACCAAGCAATTAATGGCCATTAAAATACCTTTGAAAGCCACTAGAATAATGTATTTGGAGAGGCAGATGATATGCAAGTAAGTAAGTGAAAATAGGATACTAACAAAGAAGTGCACAGAAAAGATCGGCATATTAAGGTACAGCACACAAATTAGAGACATGGATACTTACTTATATAAGCAGGCTGTTTCCTCTGTGCTGTTTACTCACACAATTCCTTTACCAGGAATGAGATGTTATGTCCCCTTGTAGTGTTTGGTCATTCTTCAGAATGGCAGATAGATGTTCCTCATTCACTTATTTGTACTCTTTAAATAATGAAATCACTATTATATGAGTTCTGTACTAGAGTTGAGTGTACAGAGGCCATTTAATATGGTGTGTGCAGACTGTGAGGTATCACAGATAGCTAAGATATATTTGTTTAATGAATAAAAGGTATGGTTAAGATGTTTCAGGTAGAGGAAACAATATATGTGAAGCCACATGGACGTAGAATACATTACTAGAGTAATTCTGTTAAATATCTGCAACCATACTTGGATGAATCAAATAACATAAAGAGGAAACATGAGGATAACAGGAGTACTGTAATAGGTGTGCATTAAATCATGTTGGGCAGCGAGAAATAAGATGACTATTTTGAACATCAAACTCAAGGCTATGGATCATCCATTAAAGGGTTAATAAAACGTCATTCAAAGCACACCAGACAACACAAAGATCTGTGACTTGGATATCTTTGCCATATGCTTGAACAAGGAATAGAGGAAAGATTCTCTCCTTATCTGAAAATATTTTCATGTATGTAAAATACACATTAAATGTAATTTGGTTTTGAATTTACATGTAACAGTTTTATAGATCCTTTTATTTGTACAAAAATAAATTTTCCCTGTACCTAAATGAAAGCATTTTTAATAGACATTATGAGTCAAATCTCATGTGTATATTTGAATATGATTGACAAGAAGAAAACATGTTAGACTTACAGGACCACATAACTCATTTTGCCTTGGAAAATGTTTTACTCTGTCCCATCCAAATTGCTGTCTACCTAAAATTTTCAATAGTTAGATTTAAATAGTTTGGAATTGGGTGGATGATCTCATGGTAAGTATAAGACACATGCACCTGCCATCTTCCTTTCTTTTAGAAGTAAAACTGAACACCAAACATCCCCTACGTCCTCTCTGTAGTTAAAATAACCAAGGTGTTCCCTTTGGAGTCAATCTATAGAGAAGAATGTCTAGGAAATACCTAGCCCTTTCTGTTTCTTGAGGTACGAGAACAAAAATTGAACCATTCATTGCCCAAATGATGTACTATACAATCATGCCATAAACATGCTATAGCTCAGAAATAAAGGGAATGGCTAACAGGTCAGTGGGAAATTATCATGAATTAAGTGTGATTGGGAAATAAAGATCTGGCAGTCCTTCCACAGAGTGTTCTGAATGCCTTTGCTACAGGGCATTTTTGGTGTCAATTTGTAACAAATTTAAATAATGAAATTTGTCAATTTAATTACTTGACAATAGAATTTAGCTTGACAATTAGTCTTCCTATATTAACAAACATTTTAAAAATTTAGAATTTTATAAATAAATAAAGCTTCAAGACTGGGTTTCTGAGTCGACCTCAATTGGTGTTAATTCAAGTACACAATGTTATTTATCTGCTTATGTGCTTGAGCACTTAGTCTCTATCTGGTGGCAGTATTTTGGAACCTTTGTTAGGTGACCCTGCATAGTAACGCTGGGTCACCAAAGTGGACTTTGAGTCTTGTGCTTACCTTTGATACTGTTCTGCACTCTCTGTGTAGCCATTACATGAAGAAGTTGCGCAATAACTTAGTTCTGCAACTTAGCCTTTCCCATCATGATGAACTGTAGCCTGGTACTATGATGAGCTCAAATATGTCTTCTCTCTCTTAAGCTGTTGTGTTAAGAACCTTATCACACGATGAGAAAGGCAACTAATGTAAATGATGTTCAAAAGAATTGTTGAGCTAGATGAAGATAGTTAATGGGAGTGCTAAAGAGAGTTATGTTTTGCTACTATCTCAGAGCATCTAGATATGAGCATTCAGCCACGGTATTTCTCCTATAGGAAGGGAAAATTTATAATCTGTACTTGACTGGATCAAAATTGAGAAGCATAATTTTGTACTATTGAAATTTAGCTTCATAAATAAAGACACTTATTTGATGACCTTTTGTGGTATAAAAATACTTGTTGAAAAAGCCATCTGGTTAAATTGAAGAAAAAGAGTAGTTATAAAAAACATTTGGACTCAAATATTTGCACATTTTAATGGGGAAAGAAATAAGGTTGATGTTTTGTGGGCTTGTCATGAGGTTACTCTGAATTTTGTAGGTACTGAAACACATGTGGAAAACATTTTATTACATTGCAGTCTACTAAGAAGAGCGAGCTTAATGTGTTAAATGTTCTCAATTTCTGGACTATAATATAAAATTTTGAGAAAGGTGAAAAAGGAATTTAGGGAAAACTAACAGCATCATATTTAGAATGACAACAATAAAATACACCAATTTGTCACAGATATGGCTAAAGATCCCATTGTAACAGCTAAATACAAAATTACTATTAAAATTAATACCAATTTTTTAATTTTTATTTTTAATATTTATTTATTACTTTAGGTTACATCTTCATCACAGTGCTCTCTTCTCCCCTCCCCCAGTCCTTCCCCCCCACCATCTACCCCCTATCCCTTCCATCCCACTCCTGTGGAGTGCAGTGTCCCTACATAACAGTCCCCCACCCCAGTTCAGAAGTCATATGAGGGCCAAGAGCCTCCTCATACACTGGGGCCTATAAGGTAGCACCACTAGGGGAAAGTGTCTCACTGACAGGAAACAAAGTCTATGTTCCTGTTCCTTTTGGTGCACTGGTTGTAGTATAGTTATCCTGTACTATATGGCTAAATTCTGATTATAAGTTAATAGATGCCATGTGCATCTTTCTGAGTCTGGGTTAGCTCACTAAGGATGAGCTTCTCTAGTTCCATTCATTTGGCTTCAATTTGCAGGATTTTGTTGTTTCTGATGGCTGAGTAGTATTCCATTGTGTAGATGTACCACAGTGCTCTTATCCATTCCTCAGTTGAGGGACATCTGGGTTGTTTCCAGATTCTAGCTATTACAAATAAGGCTGCTATTTTTGATAAAATATATACAGAATTAAGAACAACACTTATGAGTATATGTGAACTTAAACTATTTAAAATACTTTAATTTTGGAAATAGGTTATGAAATAGAATGGTTAAAACAATAAATGATAAAACAATAAAAACAATCTGTCAATGATAAACATTTATTTTAAATATTGCAGTTTCCTTTAATTGTACTAACAGTAATGTTGCTTTCAGAAGTATCTCAGTGAACATCAAATGTTGTACAATATTTAAAGCCACATTTTCTCTCTTTAACTAGGTTTAGGTTACACTGAAGGCCTCAATTTAGAATTATTTATGGCCCCTGTGTTTTAGAAAACATGCATATAATGAAAGATAGAGAATAGATGGTTCCTCCAACACAAATCCAGCACTAAACTTACATCTAGAGAATTGTAGATGATCAAAGAGTAATGGTCATGCTAGTTCTACATAAATAACTCTGGGCATCAGATATGAGGGTACATTCCTAGATTTCTATTTCTTCTTTGGCAATGAAGAGAGATGAGTAATTGGTTTTTATTACTCAGTTTTATCTGAAAAACACATACTTTTCCTTGTATTTACACACCAAGGATTTAAATAAGTTTTCCTCCTTCCATTCATAAGAATGACCCAGAATCCAATGTGCCTATTTTCAATATTTAATGTTTATGATCTATTTTTAACAAAATAATAATATTCTCTTCATTAAGAATCTAAAACTGTCTAAAATCTCTCTAAAACCTTAAGCCTTAGAATACTTTCATTTCTTAATAGTTCTACCAGTCAGCCATGTTAAAGGAAGTGTGTTTCTTCTGATGGTTCATTTTGTGGTCACTTATTGTGGTAACAGTTAATTGGCAGTTCACTCTGGCTTGGAGCATCTTGGGAAGCCTAATTCTCAGGTCTGATAGCTGCTGAGTGTTACAACTGAAAAATTATACAGACAGCAAGTATTAAGATATGTAGTTTAGGCTCCAAATTCCAATGAAATACAGACTCAGGCAATTACTGAGGGTTGTTACAGCAAGAAAGGCATGAGAGGAAGGCATAGTTTGTCCTAAATTCTGATTGATGATAATCCCTTTCATCTGCTTTTCTGATTTCCAGGGTATTTTTACACCTAAAATTTCAATCTAATTCCCAACAATATGTGAGGTTGGGGCAGATTATTGATTATTGCCACAGTCATGAAGACAGCTGAGACTTGTGAGGGTTCATACACATGTAACTGGCTATGAGTTCATTTGTGATTTTAATCACCGTTCTGACTATAATATATGGATTCTGCTGCCTGGGTTCTTAACATGTCATTTTCAACTGTGCAGAAGATATGCATACACTAAGTGTCAAGTACAGCTAGCTCTTGATAAGGCAGAGATGAATCAGGACAATCTGTGATTTACGAAAACTTACACTCTCACTTCTGACCTTAGCTAGACAAGGTAGACACACACACACACAAAGAGAGAGAGAGAGAGAGAGAGAGAGAGAGAGAGAGAGAGAGAGAGATAGAGAGATAGAGAGAGAGGGAGGTGGGGAGTTTATGCACATTATATAACCCATTTAATTTGTATAATATTATGTGTATGTATGTTTTCAGAGCTGTTTCCCCCTGTACAAACAATTGGTGCTTCCTATTTGGTAGAAGATCACCTATCTCAGCCTCGACTTTTTTCAGTTGCCTATAATTCTTTGTGTAGTGCTATGGTCTCTTGGGCTTTTCTCCATCCAATTTGGCCTATTCATTACTGTTGTCCTTATTTAGCTCATGTCTGGACATGAAATTTAACAGTAACCAAGAGATCTCTAGCTGAACTTAAGATCTACTCAAAAGAGAAAAATCATGCCTACTACTGGAAACCTAGTTAACTATTCAGTGCTTGGGAAGCCATAGTTATTGGAGGAAAATCTACAATCAATAATTTACTAAATCAGTATAATCACTAACAGTGATCTATAAACATGTGTGTACTGTTGACTTTTTCAATTGTCAACTTGACACAATCTTTTCTCATCTAGAAAGAAAGACTTGGAGAGGAGATTTCTAGATCAAAGTGACCTATGGGCTTCTGTGTGGAAAATTATCAATATTATGTTATTATAGGCAGCACAATTCCCTATGCAGGAGATCCTGAACTGGATGAGTGAAAGAAAGCAAAGTGAGTGTAATCATGTACATGTTCATTGTCTCCTCTCAACTGTGGATGTAATGTGATTGGCTGCTTAAAATTCCTGACCCCTTACATTTTTGTCAGTGATGGACTGAAATTTAGAGTTGTGAATAATAAACCATTTTCCTTTAAGTTGCTTTGGTAAAGATAGTTTATCACAGCAATATAAAATGAAGATAAGATATATGATATGATCAATCATTGTAATGTGTTTTTGCCACATCTCCCATTAATAACTCAAATTTCAAACTGACAGCTTTTTATTTTGTATTTGGACAGATTGAGAGTTGATTTGGCCAAAGAACACTGGCATGTGTGACAACAGCATACGATTTAGAAAGTGTTTAGGCACCATGACTTACCTTCTTGTCTCTGCTATAATACTGACACTATACTGCATAGAAGCTCAATCTGGTTGGTGGAAAATTATCCAAGCTAAAAAACAAAAGTAAAGAAAAGAAACACAAGCATCCACTAATTTTCTGCTGCCTCGTATGACTCTGCCTTGGATTTTCAACACTGCTGGATGTATGTGTTATGTGTCCACTAAGTGTCAAGTCCAGCTCATTCTTAGTAAGACAGAAATGAATCAGAGCAATCCACAATTTAAGGGAACTTCCATTCTCACTTCTGACCTTGGCTAGACAAATAACCTCAAAAACACTTTGGGGCCATTTAAAATGATGTGTCCAGACTGGGAATCTGAGGACTCAGTCATGACCTTTGGACATCAGTACTACCCTGAATCACAGTCCTGTCACTTCTCATAATTCTTCAGTCCTGGTAGACACTATAAAGCGTGAGTCAAACAGTCAAACTTCCTTCTTTGTTTTTGTCTAATTGTAATTTCTGAACCAAATGTACAAAGCACCTTGCTGTCTTATTCAGTCTTCAGATTCAGTCTTTATGTTGAGGTCTTTGATCCACTTGGACTTAAGTTTTGTGCAGGGTGATAAGCATGAGTCTATTTGCATTCTTTTACATGTTAGACCATCACCATTTGATGAAGATGCTATCCTTTTACCATTGTACAGTTTTGGCTTCTTTGTCAAAAATTACATGACCATAAGTGTGTATTTCTGGGTCTTTGATTCAATTCCATTGATCAACTGGTCTGTTTCTAGAAACAATTCATCACCAAACCACAAGAACATCTCCTTCATAGGAGCTTTACTTGTAATAGCTAGAAACTGGAAACAGCCCAGATGTCCCTCAAGTGATGAATGGATTAAACAAACAAACAAACAAAAAACAAGAAAAAAAAGTGATACATTTACACAATGGAGTACTACTCAGCTATCAGAAACAAGGAAATAATTCAATTTGCTGCCAAATGGATGGAACTAGAAAAGCTCACCCTAAGTGAGCTAACCCAGACTCAGAAAGATGCACATGGCATGTATTCACTTATAACTGGATTTTATCCGTATAATATAGGATAACTATCCTACAACCAACAGACTGAAAGGAACAGGAACACAGACTTTGTTACCTGTTAGTGGAACACTTTGCCCTAGTAGAGCTGCTATGAACTCGTCCAGTGCAAGAGGAAGCTCTTAGCCCTTGTATGACTGCTGATCTGAGGGGGTGCTGTTATGTAGGGGCATTCCACAATGGAGGAGTGGGATAGGTGGGAGAGGAGGAAAGGGTGGGAGGGAGAAATCAGGAGGGGTGGAAAGAGATCATTGTGATGGAGATGTGACTTGAAGTAATAAATAAACATTAAAAACCCCCACCCAAATTAAAAAAGAACATATTTGTGTGTGTGCCTGTGTGTCTGTGTGTAGAGCATGGTGGCCTTTCTGTCCTTGGACTAACATCCACATTAATTATATTTTGCAGTAGGGGGAAATTTATTCCATGTATCATTTAATTAGAAGCCTTTTATTTTAAAATGTTGCATTTTATGTCCTATGAAACTTCCATCCAAAGTACCTAGAACTATATCCTTCAATATAAAAATGAATACATACATAAACTTAGTTATAAAAAAAGAAAAAATAAATATAAATCTTCTTTGAAATACAATCTAGTAACACTAGTAACGCAAAGTTCTGGACTTTAAATGAGATGTAGGTTTTATTGACGAAGCTTTGTGACTTAATCAAATCACCTCCCTTCTCTGAGTCTTAGTTTCCTTGTTGATTCCTCTGAGGGTCTGTCATCCTAAAGGAGTCTCCTGAGATATAGTTTGAGTTGAGTCTTCCACTAGGTATATGAGAGCAACTAGGTTTCCCTGGCTTAGATGGTTTCCTGCTTCCAAATCACCATTGACAAACCAGAATCAGGTTTTTCAACACTCCTCTTAATACCACTTCCAGTAATAAATTTGGAGGCATCTCCAGTAATGGGAGTGAGCTCAGCTTACTGGACCTGTTTTTCTCAGAAAAGCTTTATGGAGAACTGCTCCTCATACACAGATGCCTGCTTTTATAACACCACATATCAAGGAGTGAATGACTTTGAAATCCTTCAGTACAGTGCCAGCCAAATGGATAAACAAGAAATACAACCATCAAACAGCCAAATCATCATTGGCATTTACAATGTTTATTGAAGAAAAGACCACATAGTACATATAGCTTCAGTATTTATTCATTCATTCACCAAGCACTTTCTCCCAAGCTCTTCCCCTCAGATCTTGCAACAGAGGTGGCAGGCCAGGAGGTAGTGGCAACAAAATGGGACATTTTGTACCAAGTCCTCAAGTATCTAATATGTAAATAAGTGGTAATTATACACGTGCACAAATCAGAGTTAAAAAATCAAGTTCCTTTTGTCATTTGAGGAAGTAATTTTCACATTTGTCCTTTATTTTTTATACTATTTGCCCTTTAAATTATCCTTGATGCTTTCAATGGAGTCACTTACCAGTACATCTCCCCTGGATGTCCTGTCTGAGTGAGTTGCCTCTGTTCCTCCATTGGATCACTTCTATGGGGCACTCAGTCTACCACATCTTCAGTGGTCTATAAGAAGCAAGAGAGTAAAGACTACGTGACTTTGTACCTATGTATTTACTCAACAAGTCCCAATGGGCAAGGGTTCGTATTAGTTACAAATTTCCTAGGTGTAATGGTACAGTCACGAAAGACCACAGCTAACATTATAGTGGCAGAATCAGAAGAAAAATATATAGAAAAAATATGGGATAAGAGAAAAAATAAAACAGGATAGAACACATCAGTAGGGGCATGTTGTTGTAACTGTGTCTTTTGTTCTTAAAAGTGGCCAGGCAGTAGAAGCGGGATTAAAATAAATCCCTGAATCGTGTAAAGGATGAAGGACATTGTTATTAAGATAAAAAATATTTGAGGCAGGAAAAGCTAACACAAAACAAAGAGGGGACAAGCTCCTTATGTCCATGGGACAGTGATGTGGCCAATGTTGTGGAAGAAGTAGAGGACTCAAATCACATAGGGCTTCCTATAGCCTTGGACTTTTGCTTTTAATTAGAATCCCAAGTTATGCAGCTCCTGATGCTCAATAAATGTGTGCTGAATGAGTGTTAAATGTATCAAACTATAAGAGCAAAAACATAAATATTTCTGGATCCTATATCCAGTTCACCAGATAGAGTGCAAAGCCTGATTCTGTCTTTGGCACGTGAGAGGTACAAGCTAGGTTGGCTACCAAAACACTCACAAGCCCAAGTTCTCCATGAAAAGAAACAACTAAATGGACTAGAATTCAGATGACAGAAAAGTGGACTCAACATCAGTTGACACTCTTAGAAGGACAACTCATGGAGAGGATACTATACGGAACATATTCAAGAAGCATGGTAAAAGTGAACAAATTTAAAAGAGAAAAGTAAGTGGGCACTAAGCAGTCTGTGGCTTGAGAAACGATGAAAAAGACTGAGTGACAAGATCAAATAATATGAAGCACGAGGCCATGGATGACTCAGAAGCGCAAGCATGATGAAAAAGGCGCTAATAGCAACCAATTTTGGACTAATAGAGGAGGGAGAAACCTATCATGAAGCTGTTGTGATGGAGCTGGTGGAGTTCTTTGGTTAAATCAACAGGGGGTCCAATAGAAGAGTACACAGGAAATATGGAGGAAGGCAAAGCCCCATGACTTAGAAACACACTCTATATGGCAAAGGAATTCTCCCAGCCCACATCCCCAGCAGGTCTTCCTAATAATTGCATATGTTCAAAATTAACCAGCATTACTTGCTCATTTTCTTTGTTTTTCACCTTGTCCAAGTGACTGAGAATATTTTGAAAACTCCCACATTTTCAGAAATGCACGTCAAGTGTGTGCTGTGACTCAGGCAGGTGCTTCTGAAATGAAAGCCCTGAGCTAGCATGACTCAAAAGTATCAGGAGTTATAAGCACTTTTTACAAAGGACTGGAGGAACACAAATGCCAAGAGGGTTGAAAGGCATTTTTTCCTCATGTTAAGCTACCTTAAATTCATAATATATGTAGAAAAAGTTGAAGTTCACCCAAGATAGTATATTCAGGAAGGGCTGTGTTATGTGGTGTTTAGAAGCAAAAGGTGTGAAAATACAACTCAGGATCAAATCTCAGATCTTGTGATCACCAGCTGTGTGAATTCAGGCAGGTGAATTAAGCTTTACATGTCTCAGCTAGCAGATGAATTGGAAGGATTCCTAAAGGAATTGATGCATACCAGGAAGCTCCAACTATAATGGTCATTACCAGCCATAATTTGGGTAGGCCTTAATAAAATATACAGTTATTATTAACAGTGAGAAAGCAAAGTGCAGGGTAGAACATGATCAGTCACACTGGTGTGGAAGAGCACTGTTGTGAACATCTACATCTGCAGGGAGCTGAGCCCCATCCTGGACCTGTCACATTCTATACTGTGTGTGTGTGTGTGTGTGTGTGTGTGTATGTGTGTGTGTGTGTGTGTGTGTGTGTGTTGGGGGTTCATGACTGTAGACCATACATTTGGTCAGTTCTGAGATAAAAGATGAAGGCCAATTTAGTAGCTGCCTCTGCTCTAATAAACACATTGAGATATCATGAGAAAATGCTCCTTAGTTCACAGAGGAAGCAAATGTTCAAAAAAGATTAAATAACTTGACAGCAACAACAGAGCCAATCAATGTATGCTTGAAACTAGTACTAAGTGTGCCTGACTTCCAGGTAATAATCCTTCTTCCCCTCCCCAAAGGTTTTCCAAACCAAAGTACAGGCTATTTCCATAGCCTACCTTCTATCCATTCATTAAAATCCATGACACAATCGATGAATCCATTGTGTTTGCCCAGCTATTTCTCCTACAACAGCCCTTAGATTGTCATTTTGACTTCCAGGTGAACTTCATGCCCCATAGTGACAAAAGAAAGGCTTAAGATGCCACAAGTTTCCCTCAGTCTCCACCGGATATGATTCACCAGCAATAATATGTTTCCTCCTAACTGAATGCTACCTCTCATTTTCCAGATGAAGCCTGATTTTCCTGGTTAGACCATCTTGTGAACAGTATGTGGGATGGATGCGAGAGAGTTAAAATAGCCAAACCACAAAAGGTTGTTTCTAAGCTTAGACTTATGAAGCTCTACCCTCTCAATTCTCGGTTTTGTATTGAAAAGCAGGCTCTATCCAAAAAAATCCACAGAGTGGGTTGTCAGGTGGTGGGTGTAATTACTTTTCCAGAATTAACCCAATGCTAGAAAATGCCTTGTCAGGAACCTGAGATATGATATATTCCTCCTAAATTAGAAACTTGATATCCCTTTTCCAATCTGCTTTAGTCAGACCACATCTAAAGTTCCACAGTGCATTTTAGTTAGGCTCCACATCTACTTTCTTCAAAATGAAAATATATCTATTGATTGCTTATTAATATAAAGAGTAATGTGTGCTCATTTTAAGACATTCTTCTAGAACCGAAGTATATGAGATAGAAACTAAAAAAATCAACAGCCATAATTCTAGCCAGAAATAAAAACAAATAATAAATGGAACTCACAAGCTTCACTTCTAGGGATATGTTTGGTTTCATATTATCTCCTTTAGAAAAATAAGTTTAATTTAGTGTGTGGTTTGTGTGTGGGGGCACATGTGTGCATGGGTGTGATCATATAACTTATTTGGGGGCTTTCTAGGTAGAAGTCCTTTTCCTTCTGTGTCAATATTCAAGTCTTGCTTATCAATGTTAAAAATAAATTTATTAATTTTCATTTATTCATAATTTTAATAGTATTTATTGAGTAACAACAAGGGACATATCATAGAAGAATCAGTGATTGACTAGTTTTTGGTTTTGGTAGTGAAATAACCATGCCCTGGGATTTATTATAATTATTTCAATTGTATGATTAAGGTATACTAAGTAAATTAGCATTGTTATACAACTATCTGCCACTGGCCATCTCTACAAAATTTCACCTCCCCTAAAAGATTCTCTATAGACTTTAAATAATTATTATTCCTCTCTCCAGTCTATAAAGTATCATTTTATTTTTCATCTCTATAATTCAACTACTCTAAGAATCTCATATAAATGGGATTATACAAGATATTTCCTTTGAGGCTACATTATTTCACTTAGCATAATGTCTTTTAGTATATCCACATTGTCCTATGAATCAGAACTTGCTTCTCTTTTAATGACATGATATTCCGTTTGCTCTATATACCACTTTCTGCTTGTCCTTTCATTCCCACTTGGTGGGTAATTGTTCCAGCTCTTGGCTATGTTGAGTAACTCTGTTAGCTACATGGGTGAATTTATGTCTTTTCTAGTCCCCAACCTCTGTTCTTTTGAGTATAAAGTTGAACTGAGTCAAAGGTAAGCTTATTAAGATTTTTTTAAATACTTTATTTTTTTTCTTCAAGTTACATCTCAGTAACAAACCCCTCCCTATTCCCCCTTCCTATCCCGCCCTTCCACCCTCTTCCCCCCAGAAGTTTCCCCTTTCAGTCCAACAGATGGTTCCTTCTCTTATAACAGTAAGTATTATACAAAACAATAGATATAAATATGCCACATTTATGAGAGTTAAATGGCCCAGTATACCTTCCCAATGTCCAATTTATACATATTTGGCCCCTGACTTTAACATTCTACTATCTAACCATCTCCATGAGTTTAAAGGTCTAAATCTGACTCAACATTCATACTAACTTGCAACACACTTTTAAGAGTATCTTCTTAGATCTATAACACCCTCTTGATTTCTAAACAACTCAAAAATTAACTATGAGACTCTAGCTGTCTATTCTTCAACCACCTCAGAGACCTGAGAGGGATAAATATATTTGCTTATATAGGAAGTGCAGGCCTGCAGCTTCCAAAACTAAGAAAGGACATACCAATGATTGCCTGGACAGTTCCCATTTTCTCTCCATACATTCCTGCATCCGTCTTCAGCCTTTGGGTCCTGTTTCTATGACAGACATTTGTTGTAGAGCAGGGATTATGAAGGACTTACCTACCCTGTCTTGGCAGAGTGAGGCTGTCGACTTCCCTGCTACCAAGTTTTGTCCTTTTTGGACAGCAGTCTGTCTGCAGTTGGTGCAAGGGGTTTTTTCATGACAAGAGATAGGCTTGCCACTAATTCAACCATCTTACAGTGGAGGTTCTTCGATGCTTATCTTCTACTTGGAATAGAATAGGAGGTGCTGGTGGAACTTATTCAAGATTTTTAAGAACCATCATTTTACAATAATTCTGCTACCTTGTATTCTACTACTTTGTATTCTTAAATAGCACATAAGCCTTCCATTATCTTCACATTCTGTCTAGTATTTTTCTATTTTTAAATAGCCACACAATTGATATGAAATGTCTCTTTGTGGTTTTGATTTGCATGTCTCAATAGTTGTGAACACTGAGCAGGGTTCTAGCTTGGCTATTGTTTTATTTTGAGTTGGACAAGTTTTTATGTATATTAGATACAAATCAGAGAATAGTACACAGTATTAATTTAATAGATTGTTTGCACATATTTTTCTCCAATTTGATATTCCCTTACGATAGATAATTGATGTTTCATATGTCAAACTTTTTGATTTTATGAAATCTAACTTACTTATTTTTTATAATTAAGTTTAAAACAATATATAATATCCATGACTGGATGAAATTTACATTTTGATAGAAAAGTTATGCATTAAATAACTCCACAAGTCCTTATATCATTAAACCTAGTATCATGAGTATATAGGCCAAACTTAACTTGCTTATTTGATAAGAAAAATATTCTTAAAAACCTGAAAGTAAGTTAAGCAAGATTTGGGTAAGCAAGAGATATAGCAAGTACTGGAAGTGTGAGTAGGCTTCCAGGATAAACACAGATGAATAAAGGTTCACAAAGAGGTGAAAGAAATAGGAGAGGCTGAGGTTGGCAGTTTTTCTATATTTTTCCCTAAGGCTGACAAATTTCAATAGAACAGAGACGAATAGGTACAGAGAAGAACAAAAATGGTATTGAAAGTCATATATTTACTACAGGGTCAATTTGTGGGAAGTAACTGTAGAGAATGCATTAATTCTCATTTAAATAGGGAAATGTGTCTTGTAAAGGTAAAGGATGGAAATAGGTACCAAGATATGCAATTGTTAATAGCTTTTTGTAAAGTAATGGTAGCCTTGGAGATAATTTGATCTGGTGACTCAAAGCATGCTTCCTAAAATCTCCTTAATATTTATGTCTATTTTTCTCTTTGTATTCAATTTTGTCATTCTTTGAACAAACTATTTTCTTTTTTAGGTGCGGGAGGTTGAAAGGTTTGAGCCATAGTTGGCTCCATACATCTTCTTAACTATAAATTACAAAGGATGGAGAGACTTTGGGGAATAGAATTATCAGCTAGTTTAGATGGGCCAAGATTGCTCATTCTAGGCCAATGCTAGTTTAACATCCATCATGTCACTGTGTGCTCATTTCTAATGGCAGGTTAATGATTAACACCACTGACCAATTAAATATAATATAAATACTGGTTAATAATTTAATTAATTCTTTCTACAAATGGCGCCCAAAGTGGGGCAATTAGAATCTATGCTTACAGCTTGAGAAGCCTGGGTAAAAGGTGGTTTCCTAGCCAAAGAGTGGGGAACTGAACCCAAATGCATTTCAAAGGTGTGGCTCCCTTAACAGAAGCTACTGCTTTGCAGCAAGGAGCTAAGGTTATGTACTAAAAAAAACAAAAAAACAAGCAAGCAAACAAACAAACAAACAAAAACTGGCAGCCTTCTAGACAGAGGTTGGGAGTGGAATTAACAGGCTAGATTAAAAATGCAGGAATTCATAATGTCTCAATAAGTTTGGATTCCAAATGAATTTTTTTCTTTAGCATGCAAATGATTTTTACACTGACAATTGTGGTTCTTGTATTGTTTTTGAGAAAGTTCAGACTAGGATAGGTTTAAAGGAAAGGATTTACAGATGGAATGCTAAGTTACCAACAACGACAATAGGGGAAGGAGGGAGGCCCTTCCCAATAGATAAGGCAAAAGTGATGGCAACTGGAGCTCAAAACTCCCTGGCTACTAGATGCTTGTCAGGAGTATCGGCAATAGGCCCTCCAATATGATGCAGACACAACTAGATTCCAGGGAATAATGAATAAAACTTTAATTACAGAATGGGACAGCACAGTTAGACTAAGGCTTTTGGTATGTTCTTGTTTCTTTATTTTTGTTTAGATGTCTTTGATTTTCCATATATTGGGAGGTAGAAAGAATGTTTTTGTGGTTTGGGATTGCTAAAACTGAGAGATTTTTTAAGGATTTTGAACAAATTTAGAATTGTCACTGCAATTCAGAGTTACTTTCTGAGTTAAAGTTACTATTATCTGGGATTTAAGTGAAATATTTGAGCAGGGCAGTAATGGCACATGCCCTTAATCCCATCATACTGGAGGCTGAAACAGACAGATCTCTGAATTCTAGACCATCCTGGGTTAAAGAATGAAGTCAGGGTGGAACTCTTGTTGATGAGATAAGGCTGTTTGCTAAGGACAGTCTAGAATTCAAAATGACAATTTTTTTCCTTGAAGATACTATGTTAAGTTTTTGCTTAGTAATAAGTAATAATGCCCTTACTGATATAATGGATAAATAAACACGATCTTAAATTTATATAAAGAGAAAGATGTGAAAAGCCAATCTCCTTAGGTGTGAGGCTCCCATGGGAGTACTGGTTTCAACAGGCATTTTGTGCCTAAAAGAGATATTGTAGTCTCTGGGCATGGTGGTGCATTCTTTTAATCCCATCACTTGGGAGGCAGAGGCAGGCAGATCTCCGTGAGTTCAAGGCCACCCTAGTCTACAGACTGAGTCCAGGACAGAACAAGGATACACAAAGAAATCCTGTCTCAAAAAAAAAAAAAAAACTTTGAAAGACAGAGAGAGATGTTATTTAATGTAAAGACTCAGAGTTAGGCTGAGGGAGGAACATGCAAACTGCATGCCTCTCACTGCCAACAGTTAAGAAAAGTTAACATAAAATAGCATATCATGCTACTATAAACCAGTCTCCTAGAGAATTGAGCTCCTATAGGAGATTCTACTCTATAGGAGAATTGAAACTCAGACTAATACAAAATTATTTAATTACTATTATTGTTTAATAAAATTAAGTCAATGAATTAAATTCATACCTTGATTCCAAAACTTGGAAGACAGTGAAAAAACAGGTTCCTCGTGTATTCAAGTCCAATCTAATCTACAAAGCTGTACAAAACAAATCAAGACATCCCAAGCTACAAAGAGAAACCCTGTCTGTATAAGCATACATATATCCACATAGTAATTAAATCTCCAAAGAAAGGAGAAAAGGAAAGAAAAAATATATAAACACATGCCTTAATCCCAAAACATGGGAGACAAAGGCAGAGACAGATAGGTTCCTTGCAAGTTTGAGGCCATATCTACAAATAGCCTGAGCTACACAAATAAGCCTGTTTCAATCAATTAATAAATTTATGTCAACTGTAGAGGAGAATACTTAAACTCTATACAGTTTCATGCTGAATTTTGAACTTAAAACTGATTACATATAACCGTATATACGTAATAATAATTACATGAAAGAAAAAGGTCTTCCATCCAAACTGATAGTAAACAGATTTGACTAGAAAGGCCTCCTACAGATCTTGGCTACAAACAAAAGAACAAACAGGTGTCTTGTATTTCCTAATTCCACTATATGGGAACAGCTCAAACTGGCTAAGACACACACACACACACACACACACACACACACACACACACACAGAAGAAAATTTCCCAAACCTAAAGAAAGAGCTGCCCAAAAATGTTCAGGAGGCTTACAGGACACCAACTAGATTAGACAAGAAAAGAAAGTCCTCCCACCACATGATAATTGAAACATTAAACTTACATAGCAAAGAAAGAATAGTAAAAGCTGCAAGAGAAGACCAACTAATATATGAAGTCAGATCCATCAGAATCGCACTTGATTTCTCTTCTGAAACTCTGAAAGCCACAAGGGCCTGGGCTGAGGTCTTGCAGACCATAAGAGACCACAAATGTCAGCCCAGGCTATTATACCCAGCAAAATTGTTATTCACCATAGATGGAAGAAACAAGATATTCCATGACAAAACCAAATTTAAGCAATATCAATCCACAAATCCAGCTCTACAGAAGATGCTAGAAGGAAAACTCCAACCCACAGAGGGTAACAACACCCAAGAAACAAATAACCCTTTGTAGCAACACCAAAAGAAACACACAAACACACTACCACCATCTATATCAAAATAAGGGGAAACAACAATAAATGGTCATTAATATCACTCAGCATCAATGGGCTCAACTCCCCCAAAAAAGACACAGGCTTACAGAATGGATCTGTACATAAGACCCATCATTTTTATGCATACAAGAAACACACCTAACCAACAAAGATAGACTTTACTGCAGAGTAAAGGGCTAGGAAAATATTTTCCAGGAAAATAATCCCAGGAGGCAAGCTAGAGTAGCCATCCTAATATCAAATAAAATAGACTTCAAACTTATGTTAATCAAAAAAGATAGACAATGACACTACATACTCATCAAAGGATAAACTCATCACAATGGCATCACAATACTGAACATCAATGTCCCAGATACAAGGGCACCCACATTTGAAAAAGAAATATTACTAAAGCATTAACCACACATTGATCCTCACCCATTAATAGTGGGAGACTTCAACACCTCTCTCACACCAAATTGAAAGAAAAATTCTCAACTTCATATGGGGAAAAAAAAAAAAACCCTTGAAAAACTAAATCAGTCCTGTGCAATAAAAGAACATTTGAAGGTGTTACCATCCCGATTTCAAGTTGTATTACAGTGCAGTAGTAATAAAAACAGCAAGGTACTGGTATAGAAACAGAGAGATTGATCAAAGGAATCAAACCGAAGTTCCAAAAATAAACCCACACACCTATGGTCACCTAATAATTGACAAAGAAGCCAAAACTGTACAATGGAAAAAGGACAGCATCTTCAGCAAGTGGTGCTGGTATGTCTTGATGTGAATACATAAAAGAATGCAAATAGACCCATGCTTATCATCCTGCACAAAACTTAAGTCCAAGTGGATCAAAGACTTCAACATAAAACTGGACACACTAAATCTAATACAAGAGAAAGTGGGGAAAAGTCTCTAACTCCCTGGCACAGGTGACAACTTCCTGAACAGAACACCAATAGCTTAGGATCTAAGACCAACAATCAAAAAATAAATGAGACCTCATGAAACTGAAAAGCTTCTGTAAGGCAAAGGACACTGTCATTAGAACAAAATGTCAGCCTACAGTTTGGGAAAAAATATTCACCAACCCCACATTCAACAGAAGGCTAATATCCAAAATATATAAAGAACTCAAGAAATTAAACACCAAAAAAGCAAATTATATAATAAAAAAATTGGGTACAGAACTAAACCAAGAATTCACAAAAGAGGAATCTCCAAATACCAAGAGACATTTGAATATATGCTCAACATTCTTAATCATCAGGGAAATGCAAATCAAAATGACTGAGGTTTCATTTCACACACATCAGGACTGCTAAGATCAAAAACTCAAGTGACAGAACATGCCTGCAAGGATGTGGAGAAATAGGAATACTCTTCCATTGCTGATGGGAGTGCAAACTTGTACAACCACTTCGGAAATCAATCGCATGATATCTCAGAAAACTGAGAACAGTTCTACCTCAAGACCCAGTCATACCACTCCTGGGAATATATCCAAATAATTTTTCACCAAACCACAAAGACATTGGCTCAACTATGTTCATAGCAGGTTTATTTGTAATAGCCAGAAACTGGAAATAATTCACATGTTCTTCAACTTAAGAGTGGATAAAAATAAAACAAAACTGTGGTACATTTACACAATGCAATACTATTCAGCATACAGAAACAAGGAAATCATGCAATTTGCAAGCAAATGGATTGAACTAGAATAGCTCATCCTTAGTGAGCTAACCCATACCCAGAAAGATACACATGGCATGCACTAACTTATTACTGGATTTTGACAATTTAATACAGAATAACTATCCTACAATCCACAAACCCAAAGGCACAGGAACCTATCCTGAGAGAAATTCCACCAAGCAGAGAATCAAAACAGATGCTGAGACACACAGCCAAACATTAGGTGGAGACCTGGGAGCCATGTATAAGAGAGGGAGGAGAAATAGAGAGACCTGGAGGGGATGAGAACACCACATGAAGATCAACAGAACCAACAAATCTAGGCTCCTAGAGGCTTAAAGAGACTGAAACACTAACTGAAAAAAGAAAAAAATGAGCATATATAGACCATATTTAGCCCTCCAATATATATATAGATGATAGGCAACTTTGCATTAATATAGATCCCTTAGCAAGTGAGGGTGGGGCAGCAGTGTCTATCATGGACTGTGGTGCCTGTTAGTGGAACACCTTACCTTAGATGGGCTGCCATGTTGGGGACCAGTGCAAAAGGAAGATCTTAGCCTTTATGTGCCTGATGAACTGAGGAGGCTAGATATGAATGAGATACCGCTCAACAGAGGAAAAGGATAGGGAGGAGAGGGGGAAGAGGGTGGGAGTGTGGGAACAGGAGGAGGGGTTTAGGGAAGGGGTTGTGAATGAGATGCAGCTTGAATAAATACATATTTTTTTTTAAAGAAAGGCCAGCTATTGCTCAAAAGCAAAGTCTAGAATTTGATCATGATTTCTGGAAGACTTTGGTATGGAGCTGTTCTCTAAAGGTAATGACAGAGAATATGAACTTATATTATCAGAGTTGAAGAATGGATTCCCAAGAGACTGAAGCCTCAAAGTGCACAATATCACAGCATGTGCTTCATACTCCATGTCAGACATTGTAAGATCTTACAGAAGAAATTAGAGAGAGAGAAAAAACTGATTTTGATAATTGCAACTGTAGGTGCTGTACAATATTCGGTCTGAGACTTGGGAATGATTGAAGGGAGCATCAAGAAGAGAATACTGTTGTTTACAAATGACAGTGGACAAGTAGACAGATTCATAGACATTTAAAAATGGGCTCAACACACTGGATAGTTAAACTTTAGGAATGAAAATGGTAGAAATGTCTGGTTTGATTCCACTACAAGGACTTGTATATGCTATTTCCTTTCCCTAAAAGTCTTATATTCTCTCTTGACCTGGATATAAGTTGCTCCCTCATCAAGTATCAGCTTAAGTGTCTCTTCTCCAGGGAACTTGATCACCAGCCTTTCCCATAATGCTGTTTAATTTCCTTCTAATCACTTACAAGCATTTATGCCTTTATGTTCATTCACATATAAAGTACTTGATTTAATATTTTAGCTCCCTCACAAAGCTGCATTACTCTCAAAACAGTAGCTACCTCCCAAGCCAGGAAATTTCAGTCTGTAACCCTCTGGACCCTTGAGCCAGCACGTGCAGGTTCAACTCCTGCTTCAGATATTGGCCAGTGTATGGTCTTCATTTATCCATGATTTAATTTCTGATCTCTGAAATGGGCACACTGCGTCCCTACGTGATGGAGTCATTGTGAGGCTTACAAGAAGCAATACATACAAAGCTTAAAGAAGAACAGCACACTTTGATTAAGCACTAGTGTGGGAGTAAATGTTTCCACATTCCTCTTATCCTCAGTATCTCTGCCAGTGCCTGACATATTGTTCTCACTCAATTAGTGTCTAAAAAGTAATGAAGGATCAATCACAATATTTAAAGTGTGAGTTTAAATACAGAGCCTTTATACCATGTAAAAGAGATACTGGAGAATGAACATGGTAGAGGACAGGAAAGGTCACAAAGCCAGCACTGGACAAGTAATGGTACCTGCTTAAGAGGGCATCAAATAATATTGAGAGGCAGTTGGAAGCAATTGGCAGTTAGTCAGTTAAAGTTTATTATAGAGACTTAGAAGTTGTAGTAGTTGTCCAGAGTGGGCCCAACAGAGTGCAACTGCATGGGTGGCTTACCAGAGACATTTATTTTCTCACAGATTGGTGATTAAATGAACGTAGTAAGGTTTGCAAAAGGGGTTGCGTTCCATTATAAGGCTCCTCGGAAACAGCTTTTCTTGCCATTTCCAGCTCCTGATGGTATCTATCTTTCTTATTCTTTTCTTATTTATGGTGAGGTGATAATGGTAGTGGTGGCAGTGGTGGCAATATAACTTGGATGTCCTTCTAATTCACACACCCTTCCTTTTATTTGAGTCTAAATCCCATTTTTCTTGTGAAAGCCTATGTCCTCCAGTGTAAGGTCTAGCTTACTCCAGTGTGAGCTGTCACTAACTGATGACTCAGTAACAATTTCATTTCAAACAAATTTACATTCTGAGGTTCAGGGGATATGACTTCACCATATCATATTTTTAGTAGGAGTGGGAGAAATAATTCAAAACAGAATAGAAATGATGGACATTTGAATGATTTTAGCATTTGAACACGATTTAGGAGGCAAGTCCATGAAGAAAGTTCTGGATTCAGACAGATGTGACATTGGCATCACAGCCTACTGGCTAAGACCTCAGGAAATTCTCCAAAGCTTTCAGAGTCTTAGATTACACACTTGTAAAAATAATTTTTAGTCGTGTTAGGATGTCCAGAGTTGTCTGTAGCATCATTGCTAGGTTCTGGAGCCAAGACAGGGTAGGCAAGTCCTTCATAATTCCTGCTTTACAATCAATGTCTGTCAGAGAAATGAGGCCAAACGGCTGAAGATCTATGCTGTAATGTATGCAGAGAAAATGAGAACTGTCCAGGTAGCCACTGGTATGTCATTTCTTAGTTTTGGAAGCTGCTAGCCCTGCACTTCCTGTATAACCAGATATATTTATCCCTCTCAGGTCTCTGAGGTGGTTGAAGAATAGATAGCTAGAGTCTCATAGCTAAATTTTGAGTTGTTTAGGAATCAAGAGGGTGTTCTGGATCTAAGAAGATGTTTTTAAAATTGTGATGCAAGTTAGGATGAGAGCTGAGTTGGATATAGAACTTAAAACCCATGGAGATGGTTAGATGGTAGAATGTTAAAGTCAGGTGCCAAATACGTATGGACTGGACTTTGGAAATGAATGCTAAGCCATATAACTCTCATAATTGTGGCCTAATTACTTCTGTTGTTTTGTATTGCATTTATTGTTATAAGAGAAAGAGCCATTTGTTGGACTGAAAGGGGAAGTTTTGGAGTGAAAAAAAGATATACCTTAAACTTAAAAAAAAGAAGGGGATGGGGGGTTGGGGGGAAAGAGGGTGGGAGGGTGAGACTGGAGGGGGGAGTAGAGGGAATTGCGATTGAGATGTAACTTGAAGAAATAAAAAGTAAAATTTTCTCTCCATACTGGTATGTCATTTCTTAGTTTTGGAAGCTGCAGGCCCTGCACTTCCTATATAATCAGATATATTTATCCCTCTCAGGTCTCTGAGGTGGTTGAAGATAGACAGCTAGAGTCTCATAGTTAAATTTTGAGTTGTTTAGGAATCAAGAGGGTGTTCTGGATCTAAGAAGATATTTTTAAAATTATGAGGCAAATTAGTATGAAAGCTGAGTTAGATATAGAACTTTAAACTCATGGAGATGGTTAGATAGTAGAATGTTAAAGTCAGGTGCCAAATACATATGGACTGGACATTGGGAATGTATGCTAAGCCATATAACTCTTATAATTGTGGCCTATTTATTTCTGTTGTTTTGTATTGTATTTATAGTTATAAGAAAAAGAACCATATTTTGGACTGAAAGGGAGAGCTGTTGGGGGGAAAAAGAAATACCTTAAACTAAAAAAAAAAAAAGAAGGGATGAGGATGGGGGGTTGAGGGGGAGGAGGGTGGAAGGGTGGGACTGGAGGGAGGAGTAGGGAGGGGATTGTGATTGAGATGTAACTTGAAGAAATAAAAAATAAATTATTAAAAAAAGTAAATTTAAAAAATTAAGAATAACAAAAAAATTTTTAAGAAGTTTTAAAAGGAAACAAAAGAAAATTGTTTCCATGCATTTAGTCAGCTTAAGAGTACTTTAAAAAGATTTTACCTTTTATTTTTAATTGTGTGTATATGTGTGCTTTAGTATGTGGGTTTGTGCACATGAGAGCAGATGACTGTGGAGGCCAGAAGGCAGTGTCCTGGTTTATTGGAGATGGAGTCACAGGTTATTGTTAGATGTATGGCATGAGCACTGGGAAACAAAATTGGGTCCTTTTCAAAAGCAATAAGCATTTTCAACTGCTGAGATACCTCTCCAGCACCTAGATGAGGGGTTGTAAGTGTAAGTAGGGAAAGAGAACTGAAACCCACCTTGAAGAAGAAACACACACACAATAGAAATTGTAAAGAGATCTGCTTTTAATTAATGTAAAACTTATTTGCTGAGGTTCTAAGTCTTCTTACATACAAAGGAGACATGGTCAATATTAGCCAAATTGCTCCTAGAAGATATCTCTTTACTGAGAAGGTGGTTAGTTTGTATTTTGTAATTTCAAGGTGATATTAAAGAGACTACAAATAAAAGATGTTTCTTAGATAATAGGAGACTAATAGATGTTCTTCTTGAGGACACAGTGATCAATATGACATCAATCTTCCTTAATTTATGTTAAATCCTATCCTCAACTCTAAAGACCAGAGATATCAGCCATTGTTTCTGTATTATATTTAATCTCCTTTTTGCTAGATTTTTATAGAGGAGGACCAGAAGCTTTGGAAAATACCTACACATCCAAACAATCCCCCAATTATTTAAGCAAAAGCTAATGGTTATGGTATTGTCTTTCAATAGAAGAAAAATCAAGCCAAACTAACAAAATATGTGTTATTTTCTTTCTGCTTTGGGATAAAGGAAAGGACAGAAGAGAGAGATATGCAGTCTCTAGGTAAAGACATGATTTTCAGAATATGGCAAGGCCATCGTGGAGAAATATTGAAAAGAATGACAAAGGAGAGCAAGGAGTCCCTTTAAAATGCTTTCCCTGAAGTGACTTTTGGTACATGTCACCTATATTGTTGTCCTGGAATTAAGAACTCTTTCCATTGCTCAGAGTGAAATTGGCAGGCAGCTCAGTGTTGCTAGCCCACTTCAGGAACTGCTTTGGTGAAACAGAACCATCATACCACAGAGACTCTCTCCTGGGGCAGCATTCATTCAATAATTGATCAATGAGGGCATCAAAAGCCCTGGCATCCTCCCTTCTTCCAGGAACCTCTACAAAGGCCATCTTAGCTTCAAAGTTCTCAACAAAGAGAGTTTTCATTGAATTTTGTGTCAGCAATCTTCTCTGTTCAATTTTATGATATCATATCACCTTCTAAAGTTATTTCTCTATTTCTCTATTTTAGTATGACTCTCAGGCCTCATCAGAAAGTTTTCTTTGTACAGCAGGTGGTCACAAGTGCTCAAAGCACAGAGGTTGAATGAGTGAAGATGTCTGAGTCACATATAGTACATCTATACTGCTCCCATCCCCAAGGCTCAAGAACCACCATGACAAAAAAAACAGAGAAGCTTGTACGAGCCAGAGGTTGAGAAGGACTGGAGCAAAACACTGTGTTTTGGACAATACTGAACCTCCCCACTCATGAACCTAGACCAACTGTGTGTGTTTGCATGAGATCAAGACTGTCAGCATTTTTATTATCTATCTATCTATCTATCTATCTATCTATCTATCTATCTATCTATCTGTCTGTCTGTCTGTCTGTCTGTCTGTCTGTCTGTCTGTCTGTCTATCTATCTATCTATCTATCTATCTATTTATTTATTTATTTATTTATTTTTTGGTTTTTCTAGACAGGGTTTCTCAGTGTATCCTTGGCTCTTCTGGATTCACTTTGTAGACCAGACTGGCCTTGAACTCACAGAGATCCACTTGCCTCTGCCTCCGGAATTCTGGGATTAAAGGCATGTGCTACCACGACCAGCAATTAGACAACTCTGAACTGCCATATGGGTGCTGGGATTTGAACCGAGGTCCTTTGGAAGAACGGCCAGTGCTCTTAACTGCTGAGCCATCTCTGCAACCCCTGTCAGCATTTTTAAATGAGGTGGAAAAGAGTTCATTAACTCCCACTTATAACTGAGGTGCAATGTACAATTGATTGTTTTTAGGAGAGTGATTCAGTTTTCATTAAGGGGATGACTTCTGGCATGTTGACTATGCTCTAGTAGATGATCTCACACTCAAAAGTGTATGGACAGTAGAAATTGGAGTTGATGTGCTATTTAGAAAATAAGGACATGAAGTTAGGGATAGGGAAGTGGAAAAACACATGGGAGGAGTTAGGAATGAATATGATTAAAATATATTGTATAAAATTCTTAAAGAATTAGCTATATATACATATATATATATTAGTTTAAAAATGTACTTTAAAAAGTCTGTTGATTGAGAAAAAATATAGTTTGTAGGAATTTCAGTTATATTTTGATCACATTTACTACACTTTCCCAATTCATACTCCTTGGGACTTTGGCAATAATTGTACTAAGACTACATATAGCTCTTGCTAGCAAAGGTTTTTCAAAAATAGTCTTTGATTATTATTGTTGCATACATCTATATCTATATGCAAGTATGTGTCTTACTTAGGTTACTATTGCTATGATAGTATTCCATGGCCAAATCATTTTATAATACAAAACATTTAATTGGGGTCTTGCTTATAGTTTCAGAGGGTTAGTTCATAATCACTATGGTGGGATGCATCAGAGTAGGCAGGTATGCTTGGTGCTGAAGAAATAGCTGAGATCTCACATTCTATCTGCAACTTGCAGGGAGAGAGAGAGAGAGAGAGAGAGAGAGAGAGAGAGAGAGAGAGAGAGCAGAAGCCACTGTGTCTCAAAGCCTACCACCAGTGATATACCTCCTCCAAAAGACCACGCCTCCTAATATTTTCTGAACACTCTACTAACTGGGAACCTAACATTTTAATGAACCTATATGAATGTATATGAACCTATAGGAGTACATTCAAACCACCACAAACCTTTCCATGTCCATCCCCCTGTTATTAAGTTGATAGCTTCCTTTTCTTTCATTATTGTTTGTACACATACTGTGGTGGTTTGAATAAGAATGACCCCTATAAGCTCATAGATTTGAATGCTTAGTCATTTGGGAGTGGCATTACTTGAGAGGGATTAGTAGGTGTGGCTTTAGAGAAAGTGCACCAATGGTCATGGCTTTGAGATTTCAAAAGCCCAGAACAGACACAGTGTCTCTTCCTGCTGCCTGTGGAACCAGATATAGAACTTTCAACCCCTTCTCCAGCACTATGTCTGCCTGTGTGCTGCCATAGTCCTCTGTCACACCAGATAATGAGAAAAATTATCTATTACCTATGAAACTATAGGCAAGCCCCAATTAAAGGCCTTTCTTTATAAGAGTTGCTATGGTCATGGTGTCTCTTCACAACAATAGAACATCGAGCAATAGTAAGACAGAGTTCAAGTAAGGATAACTGGTTGTGGCTAGAATAAGGAAAGGGAAGGGGCAAAGTGATGTAATTATATTTCAATTAAAGCATTAAGATTTTATAATGTGAAATATAAAAAGTTAAAATTAAAAATATTTCTTTTGGTTCATGGCAAATAATATATGTCTAATTATATATATGTGTATTTTTCAATGGGTTTCATCAGTGATTTGTGGTTTTCAATATAAAGATCTTTTCCTTTCTTGCATAAAAGTTTATTTATATTGTGTTAGTATTTTATGAAAAAATTATAAATGTTTCTTGATATCCTTTTAAGTAGAATATTGCTTGTATAAAAATGCTAATGATTAGGATTGGAGCATACTCACTAGTAGAATTAATGTTTAGAATATGTGGTGCTCTGGCTTTAAGCCCCAGAAGCACAGTTTTTAAGAACTCTATAGATTATTGTATGCTGATTTTTTCCTGTGATTTCATATATAGTTTTTTTTTTGTGGTAGCGTCACTGCAGATGTTATATGTATATAATAATGTGACCTGAAGATGAACATAATTTCACTTTTTTTTGTTTCCAATATAAATGCATTTTTATTTCCTTTTCTTGTCTGATCACTCTTGCCAGCACTTCCAAAACTATGCTGAACAACTGTTGTGTCTTTGAAGATAGGCATCCTTATCTTATATTAGACCTTAATAGATATATTTTTCCTTATTGATTCTAATGTTAGCTGTGTATTTTTCATATATTGCTTTCATTATGTTTAGGAAACTAACATCTATATCTGTGTTAGTGATAGTTGTTTTTTAATCAAGGGAGAATGTTGAATATTTTTAATTCTTTTATTTCTGGTATTGAGATGCTCATGTGGCCTTAATCTTTCATTCTGTTCTTGTGATGAATCTTGCTGATTGATCTTCACATGTTAGAAATGACGAGAATGCCAAGAAAAAATTCCAGTTGGTAATAATGTAGAATGTTTCTGATTGTTGTCGAATTCAGTTGGCTGAGGTTTTATTGAGACTTTCTGCATCAATTATTATCAGAGAGTTTGGCCTATAGTTTTATTTTTCTTGTATTTTCTGGCTTAGGCATAAAGGTGATGTTGACTTCATGCAGTATTTTTGGAATTATTCTTTTTACTTTTATATTTTGGACGAATTCGGCAAGATTGGAAATAATTCTCCCTAGAATAGTTTCTAGAGTTTAGCTGTGAAGCCATATCATGATCCTGTCTTTGCTGGCAGGTCTGAGATCAGTTTCTCAGTCATTTTATTTATTTTCTCCCCATAATTTCAACTTCCTTCTTATTCAAATACGACAGATTGTTTTTTTTTTTTTCAAGAAAATTGTCCATGTCTCTCATGAACATGCTTATTTTCTAGGGCATCTGTTATAATGTTTCTTTTTTTTCTGTTGATTTTATTTGTGTATTTTTCTCTAGTCTGACTAAGAGTGCTTTGATTTCAACTTTTAACTACAAATTAATTTTTTTACTTTTATTTTTGTACAGCTTTTATATTCTCTAATTTACATTTATTCTGATATTTCATATTTACGTCCTCCTAACTTTGAACTTAACATATTCTTTATCTAGCTTCTTCAGGTGAAATGTTAAACTATTTGTGGTCTTCATTCTTTTTTCATGTAGTATTTGTTTCTATAACCTTGCCTCCTGCAACATCTTTTGCTATAACCCATGGGCTTTGCTATATTGTGTTTCTATTGTTACTTGTCTTAATATTTTAAAATTTAGTTTACATTTTCTTTTTTTACACAATGGTTGTTCTTACATTTAATCATGCCTTTCAGTCCATAGGCACTGATTATGGACTCAGCCTCGTACACCTTCTACATGCTATTCTTCCTCTCAGAGTCTACTGCCTGCTAAGCTGGCATGCTGCTCCTTCTTTGACCCCTAGCATTCTTGCAGTTCTCATCATATCTCCAAGCTTGTATTTATATCAAAGGTCAAGAGCTCATCTGTGTGTGATCTTCACTCCCTCACAATGCATTCTTTTTTGCATCCACTCTGATTAGACTTAGTAACTACTGTTCAATAGTCACTGATTTTGTCCAGGCCTTTAGAAATTCATCTTGGCATAATCCATTGATCAGTATAGACTTCCCATGTGGAATCTGAATACTCTTCTTATGAATTTGTTTTCTATCTAGGTTATCAGCATATTTGTCTGGCCTTTCTTGGGATTTTTTTTTTGACATATCACTCTAACATATCTGATATTTAAACTTTAGAAAGCCTAGCGCTCATCCTTGTCTTTAATATCTTCATTTTCTGCCCTTATTTCCTAGGTTACTATATTTTTTATATTAAAGGCTAGATAGAAAATATTATAGCAATTGAAACCACATGGTCTGGGTAAATCTCTAACACTAACATATGTAAAGTGAGTCTAGACATAAGCTAAAAGCTTGGCTATCTTCTAATACAATTTTATTTATAAACATGTATCAGACTTGACCCAAAGATTACTTTTGTTTACTTCACCTGGTTACAATCTTAAAATTTTATATCAAAACTCTCTAAATCTTAGGTTCAATTGTTTATCTTGCTACCTGAGTTTGTCTTCCAAAATGACTCATTAAATTTCCCTGGGAAGAGGAACTAGAATAGATTCAGAGTGTGGACTGTAGACAGTTTGTGAAAGGAGTAGGGGGGGATCAGGTTAGAAGGTTGGAAGGAGAGAGTGCTGGGAGAACCAGTTGGATTGGGGGACACTTGGGAGTGGGTGTAAAAACCTAGTATAGTATGGTGAAACTAATGAGGACTCTTAGTAATGGAGGATATTAAGTCTGAAATGGCCATCCTTTGTAGCCAGGCAAAGTTTTGAGTGGTGGGCCTGGGTTACATCCCCTTGAGTTGTTGGCTGAGGTCGTCCTGTGGATATCTGTAAACAACCTAAGCTGATGCTATGACAGGAAGTCACCCTCTGAAAGCTGATAGGGAGCTCCAATGCTGAGGACAATTTCCACTCAACTCATTGAATGTAGAGAGGTTGAGTTAGTGCTGGTGTGGGCCTGAAGCCTTCACCCCTAGAGTCTAGTCTGTTTGTCATGAGAAGGTACTCTGCAGGCTACAGAATGAGAAATCTGGACACCAATATAGACACAAAATCCTCTACCTAAAATCTGTCCTGCCTTTAAGATGCGCAGGGATAATAGTGGTCCAGAACATGTTGGGGTGGCAAACAAATATTTTTTTTTAAACTTGAGGCCCACCCCACAAGAGGGAGCACATGCCCCTCACTGCCTGGATAGCCATAAACTAGAGATAGTTCCTTTAGGATATTCAATACCTATCTATTAGATAGTACCAATCTAATTTGGAATAACTATTAATATTCTTTTCAAGAATTGAAGATCCTAAAGGATTTGATCTTTCTCTACTTTTTTGGTCATATAATCTACTAGATAGTGTGTTCCTTGACAATTACATCCACACTGGAATTCTTGTTATTTGGGGAGATCAGATTAATTCTTGCAATAAAGCCTTATGTGTGTGGACCCATCAACTAGGAGATATGTTTCCCCAACCTGAATGCTTGTTTAGATACACTACGCAGAAGACCTCTGATTCTCCATCTAAATAGATTCCTCTGCATAATACTCTTGCACTTTGTTGTTCATATTATTTTCCACATTACTCTCAGCACTATCTAAAACCACCTTGTGTATCTATTTCTTTGTTTACTACACATCCCTCTTTAGATAATAAATATGAAAGCACAGACCATATGTCTTTTTCTTACTCTAGAGATTATGCATTAAAAGTTCTGTGGAATTTGGTAGTAGAACAATTATTTACACATGGAACATTAAGAGCATCCATACTACTTTGGGGCTTTTGAAATGTCATTATCATGGCTGAAAAAGAATAAATGGCTGTGTCTGATGAAATGAGGTGAGTTGATATATAGGGGCTCCCCTTATTCAAGGAAAAGGAGAGGATGGAAATAAGGAAGAGGGAAGGAGGATGGGTCTGGGAGGGGAGGAGGAGGGGGAATGTGCTCAAGATGTAACTTGAAAAAATAAATTAAAAATAGAAAAGAAAAAAAAAACAAAAAATGAATAAATGCCTTATAAACTCAGAAGTACCCACAGAAGAATGTGGAAGTAAGCAGATAAGACATTCCAACATATGCCTGGAAGATGAGTAGCAGATGAATAAAAACCACACTGTCATTCAGAATGAATAAAAAAGATAAATGCCTGTGTAACTACAAAACAGGAAAGACTTAGATGACTCATTTTGCATAATTTTGAAAGGCCTTAAAAATTCACCTGGATGGACTGGACATTGGGAATGTATGTTATATCTTATAATTTTATAATTGTGGCCTAAATATTCTTATTGTTTTGTATTGTATTTATTGTTATGAGAAAATGATCCATTTATTGGACTAAAAGGGGGGGGGCTGTTGGGGGAAAAAGATATATCTTTTTTTTAAACCCACATTTTTTTAATGTTTATTCATTACTTCAAGCCACATCTTCATCAGATTACCTCCCTTCCACCCCTCACAGCCCCACCCTCCCATCCTACTCCTCCAGAGTGGGGTGTCCACACACATCAGTCTCCCACCCCAATTCAGCAGTCATATGAGGGCCAAGAGCCTCCTCTTACACTGGGGGCCTACAAAGCAGCATCACTAGGGAAAAGTGTCTCATTGACAAGAAAAAAAAAAAGTCTATATCCATGTTCCCTTTGGTTCGTTGGTTGTAGTATAGCTATCCTGTACTAGATGGCTAAAATCCAATTATAAGTGAATAGATGCCATGTGCATCCTTCTGAGTCTGGATTAGCTCACTCAGGATGAGCTTTTCTAGTTCCATCCATTTGGCTGCAAATTGTATGATTTTGTTGATTCTGATAGCTGACTAGTATTCCATTGTGTTGATGTACGACAGTTTTTTTTTTTTAATACATTCACCGGTTGAGGGACATCTAGGTGGTTTCCAGTTTCTAGTTATTACAAATAAGGCTGCTATGAACACAGATTAGGAAATGTCCCTGTGGTTACCTTAAACTTAAAAAAAAAAAGCAGATAGGAGGTTGAGGGGGAAGAGGGTATGAGGAGGGTGGGACTAGAAAGGAGAAGAGGGAGAGGATTATGATTGAGATGTAATGTGAAGAAATAAATAAAAAATATAGTTAAAAAATTCACCTGGTATGTCACAAGGTGGAAAAGAATCAAAGGTTAAGAGGATGGAATTTGATCAAACTGTCCATAAGATTGTTGTTTCTTTAGTCACAATGCCAGGTACTGCTCTACCTCAAAGCAAATAGAAACTTTGCAATCTGGAGAAGTGAAGCCAAAAGATTATATGAAATACAGCAAAGGTGGTGATAAGACACTTTTGAAATGGGGGAATTATTCAAAAGCCACAACCTGCGTAGCAAGAATCTCAAGCTCCGTTTCTTATAATGTGGTTTCTTTCATGGTGAAAACTGGGTTTCTCTATCCAACATCATGAGAATAGAAGAATATATCTTAACAGATCAGGCCAGACTAAACATTCACAGACTAGGGTGTTGCAGGGTATCATGAACATTATGGTTTGGGTCTTGTGTTTCAATTATCAATTGAGCTTACCAATCAGAAAATCCCATGTGTGGAACCTGAGATTGTCAGAGTCTTCATTTCCACAATTACATGTAAATGGACAGGATATCAGAGTATCTCAAATGGATAGCAAACATTTGAGTGAATCTTCTAACACAAATGAAAACAACTGACAAAAACTGAAAATGCTAAGCAGAAATACCTATACAGAAATTAAATAGGAAAGGAAAGGAAAATTAAAAAGAGGCAAATAAAAATGATATATTTATAGCAACAATATGATTCTAATAAAAGTATTAAATAAACAATAGAATTACATGAAAGAAGAATAGTTTTTGATATACAGAAGACTTTTTATTTAGCCATTTTTTACACAGAGCAAAAAATTATTGAACATAGCAAACAAAATCTTATTTATGTCGTCTTGTCTGAGGAATAAAATATTACATTTAAATAATTATAGATTTTTAGCTTTCTTTCCTAAGGAAAAAAAAATTTTAGTTGCTCAGGCAAGAACTTTATGAAGGTCAAAAAGAGATTGCCTACATTCCCCACCTGTCAAGTTTTCTGTTTGTATTTTTCCTTGCATATAAAATGTATTTTTCCATGCAACTTTAATATCCTTTAATATCAAACATATGGTGTTTTTAAATCCTTTTTTTTTCCTTTTAGTAAACTTTGATTTTTACGACATCACAACCTTCGTGGATTTTTTTTTACCATTTTTGAAATTTTATTAATTTTTCAACAGCTATAAGCTATTGGATAACATGTGTTGTTTTTTTTTCCCCACTGTATATTTTTTGACTGTGTTAAATATCTTTTTCCCATCATTTATTTATTTCTTCAATTTAAATCTCAATCACACTTCCCTCCCCCCCCCCCCCCCCGTCCCATCCTCCTGCCCTCTTCCCCCTCTCCCCTCATCCTCTTTTTTTTTTTTTAGCTTAAGATGTATCTTTTTTTCCCTCAACATTTCCCCCTTTTAGTCCAATGAAGGCCTTTTTTTCTTGTATCAATAAATACAATACAAAACAAAAGTAATTAGGCAATAATTATGAAAATTATAAGGTATAACATACATTCCAATATCCAGTCCATATGTATTTGGCAACTGATAATAATATTCTATTATCTATTTATCTTGATGAGTTTAAAACTCTGTACTTAACTCAGTTTCCATCCTAACTTGTATTACCAACTCAAAGACATTTGGTTAGACCTATTCAGATATATTTATCTTTCTCAGATCTCTGATGTCATTGAAGACTAGATAGTTATAGTCTCAAAATTAAGTTTTAAGTTGTTTAGGAATTGAAAGAATATTATTTAGACAATAAGAAAGTAAAAAGCTTAAAGGACCATATACTAGTTAATTTTATGTGGCCATTTAACTGAACCACGAGTTGTCCAGATATTTGGCCAAACATTATCTGGACGTTTCTTCAAGCATGCTTTTGGATGATATAGATTCTTATTCAGTAGAGTAAAGAACTTTGGACTCCAATATTTGAGTGATCCATATCCAATTAGCTGATGGTCCAAGTAGAACAAAAAGACCACTTTTCTATAATTAAGAACTGAAAAGAGACTGTTACAACCCTCAACAAACCATAGTTTTGGTCATGATAAGAAAGTTTAAAGTGGGTGCAATTATATTGTCACAAGATTAAAAATACAAAGTAACGAAGGAGATTGCTTCTTTTAAAAATGTTTTGATCTTTAAAAATATGGATTGCAGTACTTTGAAAATTAAAAAGTGATTAAATAATGTAATAAATCTGTTAATGAGAAGAGATTGTGGTGACAGTGCTTATTTCTCTGTCCTACGTTGGGTATTCCTCCTCACCACAAAATTTCAATTAGGAATTAAAATATATAACATGCACAATACCCACATACTAACCCTTTTCTAAAATAGACACAATTTCTTCATTATTAAAAATAACTCTTTTTTTATATATAAGTACTTTTTTTTTCTTCAAGTTACGTCTCAGTCACAAACCCTTCCCTATTCCCCCTTCTTGTCCCACCCTTTCACCCTCTTCCCCCCCCCCGAACAGCTTCCCTTTTTAATCCAACAAATGGTTCTTTCTCTTATAACAGTAAATTCTATACAAAACAGCAGAATTAAATATGCCACATTTATGAGAGTTAAATGGCCCAGTATACCTTCCCAATGTCCAGTTCATACATAAGAGAAACAGAACCAAAAGGCTGAAGACTGATGCTGGAATGTATGGAGAGAAAATGGGAACTGTCCAGGTAGTCACTGGTTTGTCATTTCTTAGTATTGGAAGCTGCAGGCCCTGCACTTCCTATATAATCAGATATATTTATCCCTCTCAGCTCTCTGAGGTGGTTGAAGAATAGACAGCTTGAGTCTCATAGCTAAATTTTGAGTTGTTTAGGAATCATGAGGGCGTTCTAGATCTAAGAAGATGGTTATAATAGTGATGCAAGTTAGTATGAAAGCTAAGTCAGTTATAGAACTTTAAACTCATGGAGATGGTTAGAAGGTAAAAAGAACTCTTAACTTGAGTCCTCACCTACTTAATAAAGATGAGTTTAGTTATTAGAATTTTGCAATTCACAAAATCTCTGCCTCCCATAAAAGAATGGGATTTAGACTATAGAAATGGAAAAACAACTCCAAATTTCAGCTTTAGTATGACAGTGACTACGCTGGCAGTAGACACACCTCCTTCCCATTTCTAGTCATCATCTGTCTGCACATTTATCATGATGCTGAGAACCCAGAAGGAGATCAGAAGACAACCATCAACTGTCTGTCTTGTTAGCATGAGTTATAATATCACTAGAGAGAAGGAAGTAGACTTGATTTGTAGGAGACCAGCACTTGCAATTCATAATTCCCTTGTGTTATTTACAGATATTCAATTTCTCAACTAACTAAGGGGCTTACTAGGTAATAGCTTATATTCCGAAAAGAGAAAAATAGACTGACCTTTGGATGATAGTATAAATTGGCTTTATTTGATAGATCTATGTAGTCTCTGTGCTTTATATATAGATTCTAAGATGTGTACTCTGCTCTAAACTGTCTCTTCTCTGATAGAATGAATTTTTTCATAAATTAAAGTTATTCTTTTCTCAAACTGGCTGATGCTGATGATATTTGTGAGTCAACAAAAATGTGATAGCTTGTGACTCTTACTCACAGGAGCTTCATGTCTGAGAGGAATTTCCTTCCAAATATGGGCATAATGTTGGACTATTTCAGTTTCTGACAAATCTCTCTGTTCAATTCTAGGATCATAGATTATGCCAGATTTTGTTTTTGACTAAAGAGATGGTAGGCTTTTTGCATCCTCAGATACAATAGAACTTCCATTTGAGAATTACTTATATACATTAAAAATATACAGCAAACTTATTTTGACCCAGTATCAGTGGACATGAGGGTGAGATTGTATAGAATGATATAAGATATAAATACAGAAGTGGATCTATGTATGACTCTGTGGGATGATTTATAACACAGGAGTAAAATTTTTAATCAGAGGAATAAGATAAGAACTCAACCAAAAGGTGAATCTCTTTGCTGAAAACAGAGATAGAAAAGAAACAATGGGAGCTCCCCTAATATGTAACTAGACTAAATTATATTTGTCGGTTGCACATTGAACCTTTACTCATCATTCCCAAGTAAAGCTCATCAAGTATTATCGTTATTACTATCATTACTATTCCTGGTTTAAAAGGGTAGAAACAGACGTCTAGAGTGAGTTAATATGTCCACATTGCTTACTTCCAAATCATTAAAGGGCTTTTAAGAAGCAGTTATAAAATATCCCCCAAGTCCCAGTTAAAAAAAAGTCTGACACAAATTTGAATCCTACAGTAAGCTGAGTTCCTTCTCCCCCATCCCTCTAAAAGGAAAATATTTAATTTTTAGATAGCATTTCAATTAATTGGAGTTATATGCATTGTGATCAGGTATCAGTAACTATTTGCTGTTATTTACTCTGCTGCTTTGGGATTTGTGGAAGAAGGAACATATCTAGCCTTTGGCATCACTACCTTTTTAAAAATGTATTTTACGTATGTGGTTGTTTTGCCTGAATATATGTTTGTATACAACATATGTGTCTGGTGCCTATGGAGGACAGAGAGGGTGTCATATCCTTTAGAAATGGAGTTACAGACTATTGTGAATCTCCATGTGGATGCTAGGAATTGAACTTGGGTCTTCTGGAGGAGAATCTGGTGCTGTTACTGGTGACCCATCTCTGCAACTCAATCACTATGTTTCACATACAACTTCATAACAGTTTATTTATGGTTTTATCACCTTATCTCTTAGAACTTGTAATGTATATGGTACTATGTATATGTTTCTAAAACTATATTTTAACTGTGTATATATGCAAGTGTTCATACACATCTTAGTTCAAGTTTCCATGGAGTTTGGAAGAGGCCACCAGATCCTACAGAAGTAAGCTGACTAACATGGATGTGGTGAGCCAAACTCAGGTCCTTCCTCTGCAGAAATGATATGGTTTTTTACCTGCTAAGTTATCTCTCCGTCCTGAGTTGCCAATACATGTGTTTCATAAGAAGAAAAGGTAAAGGGATATTTGATCATATTCCTCTTATCATTATCAATAGAATTCAATGAAAACAAAGAGAAAAGGCTGTGCTCCTTTCTTTTGCTATTATTGCCATCTCTATACATATGGGGTGTAGAGGTGTAAATAAGTATATGAATTAAAAATGTAAAAAAGCAAGAAAGATAACCTGGGCCATAGTGAAGAGTTCAGTTTTGAGGTTGTGTTGTTAATTTTGAAAATGAACTTGACTGAATTAAGGGACATTCAGGTAACTGATACAGTATTAGTTATTTCCAGTCATCCAGTAAGCAGTAAGCCCCTTGTTTATGTTCTAAACAGAAAATCCAAGAGTTTGTCCTTTGGTTAGAGTGGTTGGGAGGCTCATGTTGTGTCTGTTGGAAAGTTTCTGAAGGAAATGGCAATCGAGTCAATGGGGTGCAAAGGGCTGTGCTACCCTCAATATCAAAGGCATCATTAGAGAAGATGAAATAAGGATGGAACCAAAGGCACAGTGAAGACTAACTTTTGCTGTCTTTTCACGAATCAGTAAGCCTTTCTTCTCCTATCCTTGCATATTAGAACTTTGGGTCCAGAATTGCCACCAGTGGGTTGCTTAGTCTTAGAGCTACACTTTCAGATTCCTTGGTTCTAAGGCTTTTGGAATGGGACTGAGATGTTGTAGGAGCATCCAGGGTTTTGTAGCACATAGTCCTGATATAAACAGAAATAAAATTTCTCCATTTGCTAGATAGTTACAAATTCCTACATGAGTTCTTTAATTCTATAGCTACCTTTGTGAGAATATGGTGAGCCTTCTTCATGAATTATGATCTATACATTAATAAGCTTTGAGCCAAGATAGTCATAGCAGCCTGTGCTCCATAAAACTTAAGATGCTACACAGAATAGAAAGACATTTTGAAATTTATTTGTGAAGAAAATCTACCTCCCGATCATTATTTTTGCTTTATTTCAACTGCAAATGTGCTCTCTTCTGGCCAGACTCTTTTTTTTTTTTTTTGGACAGTTCTCTGGTTCTTATTTGCTGAATAATTTGCCTGGCTCAGTTTAGCATCTTTCTCCCTTGAAAAGCAGAGAAAGGCAAAGATGCTCTTCTTTGCTAAATTTTATGACTTTCGTGTGTGTGTGTGTGTGTGTGTGTGTGTGTGTTATAATGTGATCTACACTGAACTCTTGTCTTTTCTTTTTTTAAAAAAATATTTATTTATTACTTCAGGTTATATCTCCATCACAGTGTCCTCTTTCCGCCCCTCCCAGTTCCACCCTCCCACACTCTACCCCCTATCCCTGTTTCTGCCTAATGGATGGAATTTATTTATTTGTTCTTCACCTTTAGCTGTGCAGCATGAACTTAAATGATACCAACAAAATGATGTCCTTCTGTGGATTCTTTGGGGAAAAAAAAGCATAAAGAAGAAATTCCATGCCTAATATAACATTTCCACACTTGCTCTTGGTGTTCTTCATTCCAGTATTTCAAGATATTACTCATACTCAGTACTTAATAGAAAATTTCCCAAAACTCTTTAGTATCAAAAATATCTACTACCTCTTTGTAGGTTATTAATGAAAAGCTACACCCATCCTTCTTATTTTGTGTGTTTTAAAGAGACAGGTTTAATCCCCAGGATATGACAAAGGCCATTAAAAGTTTAGCAGGATACCCTCCAGGGTCTCATTTGTTAATTCAACAAATATTTATTTTATGACTATAATATGTCTGACATTGAATTGGGAGTATAGTGATAAATAGAACACAAGATAAACCTTAAGTTTTACATATCTTATATTTTAATAGGTAAGAGCAAATTAAGCAGATAGAATATAGCTCAAGGTACTAAAAAGAGATGGATTCTCAATGAGTCATTGTGGGACAACATGGCTGGTCTTCCAGCTTGTCAACAAAAGCGATGAGATCTTGAGGAAGATTGATCAGAGGGGGTGACATCTAATCTGACATACGAACGATAACTTTAACTTACCCAAGCAAGGATAGGTCATGTGGGGGATAAAGAATCATTACAGTTCACTGGCAGCAGGGAAAAAAAAATGCTTTGGAGGATATTACAGGTAGAAAGAGTGGCTTGGAAGAAAATGGGAAAAGCATAGTTTAATGTGGGAGTCACAGAAGATGAAGGCAAAAGACCTGGAAAGAAAGGCTGGTGTAATAGCAAGCCTTCTAGATATACATCAGAGCATTCTAAAGCAGACACTCAATGTAACTAAATTTGCACTTTAGAAGACTTCTCTTTTCTGAAAGTAAGAGGTGTAAGTTTGCAAAGGGAGATGATGAGTGAGTTGCAGTTTGCAAGATAAGATAATACTACCTGGATTCTCTCATGAATGCCAGAGTTTTTGAGGGCTACTTTATTTCTCTTCTCTAGAATGTTTTTTTTACAGGCTCCTTTGAGAGACTGGGCCCACCCACAAACCCAGCTGCATGAATGGCTTTCCCCAACTTGGAGGAGACACTGTCAGCAGTCAGTAATATATCTGTATATGGTTTTCCAATGTGGAAATAAAAAGCCTTAAATCACGAGACATGCTACAGAAGAGAAGTTTGGACCTCATGATTTCATAGACCAGAGAAATACAGACTTTTCACTTGGGTAGTGGCAAACAACCTCTCTCATCCCAGAGGGGATTTCATGAAACACGCATGGGAGACACCTGTCTGAGTTGACTGATCCACACAGGGGACTGTGGCTGGAAACAAATGTCCCATTTATGAGTTGGCTCTGACCCAAGAGCTCCAAAGCCCTTTCCTATCCCAAGGGAGACCAGAGTGCTCCCTGGAAACAGAGATTCCAATTACTTTAAGATGAGGAAGGAATAGAGGAAATTTTACAAAACGACAGCCAGGCCTCTCTGAGAGGCTTGTCCTGAAAGCTCCTCACCTCTGTTCTCCTTGCACACTGCCCACACACACAGACTGTGTCCACACACACAGAGCCCCCATCCTCCTGAGGGAAATGGCTTAATTAAAACCACACTTCACACTGCCAATCTGGATATGCTAGCCTGAGCTTCAAAAATGTGTTAGAAGAATGTCTGGAGCTCACTTGGTCTTTCCCAGAAGGGACCTTTTCTTGGAAACAAAAATGGCAAATTCAACAGATGGAGAGGACAACCTTGGCTTTTAATTTTCTGCTGGTCCATGGGTCAATGCTAACCACTCCTATTTTTCTTCTGGGTCATTGTCTCATTACGTGCTATGCAGCTTCCACTCTTTACATGAATCTAGCAGAAGTGACCAGATGGGATATTCCATCACCAAGCCCAAGACATTGTTCAACAGAGTGATAGCTGTTGAAGAGCATCAAATATGGCAAGATCCACTCCTGATTTCTAATTCTATCTTTTCTTGGTCAAGCAAGAATTCAGTGAAACACTATCTTAGTTGCTTTTCACTGTCACTCCAATAAGAAACACGCTGAAAAAGCAATTTAAGAGAAAGGGGGTTTATTTTGATTCACAATTCAAGCTTGTAATCAGTCACAGTTGAGGAGTCCCAGCAGTGAGAACTTGAGGTATCTGGTCACATACCATTCATAGTTCAGCAGCAGAGAGTCAGAGAGGCATGTTCTTGGCTTACTTTCTCCTCTTTATATGGTCTAGAAGATCAGCCTAGAAAATGGTGCCACCTACAGTGAAGGGGACTTCTCACCTCAATTAGCATGATCAAGGTAATTGGCTAGTGCACACCTTGGGGTCTGTCTCCCAGGAGACTCTGGATCTCATCAAGTTGGCAGTTGTGATTAATCATCACACTTTGTTTCTATATGTGTGAAGTGAGAATATTAAATATCTCATTCAGGTGTCAACTCATTGACATATTTTCACTATGAGAGAAAAATATAACCCTTATTATTATAATTATCAGAGTGAGGGGGTGGGTTTGGCTCAGCTGTTAAGAGTACTTGTTGTTCTACAAAAGACCAGTTTGATTCCTAGAACCTATATCAAAGGTCCAGCCCTAAGGGATTTGTCATTTTCTTCTGGCCTCCTAGGGTACTAGCATTCAGGTGTACATAGCCTCACACAAACATACAATGCACATAATTAAAAATAAAGCAAATTCCTAAAAACACCCCACAAATTAGTATTGGAGTGTTATTAATAGGGAATTGGACAAAAGCATTAAGAAATTAATAATGAATGGCTGTTTGTTAACACACTATTGGAACTTAGAAATTTTATTTGCCTCTATTGGTACCACATACTGTCTTCTATAGAAGATTTCCAAATATTCAGTGTCTAAGATCTTGCTTTCATGTTCTAAAATTCTACACTTTTGTTGTTCATTTATTCATTCCCTCAGCAAACATTTCAAACAAAAATCTAGCATTTAATATTCAGTCTTTTCTGTATACCATGTAATGAATTTGGCAGTACACACAGATAAGCTTACAATATCAATTAGTAACTGCTACTGGAGAGATGGGTTAGAGGTTAAAATCACTGACTTTTCTTCCAGAGGACTCAGGTCCAATTCCTTGTTTGCACATGGCAGCTCACAGCTGTCTACAACTCAAATTTCCATACATCGAATGTCCTTTTCTGAATTTCATAGGTACCAGGCATGCATATAGTGTACAGGCATACATGCAAAACAAAGCACTCATACAAATAACATAAAAATTCCTAACATACTTCATAACAATCAAATATATAATTCATTAATACATCATTTCTACCTTCTCTTGTAAGGTTTGGTGATAGCTCCATTCTTCTCTATTCAAACTATATTCACCAGGATAGAAATAATATTTTGTTTATATATTTTGACAATTTAAACCAGACTTATTATTTTAAATTGTGTGCCTTTGTGTGCTTGTGTATCAGTACTTGCATGTGTATAGGTGCCTACAGAGACCTGAAGTGTTATTTTCCCTCTAGGACTGAAGTTATAGGTGACTGTGAGACCCTGTTGAGGGTACTGGTAATTAAATTAAACTCAGGTACTCTTCAAAACCATGAAGAGCTCTTAATTTCTGAGCAATCTCTGGCTCCTTTTATTACCACTTTATATACATTTACAAAATAGTCTTTGACAATTTCATATATTCATGCAGTACAGTTTGATCAGACTCACTCTTTGTTACTGTCTTTTTACCCTATGCCCTCTTCTGCAGAACGCCTTCTGCTTTGTAGTTCCCCTACTACTTTCATGTAATTTTTGTATGTATGACCCACTGAGTTCAATTAGTGTTGTTTACACGAGCATGGATGGGGTACAATGTACTGGAGTTTTGACAACTAACCCAATGTGAAAAGATGTATTCCTCACCTTGGGGACTTATTAGACGCCAATAACTCATGAGGAAGAGTGGGGTCTCATGAGCTCCTCCCTTTATCATTGATGGAACATTGACAGACTGTAGAGGAATTTGGATGTGATGAGACCAGCAACCTGGCTGTCTCTGAATTCCACAAACTGAACTGCACTCACTGAACAGCACCAAACTGTATTAAACTCCTGTCTGACTGCCAACTGACTACTGAACTGTACTGAACTGCATATGATCCAACTGGAGTGCAGACATGCCACATACTTTTAAATCCCTGGGAACTGGAGCTACAGATGGTTGTGAGACATTATGTGGGAGCTAAGAGTCAAATTCAAGTCTTTTGAAAGAGCAGCCAGTGTTCTTAACTGCTGAGCTACCTGTCTAACACTTATTTATAACTTCTTGATGACATCATATACATTTTTAATATAAAAGTAACTTAGTCACCAGAAGTAATTGTCCTCTCGCTAATTGCTGAATAAGCTAACCCTTTCTAGTTCTTTATGAACTCTGGTTGGCTGGTTCAACTCAGCTGTTCTATTCCAAAACTCCTCTCTAAGATGACTGACTCAAACTGGCTTCTCTCAGCTTCTCACTAAATTGTTTTACTTGGAAAAACTGCCTCTGAATTCCACAAACTGAACTGCACTCAACTGAGTTGCACCAAACTGTACTGAACTCCTGTCTGACTGCAAACTGACTAAACTAAACTGCACTGAACTACATGTACTGTACTGTCTTCTCTACTGAACTCTCTATTGTATTCTACTCTATTATATTTCTTCTCTACTCTCTCTCCATCCTGTACCCTACTCTACTCTCTATTCTATTGTACTGTTCTTAAGTAGCTTGAATTTCCTGTCTGTTCTCCTAAGAGTTGGGTGTATCTTATCCTGACTCATTCTGTCAAATCTTTCTCCAATTCATCACTTTATCTGCTCCTCAATTAGGTATCATTTCCAAACATGGCTGCATCCTTCTAAAACTAACTTTACCTTTAATGTTTGGGATTAAAGGTGTGTACTAAGGGATTGTCTGTATTCCAGCCAGAGGGATTAAAGATTTGTCATTCCAGCTGGATTACACAGACCTAGAAGGTCTTTGTACGAGGATCCTTTCCAGAGCTGGAACCATATCTAAAGACCTGGGTTAAAATTCCTCTGCAATGGAGCTGACCCTGTGAGGGACTTGTAAAGGTAACCACAGCTGCTCTGAGGTTGGAATGTAACGGCCGCATCCTACCCAGAAGAGTTCTACAGCTCACTTCTTTATATTCTGCCTCTTGCATTTTTTCTGCCCTCTCTTCTCTGATGCTCCCTAAACTCTAGAAAGGGTGATATAGATGCCCACTTAAGTTAAGTACTAAGAAGTCCCTTATTCATAGGACTTTGAACTACTCTAAGTCTCCAACAATGGTCATGTTCTGCAAAAATAAACTTCCCTGACAATATAATTTCAAACAAATTTCTTAGCTGCAGAGTATAATAAACATCTAAATTTTAATTGTGTGTGTGTGTGTGTGTGTGTGTGTGTGTGTGTGTTTGTGTGTTAAACACACTGGATCTAATCTTGGGCATTATGCATTGTAAATATCTTCTGTGTCATAACAAATTCTTCTGCTATCATTCTGTCCTGGATCTCAAATGGTTATATCACATCATCTATATAGATCCTTGTCCTAGGTTTACAACCTAGCCTCTAAGGCAATGATGATTGACTTAAAGTGTCTACTTGAATGGACTGAAGGATGCTCAACTGATAACATACTCTTTGTGAAAGAGCTGCATTTGAGCAGGCAGATTATATAAAGTGCTCCATTCATAACATTGTGAATAAACATCACCAACATGTTGAGGGGCTGTACATTATTAGTTTTTCTCATTGATCCTGCAAAAGCAATTCAATGAAGAAAAGATTATGCTAACTTTGGTTTAAGAAGGGATGCAGTATACTGTGTCAGGGAAAGAATAGGGCTCTGTCAGACTATTCCAGTGTCCAAAACAGTACCACCAGCCAGGGAGCATGTCTTCAAATACATGAGCTTATGCAGGACATCTTACATTCAAACCATGCAAGCCTACTAGAAGGAAAAAGTAGAAAAAAATTAAACTTATTTTTTCTGCAATTGGCTTATCTACCTCTCTCTCTCTCTCTGTGTGTGTGTGTGTGTGTGTGTGTGTGTGTGTGTGTGTGTATGTGTGTGCGTGTTCCTAAACAGGCCTGTGGACTCTAGGAATTATAACAATGATTATACCTTACCACATTCACTGGCTCATAGTCTAGGGATTATACCATCCATTGATTTCCTGGATCTTAGGTCTTTGGATTCATTTATGTTAACATATGGAATTATACTATCAGATCTACTTATTTTTTCATTTATAGAGAACAGTATGAGGGATTTCTTTATCTTTGTATTTGTGTGGAGCCAATTCTTATAGTAAATGTCATACAGACACAGACAGATGCACAAACACATATATGCATGATTGAAAGTAGGGCATTAGGTTCTATGAACCACTGTAGAAAGGAGAAAGCACAGTAATTCATAATTATGGGGCACTAGTTGAGGAAATCAGAGACAAAGACACAAATCTCTATTCCTTCCTCTTATAAGTATGGTGCTGGGGAGTTACTTATTTATATTGTTAAGAGTGGCTCTTTTAATTAAGTGGAACCATATCTTATGATACAATTGTATCTCTTCATGTGTCAGCATATGATAGTGGCCAGCATGATAACACAGCCCTTTACAATTGCATCTACTGCTCTATAGTTTACCTTTCTCTCTGCACGTTCTTGGTTGCCTGAGTTTATGTCCGCTATATTATCCTGGCATCAGCCTCTGATTTCTATAAGGTATGGCTAAAAATACACAGTATTTTCATTACTTTCATTTATAAATAAAACTGAGAAAAAATATTTTAAAAATCTGTACCAAAAAGAAAAAAATGAAAGAAGGGCCATCCTATTTTTTCAGGACAGCATCTTAATTTTATTCCCTTTAATTTTTTCTTTATTTTCAACTAATATGTCAATCAAGGATTGCAATAGGTTTCATGATGATATTTGCATATGTGATTTCAATGTACATTGATGATATTCACCCACTGTATTACCCTCTCCTATTTCCAATCCCACCTCCCTTCTTTATACCCAATAGTCCCCTCATTACTTTTCTTCACCCTAAGTTCCACATATGAGAGAAAAAATCTAGTATTTTTGTCTGTATGGCTCACTTGTTTAATTAATATGATGAAATTCAATTTCATTCCTTTTCTTGCAAGCATAATTTCTTTGTGGATTAATATAACTCTGTTCTTGGACATTATCTCGTTTCTGTGATAAAATAATTTACAGTGGCAACATGTGATTAGTCAGTGTTTCCTTCCTATATAATGTGAGTCAGGTCAGGTGTTTTCTAAGCAGTAGAAACTAAGTGTAAGAGAAGAAATCATAGGACTCCTAAGATATATGGATTTATGTTTGTTTGTTATCTAGACATATTAGAGAAAGTCAAATTAGTTGCTATAAAAAACACCATTTTAACTCATGGCATAGTCATCAACCTTTCAGACATAATAAAAAGTTAAAAAATGAAGGGGGTATCCAGGGTAGTTGAAAGCATATGGAAGGGCTCCAGATGAAGAAAGGGCAGGGGACCTCCATTATCAAACACATTTTGAAGAACAAGTAGCAGTAGAAGAGGTAATGTGGATTGTTTGGAGTGTTTTAATATGTTGTAAACCATTGAGTTATTTATTTTTTAAATAAATCTACATGGGAAAGTTTTTCTTATCGCTTTTATTTAAACTATTCCCCCATTCAGCATGCTTTTTTTCTCTGTAAATGTGTGCTCATATTCTGCCCATCCTATATGAGTCAGAGATTTGAATGTTTTCTACTTATTTTGACAATCTCATACATGTACAGGAAGTTTTGTGATTATAGTCACTCAAGTTACCTTCTCACATCTCCTTCCCTTTGCTGCTGACATTCTTCTTCCTTTTCCTTCCTCCTTTCGTGTCTCTTTTATGCTATTTGTGCTTGTTGCTGCAGATGCAGTGTGTCTGCGACCTCCAGAGCCATGTTGTATGCAGAAGGCCACATTTCACAGCACTTAACACCATTCTCTGCATCTTACACTCTTCCTGGCTGTCTTCTGTGATGTTCCTCACACTCAGACTGAATGACATAATTGTCCCATTCAGGCATGAGCACATAGCATTTATTGTCAGCACCTTGGCTAGCCATTAATCTTGTCTTTGACCATTGTCTATTAACAAAATATTTACGGGCCCAAACAGTAATAACTAGAAGGCAGTTTAATGACATGTCCATTTAGCAAATAATCAGTAATAGATTCCCTTATGAGGCTGGTGACCTTCTGAACCATATGTGACCAGGTTTGTAGCACTAGGAGTTTATTTTCTTCCATGGAATGGGTTTCAAATCAAATTGGGAAGCACATTCTTGTCTTTTTTTTTCAATATTTATTTATTTCTTCAAGTTACATCTCAATCACATTCTCCTCCCTCCCCCAATTCTGGTCCCATCCTACTACTCTCTTCCCCTTCATCCTCCTATCCACAGCTCTCTCTTTTAGTCCAATAAAAGGCTCTTTTTCTTATAAGAATAAATATAAAACAAAACAATAAGAACAATTAGGCAACAATTATGAAAATTATAAGGTATAACATACATTACCAATATCTAGTCCATATGTATTTGACAACTGATAATAATATTCTATTATCTATCTATCTTGATGAGTTTAGCGTTTTATATCTAATTCAGTTTCCATTCTAACTTGCATTACCAACTTAAAAACATCTTAGACCTAAAATATCCTTTTAATTCCTAAATAACTTAAAACTTAACTGTGATATTATAACAGTCTAGTCTTCACCCACATCAGAGACCTGAGAAGGATAAATATAGCTGAATAAAGAAGAAGTGCAGAGCAAGCAGCTTCTAAAACTAAGAAATGGCAGACAACTGGCTGCCTGGACAGTCGCCAACTTCTGTCAGTACATGGGGCATCTATCTTCAAACTTTTGGCCCAGTATCTCTTTCAGACATTAATTGTAAAGCGTAATTATGAATGACTTGCCTACTCTGTCTTGGCAGACCTAGGCTCTTGACTTACCTGCTTCCAATTTTTGCCTTTTCGGATAGCAGTCTGTCTACAGTTGAAGCAAGGGCTTTTACTTGCCCAGTGACAAGCTTGCCACTAATGCAGCCATCTCCAAATGGTGAATCTTCAATGCTCATCATCCCCTTGGAGGAGAATGGGGATAGATGTCAGGAACTGACATGTCTCAATACCAAAAAATCTTAAGTTAAGAGAACATCTTTGAATGCTATATTCTACAATTCTCTTGACATTTTTGAAGACCACCTATCTATCTCTGTATATTTGGATAAGCAAATGTTGTTTTTTTCTTAGCAACTTGATTTCTGATTAACTTAGAAAACATGTGTGATACACTACATTAGTACCTAACAAAATGACATGTTTGAATGACTATTAGTTTGCATTTCTTAATTATCCTAAACAGTTTGTGACAGTTACTATCAAAAGACCAAAACATCACATTGCATTTTTAAGAGGTACATAGGTACAATACCTTAAAAAGTTAACCTTAATTTTATATCTATATATAAAAACCTATACCAATGTAACCAAATATAACCTTAATTTTGTATCAATATACAAGAAAAGTGTTCAGACACCAAAGAAAAAAAGTAGCCCAGATGATCCAACCTTACAGATTGCCTCAATAGCTGCTTCCTCAAAAACCTACATCCAGAACAAATTCAAAACAGCTAACTAAGATGGTTCAGTCCCACAGACTGTTCCAGTCAGGACTTCAGTAATGCCTGGAACCTTCTGGCCCAAAGTTCAGTTTTTGACTATCAACTTCTTAGTACATTTAAATTGCTTTGCACAAACAGATTGCACAACAAATGTTACTATTAAATTGATTAATCATTTTTATATTCTTCTTTGGGCCCCCCCAAAAGGTTTCCTACATCCAAAATCAGCAGGAAGCAATTTTAAGAAAGCAACATCTCATTTCCAGAAGGTGGGGTGGGTGATATATACATTGATCATTTGGTAAGTAATAGATGTTTGTTGTTACTTAGGGGGATTTGTTACAAGTTGCTAAGTGGTCTTGTTAAACAAGGTTTAGGAGGTTAGACCCAGGGATTTCTCTCTTTTCCTTTCCAATGTCCTTCTCACCTATGTAGGGGTAGGAGGAGACTTGAAAAGAGAAAAAAAACAGGATATAGACATGATATAGGAATGATAAAGAAAAAGGGGAAGCATATTTTTTGTAATTTTTAAAATGTGTATTTATTACTTCAAGTTACATCTCCATCACAGTGCCCTCTTTCTACCTCTCCCCATCCCACCCTCCCACCCTCTTCCGCCTCTACCTCCTATTGTATACCTCCAGAGTGGGGTGTTCCTACATATCAGTCCTCCTGCATTTTAGCAGTCATATGAGGGCTAAGAACTTCCTCATGTAGTGGGGGCCTACATGGCAGCACCATTAGGGCAAAGTGTCCCACTAACAGGAAACAAACTCCATGTTCCTTTTCCTTTTGGTGTATTGTTTGTAGGATAGTTATCCTGTACTATATGGCTAAAATCGGGAAGCACATTCCTTTTTTTTTCTTTTTTTTGTGTTTTTTTTTAATAATTTATTTTTTATTTCTTCAAGTTACATCTCAGTCACAATCCCCTCCCTACTCCCCCCCTCCAGTCCCACCCTTCCACCCTCCTCCCCCTCAACCCCCCCATCCTCGTCCCTTCTTTTTTTTTTTTTTTTTTTAGTTTAAGGTATTTATTTTCCCCCCAACAGCTCTCCCTTTCAGTCCAAATAATGGTTCTTTTTCTTATAACTATAAATACAACACAAAACAACAGAAATAAATAGGCCACGATTATAAGAGTTATATGGCTTAGCATACATTCCCAATGTCCAGTCCATATGTATTTGGCACCTGACTTTAACATTCTACTATCTAACCATCTCCATGAGTTTAAAGTTCTATATCTAACTCAGCTTTCATACTAACTCGCCTCATAATTTTAAAAATATCTTCTTAGATCCAGAACACCCTCTTGATTCTTAAACAACTCAAAATTTAACTATGAGACTCTAGCTATCTATTCTTCAACTACCTCAGAGACCTGAGAGGGATAAATATATCTGATTATATAGGAAGTGCAGGGCCTGCAGCTTCCAAAACTAAAAAATGACATACCAGTGGCTGCCTGGACAGTTCCCATTTTCTCTCCATACATTACAGCATCAATCTTCAGCCATTTGGCCCCATTTTTCTGACAGACATTGGTTGTAGAGCAGGAATTATGAAGGACTTACCTACTCTGTCTTGGCAGAGCTAGGCTGTCGACTTATCTGCTTCCAAGTTTTGTCCTTTTTGGACAGAAGTCTGTCTACAGTTGAAGCAAGTGGTTTTTCTTGCCAAGAGAATGGCTTACCACCAATTCAATCATCTCCCACTGGAGATTCTTCGATGCTCATCTTCTACTTCCCCAGAAGGTAGGGAGGGTGTTCTCCCCCTTTGGTTATTTGATAGATAGTAGAAAATTTTGTTATTTAGGGGAAAAGACTACAAGCTGTTAAATGGTCTTCTAAATGGGTTTTGGAGGTTAGACCCAGGGACTTCTCTCTTGTGCTTTTCTGTATCATCCTTTCTCTCCTATATAGGAGTGAACAGACTTGAGAAAAATGGGACATAGACATAGTATAGGAAAGAACAAGAAAAAAGGACAGATTATTGAATATAGCCTTATACCTTTGTATACTGATACAAAATTAATATTATATTTGGCTAAATTGGTATTGATCATTGTATATTAATGCAAAATTAAGATTGTATAGGGCTACATCGGTATTGATCTTTGTATATTGATACAAAATTAAGATTATATTTGGCCACAATGATATTGACCCTTGTATATTAATGTAAAATTAAGATTGTATTGGGCTACATCTGTATTGATCTTTGTATATTGATACAAAATTAAGATTATATTTGGCCACATTGGTATTGATCTTTGTATATTGATACAAAATTAAGGGTAATGCTTCTTAAAGGTATTGTTCATAGTAATACTTAAAAATGAAATGTCATGTTTTGACCTCTCGCTACCAACCGACATAAACTGTTTAGGATAATTAAGAAACGGAAACTAATAGTCATGAAAACGTGTCATATTGTTAGTTACTATGACAGTCTATAACAGTTATTTTCTAAGCTACTCAGAAATCAAGTTGCTAAGAGACAAGCAATATTTGCTTATCTAAATATAAGAGATAAATAGGGCATCTTCAAAAACCTCAAGAGATCTGCAGAACATGGCATTCAAAGATGTTTTCTTAACTTAAGATTTTTTGATATCGAGACATGTCAGCTCCTGACATGCACCCCCTATATTACTCCAAGTAGAAGATGAGCATCGAAGAATCTTTTTTTTATTTTAATAAATAAATTTATTTATTTGTTGCTTCAGGTTACATCTCCATCATATTGTCCTCTTTCCCTCATTCCCAGCCCCACCCTCCCACCCTCTACCGCCTAACCCTTCCATCCCACTCCTCTGGAGTGGAGTGCCCCTACATAACAGACCTTCGACCCAGTTCAGAAGTCATATGAGGGCCAAGAGCCTCTTCATACACTGGGGGCCTACAAGGCATTACCATCAGTGAAAAGTGTCTCATTGCCAGGGAGAGAAAACTAAAAAACAAACAAACAAACCAAAAAAGTCTATGTCCATGGGGAAGCACATTCTTAACACTGTTTCAGCTACTATATCTTGTCTGGCATGTCAGTATCAAGGCACTGACTACAGGATCCTTTACATTATGAGTTCATTGATGATTCTTCTACCCAACATCAAGCACTTTCCACCCCTGTGAATGCTAACCACTGTGGAGGAAGTTTCATTGTCAGTTTTAGTTTGATATTTATGTGTTCTGTATCTAAAACATGTAGTCTGATTAAGTAATAGTCTTATTCACTATCCTTAAAATCAGACAACCACTCTAAGTCCTTGTCTACTCTTTGCCATCCATGGCCATAGCATTAGGCATGACTCCTAGAGTTTCCTATTCAGTTTACACCTCCTAGTTCTTCCTTTTTCTTTGTTTAATACTTTTGTTTTCTGAGCTCACAGTTGAATTGTCTACTGGCTCTTAGGGACCAAAGAAAAATAATTTGAAGTGGCTGGATAGAGAATTCTGTGGCAGCCAGCCATCTCTTCTTTCCAACATATCAACCCAAAGAGAATGGAAGGAGAAAAATAGGGCACCCCGGAGGCAAGAATCCTTTAAAAATCCCCTTCTTATTTGGGGAGAATGAAAAAGTTCTATTCATGACTTTTACCACTAGGTTTGGGCCTTTTCTGAAAAACAACAAGGAATTTGGAATCTCTGCTTAAAATGAGTGTAAATATTTACTCACATATGCTGAAATATTCTTGTGACATTTAGTCTGATACATACTGCTGGCAGAGAAAGATGCTCTTGAGCCAAACACAGGAATTTTTTATTTTTAATCTTCCTTGGGAGTAGAACAAACATTTGCAATGATATAAAATGTATTAAAGTCACAGGCCCTTGAATTTATAACCAGTAAAATGTAAAGAAGTATTTTATTGCTTGGAGTTCTTATATTAGCACATCCTGTATCCCTTACTCTTATTATTCTTCAAACAAGAACAAGGTCATTCTTATTATCATTATTATAATTAGACAGATAGAGGTACATGAATTTGTTTGTCTTAATAGTGAGAAAATAATGTTTATTGAATACATGCCTCTGCTTGTAGAGATTTGATCACTGGCAAAGTATCTGCACATCCATGATCTAGGACATGGTCAGCACTCAATTTTTGTTGTCTCACATTTTTGATGTTACAAACTATTTGTCAAAAGTCTAAAAATATTTTATTATTTAGTAAGAGGATAGATGAACTTAGTATGGAAATCTTATTGTTTCTATAGGTGAAACAACTGATTCTCAAAGTGGACAAATTTCTTAAAATTTTTTTTTAATTATGTATCAGGGTATTAAATGATTTTTACATATCAAGCCCTCTAGTAGGACCTGGAATGTACTATGCATCAATGGCATAGTAGTTATATAATTTACTAAGAGGAAGGCACATAAATAAGTAGGAATTAAATAACTGAAATAAGTAGGGAGGGCACCTGGGAGGGAATGGGTACCTGATGCTTACTGGTGATGCATATAGGAATAAAAAAGGACAGAGGATGAGTTTGGTGCAAGCTGAGGTTCATTTTAATTTGAGAACAAGTCAAGCTGGGTAGGGTATTTTCTGTGGCAGAGAATGAGGGCACAGGTCTATTCTCAGGCAGGAGATATCTACACATCACATCTAAGTAAGCTGAATGCATAGTGGACATGCAGGAGATCTAGAGACTGGTTCTTTTGGTAACAGTGGGTATATGAAGGGAGAACACTGGAACTCAGCTGCCAGATGCTGATCTTAATGACAACAAATGGAAGACCCAAGACCTGGATTTCTTCTGCCTCTTTACTTTTGTCTGCCACTTCTCAATTCTGAGGAAATTATGTGTGTGGCAATGTGTTTGTGCTTAGAATTTACATGCGAACAAAAGCTTTTCATGTTAATATCTGGTAAAGAACTTTTAAGAATTAGATATTAATCTAAGGGCAGTTCAAATCACAAAAATATTTTTACTTCAAACACTTTCATCAGTTTTCAGTAGGCTTAAGAAAATTATGGATAAAACAAACAAACAAGCAGACAAACAACATGCTGAAGATTCCAAAGTAGAAAAAAAATGACATTTGTAATTGAATAAAAACATAACATTTGTCAGTTCCTTGGGAGTTACTGAAGTCTTTGGGTATCATGTGTCCTTTGTAAGTTGCAAGTGCTCCCTGTAGAGATGTTTACCAGGATGCCTTATTTATTTATATTTCTAAGTCAGTGATTCTTTGAACCACTCCAGTTGTTCTCTCAGCCAAGCTGAAGGATGCATGACTGAGTTATTGATAAGAAGCTCTCATCCATTCTTTCTACCTAAGGCCTGCTTCCCGGTTCTGACTTGGCCAACATCCATCAATAATGGAAGTGTTCAGAATAGACTTTCATGAACTCACAACATAAAACAGTCTTCTAGATGTGCATGCCACAGTATTTGCACTTGCCCTTGATGCAACATCACAAGTATAGTTTAAACAACCAATACAATAGTAGTTTGTATTTTAATACCTATTTTCCCAATAGGCATTAAATAGGTTCTGCACAATGCCTGGAAATAAATATGGTCTTCTTCATGTAATAGGAACTCAATAAATGAGTTAATTCACACTAATATCAGAAATAACAGTTCATCACATTTGACAATGATGTCTAAATCTGTCAGCTACCAACATAAATAAATCTATAAACATAATCCATAATATAAACAAACTAAAAAAAAACCCACATGATAATCTCATTAAATGTAGAAAAGATCTTTGACAAATCCATACCCCTTCTTGGAGAGACTAGAGACACATTTTGACATACTTTAACATAATAAAAACACTTTATCACAAGCCCATAGCTAACATCAATTTAAATGGAAAGGAACTCAAAGCAATTCCACTAAAATTGAGATTGTCCATTCTCTCCATACCTACTCAATATGCTACTTGAAGTCTTTTTTTTTTTTTTTTCAAGACAGGATTTTTCTGTGTATTCTTGACTGTCCTGGAACTCAGGACAGTAGACCAGGTTGGCCTTGAACTCACAGAGATCCACCTGCCTCCTGAGTTCTGGGATTAAAGGCATGTGCCACCACCCTGGCCATTACAGACAGCTGTTGCTGGGATTTGAACCCAGGTCCTTTGGAAGAACAGCCAGTGCTCTTAACCACTGAGCCATCTCTCCAGCCCAAGACATTGTTTTCTTTTTTTTTTTTTTCCTTTTTGGGTTTTTTTTTTTTTGAGACAGGGTTTCTCTGTGTATCTCTTGCTGTCCTGGACTCACTTTGTAGACCAGGCTGGCCTTGAACTCACAGAGGCCCACCTGGCTCTGCCTCTGGAGTGCTGGGGTTAAAGGTGTGTGCCATCACACCAGGTAATTACGGATAGTCATAGTAAAAAAATAGTATTATTGGCACAAGCATAGACATTTTTGTTGTTGTTCAACAGAATTGAATTGAAGACCCAGTAATAAGTCCACACCTATGAACACCTAAGTTTTGACAGCAACCAGAAATGCACACTGGAATGTAGCTAGTGTTCTGCTACTTTCTGGGTTCTTTTTTTCACTTCCACCATTCTCCATGCCTCCACTTCTGCCTTTTCAACTCCCAGCACTAGATAGGAGAGATAAAAGGATAGAGAAGAAAGGGGGCATCATTGTTATTAGATGATTTACTGCTGATAACTGGCAAGGGGTTCTTTGGGGGCAAGTTTGGCCTCCGCCATCAGGATATCTAATTTCTTTTTGTTTCTTTGTTCATGACTATGCAATTAACAGCATTCAACCACCAACCAGCCACAACTTATAGAGGCTCTAGCATACATCCTTTGAAAAGTTGCCAGAACTCCAAATGTCACCCACTCACAGAAACTATCTGCAGCTGGCAAAAATAACACCTCTGCTAGAGCACAAGGCAATTCATGGTCACTGGAATATCCTGCCACCTGGGATTAAAATGAAAACATATTCTTATAATCCTTCTGTGTTTTTTAAAAAAAGAAACCAACATTACAAAATTCTAATTACACTGAAGAAATAAAACAGCATCTTCAACAAATGATGTTGGTCACACAGGATTGTTGCTTCTAGAATAATCCAAATTGATCCATATTTATCATCCTGCAAAAACCTCAACTCCAAATGTATTAAAGATTTCAAAATAAAACCAAATACAGTGAACCTGATAGAAGAGAAAGTGTAGATAGCTTTGCACTAATTGACACAGGATAAGACTTTCTGACAGATCATTGATAGCTCAGGTAAGATTAATAATTAATAAAACTCATAAAACTGAGAAATTTCTTCATGGCCAAGGACACCATAATTTGGACAAAGTTACACCCTACAGAATGGGGAAAGATTTTCATGAACTATGCATTCAATAGAGAGGTAATACCTAAACTGTATAAAAAATAAAAAAAAACTGGATATCAAGAAACAAGCCATTTAAAAAATGAGACACATATCTAAATAGAGAATTCTTTAAATAGAAAACTCAAATAGCTGAGAGACATTTACAGAAATGTTCAACATTCTTGGTCATTAGGGAAATATAAATCAAAACAACTTTGAGATCATCAGAATGGTTTAAATCAATAAAAACAGTGACAGCTCCTGATGATGAGGATATGGAGCAAGGAAAACACTTATTCATTGTTAGTGGGACTTAAAACTTGTACAACCACTATGGAAATCAGTGGTGTCACTCCTCAGGAAGATGGGAATTAATCTATTTCAAGATCCAGCTATACTCCTCTTGGGTATATATCCAAAGCACACTTTATCTTACCAGAGACACACTTGCTCAGTCATGCTCATTGATGCTCTGTTCACAATAGCCAGAAATAGGAAACAACCTAGACGTACCCCAACAGGTGAACAAGTAAAGAAAACGTGAAACACTTGCACAATAGAATGTTTGTCAGCTATTAAACAGAATGAAACTGTGAAATTTATAAGTAAATGGGTGGAACTAGAAAAAAATCTTTCAATTTAATGAGGTGACCCAGACGCAGAAAGACAAATATGGTATATATTCATCTATATGTGGATATTAGCTATCAATTCACTGCTAAGCAAGCTACAATCCATAGAACAACAGAGTTTGGTATAAAGTAAGGGACTAGGGTGGACAAATAGCTCTTCCTAGAAAAGGGGAATAGAGTAGATAGTTATGGATGGATGGGTGTGGGAAAGAATGGAACAGTAGGATAAATTAGGGAAATAAAGAGAAGAAGAGGATGAGAGAGGGAATACAAGGAGAAATTTAAAGCTCATATAATTAAAAGGGTAGTATGCAAACTTAGTACATAAGAAGCTTCTTAAAATATATACTTAAATGAAGATGATCTAAATGAAGTCACCAAATGATTAAGGAGACAGAACTACAACTGGAAAGCTTTTATCAACAAATGAAGCTACCAGTACAGGGAATGGGTTACATCTAAGTGAGTCTTGACAAAACAGATCCCATAGAAACCAGAAAGCAACAGAGGCTGTGTCCAAGGCTCTATGTTTCTCTCTACAAACAGTTGGCATGGCCCTATTGTTGAAGACAACACCTACATAGCTCATTGAACATGGAAAACTAGAGCTGGTGCTTACATAGTGCCCTCACCCCTAGAACTAGTGTCTTTGATACAGGGAGGTATTGTGTACCCTACAAAGGATAAACATAAACAACGGCCCATCTAAAAGCCTAGATCTACAATGATGTCTTGCTTGCAAGATATACTAATACTGTAGTGGCACAAAACTTGTGTGAATAATCAATCAATATCTAAATTGACTTAAATCCCATTCCAAGAGATAAATCTTATACCTGACTACTGCTTGGGTGACTAAAAATTTGAACCTGAGACCTAGGGTAAAACAAAGAACTACTGTTCTCCTAAAAATATAACAATAATGACTCCTAATGGCATTCTACTATCAGCATAGATCACTGCCTTACTCATCCATTATCAGAGAAGCTTACTCCTATAGCAGATGGCAACAAATACAGAGACCTGCAGTCATACAATACATGGAGATGGAGAGACCTTGGAACAACCCTAAAGAGGATATCGCCATCAAATCCCTCCCTTTGGAACTCAGGAATCCCTTCAGAAGAGCAACAAAGAAGAGTTTAAGCCAGAGTGGACCCAGGACACTAAGGAAACAATATAGGATTCATGTACATATGAACACACAGACTGATGTAGCAGGCACTAGGTCTCCTTGAGTCTCCACCAGATGGGGTCCTAGAGCTGAAAGAAGTGGATACATGCCCCCATTTCTAACCCAGAATCTCTCTCCAAGTGATAACCACTTGCAATTGAAAATTTAGCTGTCTTCATGTGAGTTTCACTGGGGAATCAAACGACTTTTAAGGGTAGGCTACCTGGCCAATAGTAAATGGCCAACAAAAAATAAACTTAAAGGCATCTTTGGAGGTTCCTTGTATAATAGTGTAATCTGATGGCTTTTTAGTTTTTCTCTGTTAGTTTTTAAAACTTTTTATTTTTATTTTGTTTTACTTATGTAATATTTATTTATTTAAATTTTTGCTCTCTTTCTTTTTTTTAAACCTTACAGGTGTATGAATTCTGGCTTCAAATTTTGTTTTGTGATGGGATTAACAAGTGTGTATATGAGTAGTTCTCTGTGTTTATAACAATTTCTTGTGTATTTTGGGAGTCTTTTTCCTTCTGTTTGTTTGTTTGTTCTATTCTGATGTGTTATTTTTGTTGTAATATAATATCATATCATATATCCCATCTTATCTTATTGTATCATAACATAGCATATTCCCTAGAAGCTTGTTTATTTTTTATGACACATAGAAAGGTATGGATCTGAGTGGGAGCAGAGTTGGGGAGGAGCTAGGAGGAGTAGAGGGATGGAAGACTGTTATTAGAATACATAAATACTTTTAAATCTATTTTTGATTAAAGAAAAAAATGAAAATTTGGGATTCTTTTTTACTATTTCTGTAGGGAGGACTTTAAAATTTAGACAGAAGTTACCCTGAATCTGAAAATTGTTTTGAAGAATGTAGTCATTTTCTGTCCGTAGATCAGTTTCTATACTGTTGTCTTTCATTGCTGTCTTACAGTTTTCAGTACAGATTGTTTACAATAGCAATAATAAAATGATCTGGAGATGGTGGAGGTGGATGTATCATTTACATATCAACCACATTCCAGGACAGGCCTCATGTCCAGGAGGTGCTTATCAACATAAATGGACTCTGTGTGTATGTGGGTGTTGCCAGTTTTAGGTTTTTTTTTTTGTTTGTTTGTTTTGCTTTGAATTATTTTTCTCTACTTTTTTTCAGAGAGTAAGAACATAAAGTTGGGTGAGTAGAGAGGTGAGGAAGATTAGGAATGAGTTAGGAACAGGGAAGAACATGATCAAAATATTAAAAAATGTAATAGAAAATTTAAAAGTATTGCTTCAAGGAGTGAAATTAACCTACCATTTTAAGAACTGTTTGCTTCAGTTAACAGATTCTGAATAAGTTCTATGTGCTAGGTTTGGTACTAATTATCTGATATAGGTGTTTTCAGACATTCCAGTAGTTTTACAGGATTAACAATGGAAGTGGCAGATATTGTTTCTCTCAGTAAGGAAAAGTTGTTGGGAAATGATTGCCTTACAGATAAAGGTTATGAAAAGGCTATAGTTGTCTTGTTATAACCTGACGTGTGGCAATATCATTGGCTTTATTTATTAACATGCTCTTGTGCCAGTGACATTAATAAATATATTTGATCCTGAGTAATTATGAGAAGTAGATGGTTTGTACCCATTTCCTGATGACACATTAGAATTTCATGGATTACAACCTTTGCTTAAGCCTCCCTCTATAGTTAAAGAAGGAATGGAACTGAGAATCAGGACCTGTCTGTGTGACTTTGTGCATGTTATCTATAATAATTTACACTAAGATGGTTTGTTTTTCCTAGTCCGACATGAGGAGTGAGTAACCAATACTCTTATATTCTAAGTTGAACATTTCACATCTGTGAGCACTGTTTCTGGCACTCCAACGGGTCTTTGTATCTTCATATGTCTCTTTGGTCCTTATGAGATCCTATTCCAATAGAAATTGTCACACCCAACTTACAAGTAAAAAGACTACATAAAGAAAAAAAAAAACTCATTTTCTAATTTCAACTCATTAGGTAGCTGACAAACATGATGTTCAGACATAGACTGGCTAAATCCAAGGTAAGAAATCATATCAATTTAACAAAGTAACAGAGACCTGAGAAAGACCTCATGGGATAGATGAGGATTAGCACTGCTAACACTGATCTTCAAACATCACTATGCATAACAATCACATAAAATTTTGCCAATGGTACTAGCACATCCTTCCTGATTCCATACATCATTCAATATAAGATAACAAGGAAGCTACAGTTTTACTAGCTTTCTAGTTTAAGGTAATGTGAGGTGACTCCAGTGGCCAGTATTCAGAGATTCCAGCATGGATATTTATTAAGGAACAACTTTTGATATATTTTATTGCTATTCCCAGAACTGGAGGGAGAAAATGACACATCTCCTTCTGGAAGAAGGCGGAGGCCTGGAGCTCCCATTCGTGAGCATTCTGCAGTTGGCTTCCGTTCTCCATCTCGATTAGGCCTTTCAAACCAATTACCATTACATATTGCTGAGATTTATAGTCCTTGGTATTTGAGGTTACAGGACTTCCGTTCTCAGGAAGGCGCTTCATGCCATCACTTCTAATCAGCTCAGCACAATGTCTGATTTCCCCTCTGTTCCATTAGAGTATTAATAGCCAGGCAGAATAGCCTCAATCAGAGTGCTTGGGGAAACATAAAAATTGGCTTTAGGGGTCTAAATTTTAAAGAACTTTCCTCCATCATATCAAAATAAAGTAAATGATTCAGCAAAAATGAAGAAGAAAATAATATTACTGACTTCCAGTAGCTAAGGTATAGACATAGAAAAATCAATCTGTAGTAGTGCAAATGTCATAACCTTCCAGAAACTTATTAAGGCAAAACAAGAGGAACTGTTTTCAAATTTAAGTTATAAATAATATGCAAAATATTTCTCAAACTATAAATTCATTTAATAGTTACAATATATAACTAGTGAAGAAACAATCAGATGAGTATAATGTATGTGGGAGAAACAACCATTAATTCTTTTATATCAATCCTTTTATCCTATATCCCTTCATGTTTCCATCCATCTATACACACATGCACCATTTACTCATTTACAACTTGTCATTCACTCAAACAACTACTTTATATGATTCCTTAGTCATTTCACTTTGATCTTGAGATATTTAAATTATGCTGTCCTTAGAGACTCAAGAAAGGTATAACCTGTACTCCAGTGCCTAGAGAGAAAAGGCTCTTCCAAGACCTGATTTGTCTTCCTCGCCTACATTTTCAGCCTTATTTTTATTCCTTTTGTCCCATATAAACCAACTTATATATCTTTGCACGTTTACTTTTTAAGATTAAAATAACTTCTTCTCTTCATTTTTGTCAGCATTTACTCAAACTGGTTTTTCAAGGGATTTACAAAACTCCGTTTCATGAAGTCTGTCCAGATCTTCTCGTCAGATGAAATATTTTTGTGCTAACAAATGTTTATTCACCTCATGAATTTTCAACTTCTATAATTAAAGAACAACAATTTTTCAATTATTGTCATATGTAATATGGCTTATCTAGGTTTCAATGAGCCAAATGGAGGCATTGTTCTCCAGGACAAGGTCTTTATATTACATTTCAACTTCTATCATACTCGCAAATTTTGACAATAATCACCATACTCACAAAAGTCCTGTTACTCGTACTTCATTGACAATGTCATATTTCTATTCATTTGTCCAATTATTTTTTTATTACTGAAAATAAGTACTTCTCTCACACAATGCATTCCAACTACAGTTTGGCTGCTCCTCTCCTCCCAATACCCCTTCCTACCTCCCCTCTTCCTCAAGTCCACTCCATTTTTATCTCCCATCATAAAAGTGCAGGCTTCCAAGAGACACCAACCAAACATGACAAAACAAATTCAATAAGGCAAAGTAAAAACCTTCACACCAAGAGTGAACAAGGAAACCCAGTAGGAGGAAAAGAGTCCCAAGAGCAAGTAAAAGAGTCAAGGTCATACCTGCTCCTAAAATTACAAGTCCCCCCAAAATACAAAGCTAACAGTAAAAACAGATCCAATTATATATTTTTCATGTATTCTTAATGAAACCTGGATATTAGACGTAAGTTGGATCAGTGTCTGCCACCTAAAATAATACACAATGTTCCTGAAGTCCCAATGACGTGGGGTCCATGGACCCCAAATAAATGTTCCAGAGCCATAACTATTAGCTAGCAGATGTCTCTTTTCCACCCACTTGCATTTGTTAGATTTCACAAGCTGGATGCTATATTTAGGAAAACAGCCCCAGGCTGAACCTGGTTCTTGAACAATAGGTGGTAAAAAGAAACTTGGTCTTAGTTTCTTGCAGAAAAATTCACATTCTGCCGAGTAATAGGGGCAATTAAATTCATGGTCCATGCATTTCTTGATCCAAGCAAATAGCATCTCTGAATTTAAAAAGATTACCAAATCTATGTTTGGTAAAGAATATATTACCCTTCTAGGAAAAGAATCTTCTTTCAGCTCTAGAATATATTTTATTCATTTTAAGATTTGGACATAACTATTCACATTTCTCCACTCATTGGAAAAAATCACCTGGCTTGGCTGAGATATAAAGCCATAAAGGAAGTACACAAACTCTATTTTGTTGAGTTTGTATATTAAACAACTTATCAATTCTCATTACATATACTACTTCCTATAACAAAATTCTCCCATTTTTACTTAATAAAAGATATTGTTACATTAAAACTATATTCTAATACAAAACATACCTAAAAGATTGTCAAGTCTATTCTACATTTATACTCAGTATTCTTCCTTTCCAGGTAATTTTTTAAAATCTTTATTACTTCAAGTTACATCTCCATCACAGTGTCTTTCAACCCCTCCTGGTCCCACCCTCCCACCATCTCCCCCCTCTGCCTCATATCCTACTCCTCTAGAGTGGGGTATCCTTACATACCAGCCCACCTCCAAGTTTAGCAGTCATATGAGGGCTAAGAGCTTCCTCATGCACTGGGAGCCTACATGGCAGCACCACAAGGACAAAATGCCCCACTAACAGATAACAAAGTCTATGTTCCTATTCCTTTTGGTGGGTTGGTTGTAGGATAGTTATCCTGTACTATATGGCTATAATCCAATTATAAGTGAATAGATGCCATGTGCATTTTTCTGAGTCTGGATTAGCTCACTTAGGATGAGTTTTCTTGTTCCAACCATTTGGCTGCAAATTGCATGATTTTGTTGTTTCTGATAGCCGAGTAGTATTCCATTGTGTAAATGTACCACAGTTTTTTATCTATTCATCAGTTGAGGGACATATGGGTTGTTTCCAGTTTCTAGCTATTACAAATAAGTCTGCTATGAACATAGATGAGGAGATGTCCTTGTGGTTTAGTGAGGAATCACTTGGGTGTATACTCAGGAGTGATATACCTGGGTCTTGAGATAGACTTATTCCAAGTTTTCTAAGATATCACCAGACTGATTTCCATGGTGGTTGTATAAGTTTGCACTCACACCAGCAATGGAGAAGTGTTCTCCTTTCTCCACAACATTGCCAGCATGTGCTGTCATTTCAGTTTTTGGCCTTAGCCATTCTGACAGGTGTGAGGTGGAATTTCAGAGTCGTCTTGAGTTGTATTTCTCTGATGATTAAGGATGTTGAGCATTTCTTGAAGTGTCTCTCTGCAATAGAGATTCCTCTTTTGTGAATTCTTGGTTTAGCTCTGTTCCTCCCTCCCTTTTTTTTTTTTTGAATTGGATAATTTGGTTTCTTGCCATTAAATTTCTTGAGTTCTTTGTAAATTATGGATATTAGCCCTCTGTCAGATTTGGGGTTGGTAAAGATCTTTTCTCAATCTGTAGATTGCTGTTTTGTTCCAATGACAGTGTCTTTTGCCTTACAGAAGCTTTCCAGTTTCATTAGGTCCCATTTACTGATTGTTAGTCTTAGAGCCTGAGCTATTGGTGTTCTGTTCAGGAAGTTGTCACCTGTGCCAATGAGTTCAAGGGTTTTCCCCACTTTCTCTTCTATTAATTTTAGTATGTCAGGCTTTATGTTAAGGCCTTTGATCCACTTGGACTTAAGTTTTATGCAAGGTGATAAGTAGGCATCTAATTTTACATGTCTACATCCAGTTAGATGAGCACCATTTGTTGAAGATGCTGTCCTTTTTCCATTGTACAGTTTTGGCTTCTTTGTCAAAAATTAAGTGACCAAAGATGTGTGGGTTCATTTCTGGGTTTTCAGTTTGATTCCATTGATCCACTGGTCTGTTTTGATACCAGTACCATGCTGTTTTTATTATTATTGCTCTGTTTAATAGCTTGAAATCTGGGATGGTGAAACCTCCAGATATTTTTTTATTGCATAGGATTGATTTAACTATTCTGGTTTTTTTTTTTGTTTTATTCCATATGAAATTGAGAATTGTTTTTTCCATGTCTGTAAATATTTGTGTTTGTATTTTGATAGGAATCGCAATGAATATATATATGCTTTTGGTAGGATGGCTATTTTTATTATGTTGATTCTACCTATCCATGAGCATGGGACATCTTTCCATCTTTTGATGTCCTCTTCAATTTCTTCAAGAACTTGAAGTTCTTTTTCATACAGGTCTTTCACTTGCTTGGTTAGAGTTACCCCAGGTATTTTATATTTTTGAGACTATTGTGAAGGGTGTTGATTCCCTCATTTCTTCCTCAGCCAATTTATCTTTTGTATAAAGAAGGGCTTCAGATTTTGTTGAGTTAATTTTGTAGCCCATGATTGGCAGGTTAATTCCCCTGCATCTTTTCCATTCTATCTCTTTCCTACTTCACCTATCTTTGCTTCCATTCTTTTCTTTATCTATTTGCTTTGGACTGGAGTTTGTAGAATATATATTATGCATAAACATTCTTCTCATTATTAAAGAAATATGAAGATTTAATGAATTTTAAGATTATACATACTTGGGAAATTTTGTTAAGTGTTCTTACCTTTAGAGAGTGGAATTCTAGTCACTGTATTTTATTTCTGTTATAGCAACTAGTTATAAATGCTTTGCTCATGGGCATAGACTTGGAGGATGGGTCAGATAGCCAATGTGACTCTCTTCTTTTGTTTTGTTTTTTAATTACATTTGTTTATTATGTCAAGTTACATCTCCATCAGAGTTCCCTCCCTTCACTCCTCCTGGTCCACCTCTCCCACCCTCTACCCCCTCTCCTATCTATCCTATTCCTCCAGCAAGGGGTGCTTCCATATCTCAGTCCACCTCAGTTTATCAGTCATATGAGGGCTAAGAACTTCCTCTTGCACTGGGGGCCTATAGTTACACTAGAGCAAAGCGTCCCTAGAGCAAAGTCCATGTTCCTGTTCCTTTCTGTCTGTTGGTTGTAGGATAGTTTCCTGTACTAAATGGCTAAAATGCAGTTATAAGTGAATAGATGCCATGTGCATCTTTCTGGGTCTGGGTTAGCTCACTGAGGATGAGCTTTTCTAGCTCCATCCATTTGGCAGCAAATTGCATGGTTTCTTTGTTTCTGATAGCTGAGTAGTATTCCTTTGTGTAAATGTACCATAATTAAGGACACAATACCCTTCACAATAGTGACTCTCGTTTAAAACCCATATTCTCTTCATCTCACATATCAGACTTTGCACATGCTCATAGATTATTATCACAAGAACAAAGGACAGAAGAACATATTTCTTAAGTAATCAGCACTTGAGTTCAAAGAGCAGACTGACATTTGCAAGGTGTGGAGAAGGAACTCAAGCCATGAAAAGGCAAGAGATCATCTGAGACCTTGCAGTTTTTCAGTGTGTGAAATTCAAGGCTGGGGTTTAAATCTGGACAATGTTCAGTTCATGTAGCACAACATTGGGTGCTCTCTCTCTAACATTCATTTAAATCTAAAACTATAGCATGTAGGAATTGTTGCCATGTGTCCTTGGTTTATGTCTCTGGAAAACATGCCGAGTCCTAGAAAGGAAAGGAAACTCTCAGTCTTTTCTGATCTTTTACTTTTTGCATATGATGTTTATTTTTGTACTTTGTCCTGTAAAGAAGAAGCCTAAAATTTGCTATGAATTATTAGTATTTAAAAAGCTCATAGCTGTTTGTCTGAGTTCTTACAAAGTCAGAAAAAACAAAGTGATACACTGAGAGACAGAAGGAATGGGGAGCTTTCTGTCCAGTTGGATACCTGAAATGCTAGCTAAGAATCTTTTGCTTTGATAGGGTGAGCAAAGTAGATGATGAAAAGAAGAGGGGCCTGCTCCATCCCTTTTCTCACCTCTGCTCATATGCGGAAAGCCACATATGCAGTGATAGTCTCCTCCAATATGGTATAAGCATTTTTGGCCTCAGTTCCTCCATAAATTAAGGAAATATTCGTTACTATAAAATTCTCCATTGTATAACATGGAACTTGACAAGTTCAAGAAAATCCTAGCAAAGTGGGGGATGGTAGCACATACCTGTTATCTCAGCACTTGGCAAGCCAAAGCAAGAGGATTACTCCAAATTTGAGGTCTGTCTTCCCTATATAGCAAATGATATGCCACCTGGAGCTACATAAAAATGCTTTGTCAGGACAAAAAGCAATGTAACTATGAAAATAAATATAGCTACTTACTATAACAGACATAAAATATTGGGCATTTGTTTACCCATTGAGAGCAAACATGTATTAGACAAAGCAGAATGTCTTGGGCTTTTCTCTCTAATTGAACAATGCACAAAAGAAACTCATAGTTTATTCAAGTGGACACTGGCTAAGAGTTTAGATTTTATTACTAGAGCACATTTGTATCTAGGAGCCTCACGTTGTCTTTCTTTTTGAATATGAAGAAACTTTATCCTACTAACTGTCCTGTTTTTGCTTGAAAGGAAAAGAAACCTGGAGAAATTGTCTAATGATGTAGTGAGTCTTCAGAATATGTTAGGCTTGAAGCTGTGCTGGAATTGTAAAAGTCATGAAAGTAAAGATGGGAAACCCCATCTCTGCACCTGTAAGCAAAGTCTGTCTAGCCAATGCCACAATCTGTCATTAGATCAGGATTGTATTAGGTCAGATGGGAGATCAGTCACACTTTCCATGCTCAGGACAGACACCATCAATCTCCTTTGACTCTGTTACTTTGCAAGAATGTGGTTTGGAGATCAGCTCCTACTAAAGCATATTGTTCATCTCCAGACTATATAATTGTTTATGTCCTTCCTAGAGGAAAAAAAAATCTGTTCCCGAGAAGATATATTCATCATCATTCTAGAAATGTATTTCTCTCTGGAAAACATGGTCCATTCCTACTCAGTAAGTAGAAATGCATTTAAGTTGTGTTCCTTGCAAGTATGTATGAATTTTTACCAATAAACTTTCAGCAACTTTATAAAATTTGAAATGAGTGTAGATAAAACCCCAAATGTTTGGATGCTGAAACAAAAACAATTTGAAGTATGGCATGTGATCCATCCAAACTGAAATGCTCAGTTGGCAAGCTCAAAGTAGACTCTCAAGACATTATTTCTTCTGCTGGTTTAGACCCAGCTATCCAAAAAGCAATACACATGTTTCAAACATGATGCAGACTTTTGAAGCCTTGTTGTTCAACATAAATTTTGGTGCAAAAAGAATCAAGTTTCAGGAAGTAGCAGGTAATAGTCCTCAAACAAAGATTTCTTCATCTATGCAGTGGGACAGCATGAGATATAGTATCCAGAAGATACAAAAGCTATGATGCAAAGCAAGGCATGAGCTGTGTATGTGAAATCAGGGGACACAATGGAGTATGACCGACATCTACCCCTGACTTCTTATGAGACTTTGGTATTCCTGTTACTCAGATCTTCAGGCTCTGCTTGTGCTGAGCACTACATCCAGATAATGCTCTGTGATTACATGAGTCTACTTCTCAACTTCAGGAGAGGTAGCCAGTTCCATGCTGCATTCCAGGTATTTCTGCTTGCATGTAGATCTCTTAAATTGTTTAAAATTAGTTACACTTCCCATTTCATCCTTCCTTGCCCAAGTGTCACTAATCAGAATAACCACTTTATTTCCTACATATATCTAAACCCTGTGCATTTCTTCAAACCCACTGTCTTTTCTCCTTTGATGAATCTTAGCAGTTGTGACAGCATGCACAAGAGCTGTTCAAGCCCATAAATCCAAGCACAGACAAAGGAAGTGGCCATGAAGCTCTACTCCTAGCAAAGGAGCTATTGGCAATTGTTACCTACTGGGAGACACAGAGTGACTTTTCTCATAAGATTGTAGCTTCTAGGAAATCCACCACACTACAGTGGAAGGCCACATATTGAAATACATTTGGGCAGCACAAACTGGTCTTGATAATTTTTATTTTAGAAGAGCACAAAGTTATGTGTGTAGGAAAAGAAAGGGAGTGGAAAAGACAATCATCCCAAGCTACTCAAGGTCAGATCCTTATCCTCTGGTATATATGTGACCACCATCAATGTTGATATCGTTGCCATTATTTTTCACTTTCTACTGATTTGGTATCTTACATATTTTTTTCTTATTTCCAATGGGACTTGAGACATAACTGTAATTGAAAAGATCCACTTGTTAGATTGTAAGCAGTGTGGTGCATATTCATTTTTTTAGCTAGTCACAAAACAAACTTTATTAATTGATATTTATGAAAATGAAGTTAGCAACTAAACAGAGCAGTTTAAAAAAATCATCCTAATGCTATACAATCCAAAGACATATTGATGCCTTAATACTTGTGTGCTGAGGAGGGGTGTTAGGAAAATATTGGAATTCTTTGTCTCTGTAGTTAGGGCATTGTGTTTCTATAAGAACATAACATCTTGTATAATAAGAGTATTGCAGGGTGTAACACACAACAGTTCCAGTCTGAACCAAGCAAGGTGTTTCAGGCAACTTTCTTTTTTTTTTTTTTCCTTTATTTTTTATTTCTTCAAGTTACATCTCAATCACAGTCCCCTCCCTATTCCCCCTCCAGTCCCACCCTCCCACCCTCAACCCCCCATACTCTTCCTTTTTTTTTTCTTTTAAGTTTAAGGTATATCTTATTTCCTCCTACAGTTTCCCCTTTCAGTCCAACAAATGGCTCTTTCTCTTATAATAATAAATATAATACAGTACAACAGAGGTAATTAGGCCACAGTTATGAGGGTTATATGGCTTAACGTACATTCCCAATGACCAGTCCATATGTATTTGGTACCTGACTTTAACATTCTACTATCTAAACATCTCCATGAATTTAAAGTTCTATATCTGACTCAACATTCACACTAATTGCAACACAATTTTAAAAGTATCTTCTTAGATGTATAACACTCTCTTGACTCCTAAACAACTCAAAATTTAATTATGAGACTTTATCTATCTCTTCTTCAATCACCTCAGAAACCTGACAGGGATAAATATATCTGATTTTATAGGAAGTACAGGTCCTGCAGCTTCCCAAACTAAGAAATGACATACCAGTGGCTGCCTGGGCAGTTCCCATTTTCTCTCCATACATTACAGCATCGCTCTTCAGACGTTTGGCCCCGCTTCTCTGACAGACATTGATTGTAGAGCAGGGGTTATGAGGACTTACCTACCCTGTCTTGGCAGAGCTAGGCTGTCGACTTACCTGCTTCCAGGTTTTGTCCTTTTGGACAGCATTCTGTTTACAGTTGGAGCAAGGGGCTTTTCCTACCAAGAGATAGGCTTGCGACTAATTAAATCATCTCCCACTGGAGATTCTTCGATGCTCATCTTCTACTTGGAGAATAGGGGGTACTGTCAGGAGTTGATATGTCTTGATATAAAAAAAATCTAAAGTTACGAAAACATCTTTGAATGCCATATTCTGCAGATCTCTTGAGGTTTTTGAAGACGCCCTATCTATCTCTTATATTAGGGTAAGCAGATGTTGCTTGTCTCTTAGCAGGTTTATTTCTAATTAGCTTAGCAAGTAACTATAATAGGCTGTCATAGTACCTAACAGAATGACTGTCTTGTATAACCATTAGTTTGCATTTCTTAATTATCCTAAACAGTTCATGACAGTTAGTAGTAAAAGGCTGAAACATCACATTTCATTTTTTTTTCTTTACCTCCTAACCCTTCCATCCCATTTCTCTGGGGTGGTGTGTCCTTGTATAACAGTCCCTCATCTCAGTTGAGAGGTCGTATGAGGGCCAAGAGCCTCTTCATTCATTGGGGATCTATGAAGCAGTACCATCAGTGAAAAGTGTCTCATTGCCTGGGAGAGAGAACTACTAAACAAACAAATCAATAAGTATACAATAGATAAAAAAGACTAAAAAATAGAAAAAAATATAACTAATATATAAAAAATAAAATTAAAAATAAGAAGTCTGTGTCCAAGTTCCCTTTGGTGTGTTAGTTGTAGTATTGATACCTTCTACTATATAGCTAAAATCCTACTATAAGTGAATAGATGCCATATGTGTCCTTCTGAGTCTGGGATAGTTCACTCAGGATGAGCTTTTCTAGTTCCATCCATTTGGCTGCAAATTGCATAATTTCATTGTTTCTGATAGCTGAATAATGTTCCATTGTGTAGATGTACAACATTTTTTTTAACCCATTCTTCGGTTGAGGGACATCTGGGTTGTTTACAGTTTCTAGCTATTACAAATAACACTGCTATGAATATAGATGAGGAAACTTCCTTATGATTCCGTGAAGAGGCATTTGGGTGTATACCCAGAAGTGGTATGGCTGGGTCCTGAGGCAGAGCTATTCTAAGTTTTTTAAGATATCGCCAGACTGAACTCCATAGTGGTTGCACAAGCCTGCATTCCCACCAGCAATGGAGTAGGGTTCCCCTTTCTCCACACCCTCGCCAGCATGTGCTGTCATTTGAGTTTTTGATCCTAGCCATTCTGACAGGTGTGAGATGGAATCTCAGAGTCTTCTTGAGTTGCATTTCTCTGATGATTAAGGATGTTGAGCATTTCTTCAAGTGTCTCTCAGCCATTAGGGATTCCTCCTTTGTGAATTCTCTATTTAGCTCTGTCCCCCATTTTTTGATTGGATTATTTGGTTTCTTGTCATTTAGTTTCTTGAGTTCTTTGTAGATTTTGGATATTAGCCCTCTGTCAGATGTGGGGTTGGTGAAGATTTTCTCCCAGTCTGTAGGCTGCCGTTTTGTTCAAATGACAGTGTCCTTTGCCTTACAGAAGCTTTTCAGTTTCATGAGGTCCCATTTATTGATTGTTGATCTCAAGTCCTGAGCTGTTGGTGTTCTGTTCAGGAAGTTGTCGCCTGTGCCAATTAGTTCGAGGGTTTCTCCCACTTTATCTTCTAGTAGATTTAGTGTGACCAGCCTTATGTTAAGGTCTTTGATCCACTTGGACTTAAGTTTTGTACAAGGTGATAAGTATGGGTCTAGCTTCATTCTTTTACAAATGGACATCCAGTTGTACCAGCACCATTTGTTGAAGATGCTGTCCTTCTTCCATTGTGCCGTTTGGCTTCTTTGTCAAAAATTAGGTGGCCAAAAGTGTGTGGATCTATTTCTGGATCTTCAATGAGATTCCATTGATCTACTGGTCTGTTTCTATACCCAATACCATGCTGTTTTTACAACTATTGCTCTGTAGTACAGCTTGAAATCTGGGATGGTGATACCTCCAGATGTTTTTTTTTTTATTGTACAGGATTGATTTAGCTATTCTGGGCTTTTTGTTGTTCCATATGAAATTGAGACTAGCTCTTTCCACGTCTATAAAAATTTGTGTTGGTATTTTGATAGGAATTGCATTGAATCTATATATTGCTTTTGGTAGGATAGCCATTTTTATTATGTTGATCCTACCTATCCATGAGCATGGGAGATCTTTCCATCTTCTAAAGGCCTCTTCCATTTCTTTCTTCAAAGGCTTGAAGTTCTTGTTGTACAGGTCCTTTATTTGCTTGGTTAGAGTTACCCCCAGGTATTTTATGTTGTTTGTGGCTATTGTGAAGGGGGTTGTTTCCCTTATTTCTTCCTCAGCCCTTTTGTTTGTTGTATAAAGAAGGGCTTCTGATTTTTTTGAATTAATTTTGTATCCAGCCACTTTGCTGAAGGTGTTTATCAGCTGTAAGAGTTCTCTGGTGGAATTTTTGGGGTCGCTTATGTATACTATCATATCATCTGCAAATAGGGATACTTTGACTTCTTCGTTTCTGATGTTTATCCCCTTGATGTCCTTTAGTTGTCTTATTGCTCTAGCAAGAACTTAAAGTACTATATTGAAGAGATATGGTGAAAGTGGACATCCTTGTCTTGTCCCTGAGTTTAGAGGAAATTCTTCAAGTTTCTCACCATTTATATTGATGTTGGCCACTGGCCTGCTGTATATTGCCTTTATTATTTCTAGGTACGGCCCTTGTATGCCCGTTCTCTCCAGAACTTTTAGCATGAAGGGGTGTTGAATTTTGTCAAATGCTTTTTCTGCATCTAGCGAGATTATCATGTGTTTTTTTTTCTTTCATCTTGTTTATATGGTGAATGACGTTGATAGATTTTCGTATGTTGAACCATCCCTGCATCCCTGGGATGAAGCCTACTTGATCATGGTGTATGATACTTTTGATGTGTTCTTGAATTCGGTTTGCTAGAATTTTATTAAGTATTTTTGCATCTATGTTCATGAGAGAGATTGGTCTGAAGTTCTCTTTCTTTGTTGGGTCTTTGTGTGGTTTAGGAATCAGGATTTTTAAACATTCTTCACAGCTACAAAATATAATTGTCTTATTTTTGACCCAAAATAACCAGAGAAAATGCAATGAAATAATTTGTTGGCCAGTTCTAACTGTGTCCCGTATATCAAATTCCTTCACTGATGATGGTATCTTTAAGAATAGCTTCAGTTCTTTCTCAAGTTGTGGTGATTTAAATGAAAAAAATGCTACCCTTTATCCTCTTCTTCCTCCTGTTCCTCTTCCTACTTTCTTCTCTCTTTATTCCTTACTTACTCCTTTTCTTTCTTCTACTCCAAATATTTTCTGTTTATTTGAATTGTCAAGAAAATTTAAAATGACATTTACTTATTGAAAAAAATACAAGTTTTGTGGAAAGGATAAAACCTCCTAATCTGACTGAACTTCTGTATTTCAGGGTTCATCTGCTAATTTTCTGAATGAATCTATTTCAGAAACTCAATTCACTTAGATAGTGTGGTGGTTTAAATAAAAATGGCCTCCATAGGTCGATAAGGAGTGGCACTATTAGGAGGTGTGGCATTGTTGGAAGAAGTATGCCATTCTGGATGCATTTTGAGATATCAGAGGCTCGGGCTGGAGAGATGGCTCAGCCGGTAAAGGCTAGGCTCACAACCAAAATAAAGGACATATCAGAGGCTCAAGCCAGGCCCAGTGTATTACTGTCTTCCTGTTGCCTACTAATTCAGATATAGGACTCTTACTCACCTCTCCAGCACCATGGCTTCCTGCCTGCCACCATGTTTCCTGCCATGATGACAACTGATTAAACTTCTGAACTGTGAGTCAGCCTCAGTTAAATGTTTGCCCCCCCCCCCTGCCCCATGGTCATAGTGTCTCTTCACAGCAATCGGAACCCTAGCTAAGACAGATAGTTTTCATAATACTCTCAGAAATACTCCTGACTGATTTACTATGTGATAGTATGAGCTTAAACTTTGCCTAACACTGGAACTCCTTCATGCTTGGCAAACTGTCCAGGTGTATCTTTGCATATATAAGCAGTTTTGCCCCCATTGGAGTGGAAATGTTGAAGGTTGGAAGAAAAGGAGAGGAGAATGCTAAGAACAACCATGTTCACATAATAAATAAGTCCAGCAGGCCCAGGGACAGAGCTGGAAGGAGCATTTATGAAAGAGTCTCTAAAGGTACAAAAGTTCCAAGAAAACATTCTCAGCATCCAGGATATAAAACAAGGTATAGATGGATGCCAGTAAATTCTGGTTTACTCTGGCACAGAGCACATTCACATTTTGATAATTTCAAGATACTCAAGGATGCAGAATATTTGAGAGTGCTTATTTTGGTGATATTCTAAACAATAATGTTATTAGATGTGGTGAGAGTCCCTTCCAAGTGGATTAATCATCATATAATGTCATAGAGAAATAAATGAGATAAAGAAGGAAAAAGATGGTGACTCTGAAATCCATGGACATGAACTCATGCTGTCAGGGCAAAATAAAGTTCTTGTACCAAACCAAACATGTATATCCATGGCCTGGAAACATACATTCTGGCTACCTGATTGAAATGTTCCGCTATAGAAGAAGCTATATGAGCATTGATAGCAACTGAACAGAAGAATCTTACATAGCATGCATTTATCAAACACATCACTGCAGATATCAGATAGATGGACTATATCAGAATTGAAATAAGTTCCAAATATGATATTATAATGTTCTTATCTTTAAGGCTGCTAAAACCTAGTGATTAGTAATTTGTCCACACCAAAGGCTTATAATTTTCAATTCAAATTCCCACAATCCTATGCTATTTAGTCTGAAAGGGTTCAAGGGCAGGAAACAAAATCTTAATGAAGTTCTCTGAGTCAATTAGTATACTACATATTTTTTTTTAACTTGGTGTATTTGATGCCTGTATTTTATTTTTAAAAATTAGAAACTAAAATTTAAATATGATTACATAATTTTCCACTTCCCTTTCCTCCCTCCAACCTCCCCATGCACCTCCCACATGTTCTCTTCGAGATTCATAAACTGTTGTTCTTTAATTTTATTGTTACTTACACACACACACACACACACACACACCTCTAAATATATAAACCCATTCAGTTTGTTTAGCATTATTTTTATACATATGATTTAAGGATGGAACACATCTAATTGGATCACCAATTAAGGGACTTCCCATTTTTAAAAGATTTATTTTATTTATGTAGGTGTCTATGTGTTTGTGTGGGGGTGGGTGGATGCACCTCTTCAAGTGGAGGAGAGAAAAAGGCATTATATTCCTGGGAGTTAGATTTACAGACATTTGTGGGAATACTCCTTGTAATGTGGATGCAAGGATCTGAGCTTTTGTCCTTATGATTGTGCAACAGGTGCTCTTAATCTCTGCGCTATCTCTCTATCCCCTTAACAACTCTTTAATCTTTATGATAATTCTTGAGAATCAGTTTTATAATAGTTGTACATGTAGAAAAAATAGGCTCAGAAAATGAGAGTTTGTAATTTTGTTACTGTTGTTTTGTTTTGTTTACCTAGCAAAGTTCATAATCAAATGCTAATTTATGTTCATCCCATTCTCTATCTAATTTAGCTTTCAGGGCTGATCATGTGGTGCATGCCATTAAGCTTAGCACCTTTAAGCCTAGTAGAGACAAGTGGCTCTGTTAGTTAAAGGTCAGCCTGGTCTACATAGCAAGTGAGTTCCAGTCTAATCATGACTACATATTGAGACCTTGTCTCAAAATAAGTAAATATATATATATATATATATTTATATATGATAGATAGATAGATAGATGATAGATAGATAGATAGATAGATAGATAGATAGATAGATAGATAGATAGATAGATAGATGGATGGATGGATGGTAGATAAATTAGGGCTACATGGACATGGTTTGGACTTTTCCAGGTGGGTTTCCCTCTGGAGGTTGCATTAGGGTGCTTTCCACTGTGCTCCATCCTTACTATTTCTTCATTAATTCAAGAGAGTATCATCATCCATCAAGAAAATACTCATCTATCTGATTCTATTGAATTCATTCTGAGAGTGATGATTTAGTATTCTAGACTCCTTGATTCCATGGAATTCCTCTACATATCCTACAATGTTTGCCAAATTGCTCATCACAATTCAATATTGCCTTTGCATCAGCCCTATTTATTCCCTCTGTTAAGGCCTAGTCTAGATTTATGAAATGCTATGCATAGCACCATTCATTTGGAGATCTTGCACCTGAACCCTACCACCGGCCTTCTTCTACGTAGCCTTGGCGATGTTCATATCACCATTCAGTATGGCCACATGGTGTTCTCTCTTTATTTTCCCTGTACAACTGCTCTCCGGTTACTTATTGTGCATTTGCTTTCTTCTCCCAAGTAGACTGACTATAAACTCATGGATGACAATGCTGTGTACATAGAAGTTATGCAATAAATGTGTGCTGACTGATTTAATGCTTTTATTTTTTAGTACTTTTTGGCTTTCTCTCTGCCCTAGCTGTCTTCTGCTAACCTGGCTAATAGTTTTTGAAAAATACTTACTGAATGAAATAATGAACCATCACCAACTAAATATAAAGTGTGATTGTAATAATTGTCTGGGTCAGACAGATATTTGGATACTGTGTGGAATTCTGTGGCAGCATTGGAATGTCACTGAATATATAGAGGTCTGGCAGAGTACAATTTGTGGTTGAATTTGGGCATAAGAGGATGAGGGTGGGACTAGGAAAACTGAGCAGGAGTCATTAAGTCTGGGATGATATTGAAGGACTGAACAAGGAAAAAAGCAGTTGAGGATTAAGAAAGTTAGGATTAAGTTAAGGATTAAGAAATCTGGTATAAAAATGTCAACAACAGCAGTAACAAAAACGATAATAATGAAATAATAATATTGCAGCAGACTAATCAGGGCTTGATGATTAATTATGTTATGAATTTATTATTTCTGAGGACTCTGAAATAAATAAATATGAAGTAAATTAAATTTTATTTATCTGAGAATTTTGAAATGAATTTTGGAAAAGAAAAAATAGCAAAATACAATAAAATATAATTTATCATATGTACCCTGGAGGATCTAGGTAAAGCATACTGATGTTTATAACTGACTGTGAAATGCATTACAAATAAGATGGATAGACAGGTCTCTGATGTGTCAATGTGTTATTTATACCATTAAGTGGACACGAAGTATTTATATATTGATTGAAAAGTTTTATAACAAAATATTAGGAACAATTGTGTAGGGAAATTATATTGGAACAGACAGTGACGAACTAATAAGCATTAGCTCATTAGATAGAACGAGGTACGAGTTTCCAAGGTGATAGTGCGGCTCCATATTTACACACATTTTATATCCAGTGGATACAAAGCATGATGATTGAAGCTCAGAAGAACTAGCTGGTCTCTGGTTCTCAGCTGGGCAAATGGTTTAGCACCTCTGCTTCTCCTTTTCTTTATTAGTCAGACCCATGTAAGAATTTCTCAGGGTTGTTGTGACGATTAACTGATTCTGTAAATGTAAACAACTTTACAAATATTTGGAAATAAATAAACTCTATATTAAAGAAGCCTACTATAATTATTGTTTCCCAACTCCCAATCTAATATTTAACCAACTTCAAGGTAGAAAGAAATTATTGAATATTCCAATTTTCTCTTTGAAATAGAAATAATTTGTTTTACAACTAGGGGAAGAAAAGATCTGAAGAGACAGTTCTTGCCCAAAGCCATGTGGATTAGTCAGAGGTAATTGGGGGCCTAAATTCAGGCTTTCTTTGCTCCTTTCCAAATATGCTTCTTGGTTCTGTAGAGATGGCTCATTGTTTAAGAGCCTTGATTGCTCAAGAGAATCAAGGTTTGATTCCCAACAACCACTTGGTGGCTCATAGCTGATTATAAATTCAATTGCAGAGTATCTCATACCCTCTTCTGGCATTTGTGGGCAGTGCAAACACATGGTATACAGACAAAATACACAGGAAAAATATCTATACCCTTCAAAAAAATTAAAATGTTGAGAAAAATCTAATTACTCCCAATCTAATATTTAACCAACTTCAAGGTCGAAAGAAAAACTGCCCAGATGAAAACCTAGTACATGGTCTTCAGTTGAAAAGTAGATGATAATGGAGTCTATTTATAGTATTTATTGAGTCTGTTACCTACCCTGCTAAGCACTGCACATTATCTCAAAAAAAAGAAAAACACTATAAAATCTCTAAAGAGTTCAATTTTACTACCCTTTCTCTTAAGATGAGAGTAGAAGCTTTAGGAAGTATATCTTTTCTAAGATCTTATGACAAACAAAGTTGAACCTGAATTTCATCTGGTGTCCAAGTCCATGAGTTGTTTTGTTTCTTTTTAAACACAAACCAATAACACTTTCATGAATGAGGAGAAGCTGCTTCAAAGCTTAGTCAGATGGTAGAAATTAGTAGACATGAGCTGTTTTACCCTTAATCCACAGAACTCCCCCTGAGTCCTTCTCATCATAGCTGCATTGTATTACTAGCAAATGTGAATGTTTTGATGAATTAGGCAAATGCTCCAGTTGCCTGTACATTGCAACATCTTTCCTTCAAAGGCCAGGGAATGTAGACTGTACGTTCTTTGTCCAGCTTGTCTGAATGCGTCAACACTGTCTGGGAGGCACAGAGGTGGATGCCTTCCTAGCAGGGGTGAAGCCTCCTTTTGCATGTCCAGCTCCTGTATTTGTAACGGAGCCATGCACTGTGTACTACTGGGCCAAGAAATTAAGGGGCCACCTCAGATTACACAAGCCAAGAAAAATGTGCAAATCACATGAGAAAAACTGGCAGTCCCCAAACATTTTTATTTGTTCATTTTTGTGCCCTCAGACTTTGATTGCAGCTTTGCACTTAGAAATTTCAAGATAAATCTCAGCAGCTGGACCCTGAGTAAATCAGAGGCAGAAACTGTATAAATACTGAAGTTTCGAAAGCATGAACTTCTGTCCAACAGCTTGGACAACAGGACTTAGTGGAAAGGGAGGGGAATCTGGTGCTAGGCTTTGGCAAAGTCAGCCTTCTGAGGAACTTGTAGACATGTCCATGCATGCCTCCACTTGCTTGATAAACCCAAAGGATGACTTCAGAATCTGCCAGAATCAAACATAAGTGGCCAGCTTGCTGGGAACCAAAATGAAACAGTCAGAGGAAGTGAAGGATTAGGAAGAAGAAACAAAAGACTACAAACTTTAATTTGTTAATGAGAGTGAGACTGCACAGTGAATAACTACTACTATGGGATGTCAAGAAGTTAAATTGTATCTACTACATGGTATCATTGATAAGATCCTGAGTTGGACTTTTTATAACCATTCTTACCATTTCTCTATACAGTCCTGATATTTGTGTAGCATTTGCCACATTTATAAATTGAAGAAAAAAAAATCTGACATTGAGCAATATAGTAAGAATCTCAAATCTGGAGGTAGCATGTCATGCATGTAAACACACACACACACACACACACACACACACACACACACACACAATCCCCAAATACAAATAAAAAACAAGTTTGCAGTCCATGCTTTGTCAGATTGAAATGCCAAATTTTACTTTGAGCTGCCCCATGGCCAATGAACAATGCTAAAAATCCCAATAAACTTACAACATAATCACCTGTTTTTAGAACCAGTAGTAACTTTTTTTTTCCTTTATTTTTTATTTCTTCAAGTTACATCTCAATCGCAGTCCCCTCCCTATTCCCCCTCCAGTCCCACCCTCCCACCCTCAACCCCCATCCTCTTCCCTTTTTTTCCTTTTAAGTTTAAAGTATATCTTATTTCCCCCTACAGTTTCCCCTTTCAGTTCAACAAATGGCTCTTTCTCTTATAATAATAAATACAATACAGTACAACAGAGGTAATTAGGCCACAGTTATGAGGGTTATATGGCTTAACGTACATTCCCAATGACCAGTCCAAAGATAGCCTCAACAGATACAAGAAAATTGAAATAACCCCTTGTATCTTATCAGACCACCATGAAATAAAGGTGGACTTCAATAGCAAAAGAATCAACAGAAAGTCTACACTCACACGGAAATTGAACAACTCTTTACTAGAGGACCACTGGGTCAGGGAAGAAATAAAGAAGGAAATCAAAGACTTCTTAAAATCCAACGAAAATGAAGACACAACATACCCAAACCTATGGGACACAATGAAAGCTGTGCTATGAGGAAAGTTCATAGCATTAAGTGCCTTCAAAAAGAAAACTGTGACAGCTCATATTAGCGAATTAACAGCTAAACTGGGTGAATTGGAAAAAAAGAAGCAAACACTCCCAAGAGGAGCAAAAGACAGGAGATCATCAAACTTAGGGCTGAAATCAACAACTTAGAAACAAAAAGAACCATACAAAGGATCAATGAAACCAAGAGTTGGTTCTTCGAGAAAATCAACAAAATAGACAGACTCTTAGCCAAATTAACTAAAAGACAGAGGGAGAAAACACAAATCAACAAAATCAGAAATGAAAAGGGAGAAATAACAACAGACATTGAGGAAATCCAGAGAATATTTGGATCCTACTTTAAAAATCTATACTCCACCAAATTTGAAAACTTAAGTGAAATGGACAATTTTCTTGATAGATTCCACGTACTGAAGCTAAATCAAGATCAGATAAACAGATTAAACAGCCCTATAACCCCTAAGGAAATAGAAACAGTCATTAAAAATCTCCCAACCAAAAAAAAAGCCCAGGGCCAGATGGCTTTAGCATGGAATTCTACCGGACCTTCAAAGAGGAGCTAACACCAATACTTTTCAAACTCTTTCACAAAATAGAATCTGAAAGAACATTGCCAAACTCATTCTACGAGGCCACAATCACCCTGATTCCTAAACCACACAAAGACCCAACAAAGAAAGAGAACTTCAGACCAATCTCCCTCATGAACAGTAGTAACCTTTGTTGTTGATTTTTTGGAGATAGGGTTTCTCTGCATAGCTCTGGCTATCCTGGAACTCACTTTATAGACCAGGTTGGACTGGAACTCAGGGAGATCTGCCTGCCTCTGCCTCCCAAGTGCTAAGATTAAAGGCGTCAGCCACCAAACCTAGCTTAGATCCAGTCATAACCATTTTATACTGTTACGTTCAAGTGTTCTATAGTGTTCAAGTCTTCTATATGTAAAAGATAAAATTGTCAAAGAAGGTTTGTTTCTACAAGTTAATAAACTATTTTAAATTATTTAGCATTAATTATTTAGCATTATTTAGGGATTTATTTATGAGAGGAAGAAAAGGAGAAAATATTTTCTTTGGGTCCTAAATTAATATATGGGACCAATCTATTGTCATAGCATGAGATAAAAAGACACTATTCCGATAAGATCTGGCAAAAACAGACCAAGAAGATAGAGTGGACGAGTACGAAGAACAGAAGGTTTCACAGCAGTCTGGCCACCTTAGCTAACACTGTATGTATTAATGAATGGAAAGTAGGATGAAGGGCAGAGCAAATCAACGCAGACTGCATTTCTTTTACAAAGTTCTTGTGTTGACTATGATCCTTTGGTTGCAAATAACTGAATCAAACTTCATGTAGCATGGAGAGTGAGACTATGTGGAAACTAATTTAAGCATTCCTCAATTTCTAATGTAAATGTGAGAAAGAAAACTCAAGGTTGGTGGAGAGTAGGATAAGACGATATTAGAGAGGATAGTGGAATCCAAACACCAAAGTCTTCTGTTTCTGTCATTGTAGAATTTTGGTTCCAGGCTAAATACAACAGAAAGCCACCAAACTAAGAAGTAATGATGTCAAGAAGATAGAAAATGGGATTATCCAGGGAACGACCACACAAGCAGCTATGCAGTTTGGAGAAGGAGGTGGTTACTGGATTTTGGCTGTCTACAGCAGTGTCCTTGGTTGTGATCTGAGGACATAGAAATTACATAATAGAAGATAAAAGAATGTTAATTACAGGCTAACAATTTCTTTCTGAATGTTTTAGATTATATATAGAGAGGTAATATACCCACAGGGCCTTTAAGAGATAGCCACAGACAGATGTATGACTGTGAACTTTAGAAGGAACACTGGGCTAGAGTAAGAAATCACAGGCACCAACATGTCAAAGAAGCCATAACCGTAGGCTAGGATATGCAACATGCTGGTAAGAAGTGAAAGAATGTGGAAAAATATCTAATATAGATGCCCGCACCACCATTACACACACATACACACATGAAACCTTACTGCAGGGTAATTGTCACACATATAATGAAGTGTTTTTCATAATCTATGTGACAATCTGTGTTGTGCCCCAGGCATGTTTTGAACTAGGATTCTCTCGCTTCACATTCCTGAGTAGCTGAATTACCAATTGATGCAAAGAGGTATGGCTCTCCAATATTTCATCTGAGGCTGCTGACAGATGGTAGATCTAATGAGCACCTATGAGACTGGTCCAAACTCTGTACCACTATGATTAAAGGGCTTGCCTGGAAGTGTGGGAACTTGAATTTGATCCTTAGTACCTATCTTAAAAACCTGACCATGGTGGCACATGCCTGCCATTCCAGCACTGTGGTGGTAGAAACAGGAAGCTGCCTGGGTCTCACTGGCCAGCCTGGGCTAGCCTATTGGATAAGACCCACTCCAGTGATAGATCCTGTAATAAAAAACAAGGTGGACAGTTCCTAAAGAATAACACTTGATTTTGTCCTCTGGCCTACTCCTGCACACACAAACTCTACCCCAAACAAAAACCTGAAGATTGATATAGTCCTAGGGATTTTGTAATTAATTTAACATGTTTTGGGACTTCAAGGAAAATGTGTATATATTCAGACTGAGATAGCCCATCTTATTGAAGCTGATACTGAGCTGCAACCTGCCTGAATTTCCACCTCAATGTAATCTGACACCTTCCTTTAGGCTCCACAGACACCTACACACATGGGCATGGATACACATATAAATAAAAAAATAAAAAGTGAAATAGAAATTCACAGCTGACAACACGCAAGGAATAGAATTTATTAGATAGAGATGCTTAATATCAGATGGAAGATGGCAGAGAAAACTCTGAATTGCAATACAGGTCAAATATATATATATATATGTGTGTGTGTATATATATATATACACACACACACACACACACACACACACATATATATATATATATGGAACAGAATGATAAAGTCATGGAAACAATTACCCATTGCTATGCCACAAAGCAAATGCAAATTTGAGTCTTACAAGGAAAAGAGAAAGAATGGAGGATGACACTATTTACAGTGTTTAAAGATTTCTAAAGTTTCTATGATAGACTTTAAAAGTGTAATGAAAATGGAGTGAGCTTCAATCAGGTTAAAATATGTTTACTTTATATGATGGCTTAAATAAAATGAGACACAAAAAAATGGGAGAAACTATTTGAAAATCTTGACTTTGATAAGGGACTTGCACTCAGAATATATAAAGAATTACAACTCAATTATAAGATCAAGATAATTAAAAGAAGCAATGCTTGTGTATTCATATGCTTTCTGCTGCTGTGATAAAAACACCATTTTCTGAAGTAACCTGGGGAGTGCAGGGAGTTAGATTAATATAAATTAGATTTAGTAAATATCTAGGTTTCTGATACAGTCTCTTAATCCAGGGCATGAAGATCAACTTGGCTGTGAGCAATTAGCTTATCAGCTTGTGGACTAAAAACAAGGAAGAAGTCACATGAAACAAGGAAAGACTTTATGATCTGGCATTGTTTCCAGCTGTTAAGTGGGCAGAGCCCAAATTAAGCTGAAGCAGGTGGAAGAAGGAGCGATCCTATTTAAGGACAAGTGGATGAGCCCAGGAGAGCTGCATGCTAGGGGCCCCATGCTAGAGAGTGGCATGCTAGCAAACTCCAATGCTAGTGAGTCCTCACACTAAAAAGGACAACGAGTAGTTTGTACCCTCAGATGGAGAAAGTGCTGGTGGTCTGATGGCCAGATCTCCCTGAGGCAGAAAGAAGTTGGTGAGCAGAGAAAGCCTCAGCAAGACAGCAAAAGGCCAAGGACTAAACCCTGTGGCTCAGCTTTTGCCTAGAGGGATTTGACCTGTCTGAACAGCGGCCAAACAAAACTGTGGCCAGCTTTAAAGACTGAGGCAGAGCAGAGTGGCAGAGTTGCTGATACGAAGGAAATAAGTTGGCCTACAGATGTCTGAGGTCTCCCAGAGAGAAGAAAGCCTTAAGCCTTATTTAAGGTGAAACCGCTATAGCCATTTTACCCTGATGGATCTATGTCTGAGATATTCCAGAAGAAAGACTGCCAAGTGCATTAAAGGGTCTACCCCAGAGACTGTGTTCCTGATGACTGAGAACCTGCCCCAGATATTGTATCCTTCTAAAAGGATATATTGTTATAAGAGAAAGAACCATTTGTTGGACTGAAGAGGGGAGCTGTTAGGGGGAAAAAGATATACCTTAAACTTAAAAAAAAAAAGGTAGAGGATGGGGGATTGAAGGGGAAGAGGGTGGAAGGGTGGGACAGGAGGGGGGTTAAGGAGGGGATTGTGATTGAGATGTAACTTGAAGAAATAAAAAATAATTTATTAAAAAAGAAAAGAATTGTAATAGTTATCAATAAGTTTAGTGGTTAGGTAATAGGGGTTGTAGGCATTTGTAGGATTAGTAGTTAATTAAGTGTATTTGTTATAAGTGAATATAGTTATTAATAAATAAATGTTTAAAAATTAAAAAAAAACTTCGGTTACAGGGGAGGGATGCACTTAGTTGTCTTACAGTATACAGTCCATCAGCAGAGGAAGCTAAGGTGGGAGCTCAAGGCAGGAACCTGGAGAAAGAGAGAATAAGAGCCCATGGAGAAACACTACTTCCTGCTTTTTAATACCACCCAGGGCCATTTGCTCAGGGCTGGCACCACATCGATCAATAATTTAAAAAAATTACCTACAGACTTCCCCTCAGGCAGCCTGATGAATATATTTTTTCAACTGAGTTTCCCTTTCCTAGATAATTCTAGCTCATGTCGAGTTGACAAAAACAACCAGGAGAGTTTTACTATTCAATTCTCTGTACTGTTGATACAAAAATGGCTAATAAACTCATGAAAATAAATTCAGTGCTCTCAACCAGGAGGAAAGTGCAAATCAAAATCACTCTGAAGCTAGAAAGATGACTCATTGGTTATACTGGTTACATTGCTTTCCACTCTTCAAGAGGACCTGAGTTTAGTTCCCAGCACCCAGTGCAGGCAGCTCAGTCAACCACATAAAATTCCAAGTTTTAGGAATCCAATGACCTCATCTTACCTCGGCAGGCACACACAGACCCCCCCCCGTCTCTCTTTCTCTTTCTCTCTGTACATGTTTGTGTATATGTGTGTGTTTCTCTCCACCCCATCCCTCTCTACATCTCTCTTACACACAGACGAAATAATTAGCAACTAACACAATTTTTAAAATTACAATATTTTATAGCCCAATAGGTAACAAAAGTTTAAAATCCAATAGGTTCGAAAAACATGAAAATGATAGATACTTTCATAGACTGATGATGAAGTTATTAAATGGTGAACATCGTTAGAAATCAATTTTACAGCTCCTCAAAAGCTAATTATAGTTTTAAGTATATTATACCTCCCAAATTAAAGCATACTTCTATGAACAATCTTAAATATGAATATTCATAGCAATATTGCTTACACTAATCCAGAATGAACTAACATAACCATTTATAAACACATAAGTACCAAAAGAAAATAAGGAATGTCATGAAATGGAGTACTATTCAGCTATTAAAAGGTATCATACATTAATATCTACATGACCATGAATAAGCCTTGAAACATTTTACTGAGTGAAAGAAGCCAGTTACCAAAGACCACATTTTGGATGATTTCACTTACATAAAATGTTAAAGATAGCCAAATCCATAGAGACTGAATGCAGATTAGTGGTTGCCAGGGACTGTGTGGAAGGGAAAAAATTGGGAGGGACTGCTTTAAGATTTGAGTTCCTTTGATGTGATGTAAATATTCAGGAATTCCACAGTGGTTAGCCTTACACAAGTCTGTGACTACATCCAAACCACTGAGTTTTAAAAGGTGAGTTTTGGCATGTGAACTGTATCTTAACACAGTTTTTCAGAAAAGACAAAATTCAGAAAATCAGAAGGTGTGGTAACTACAGTTTCTTGCATTATGAGTAAGTGTACTGGATGAGGAATGAGAGAGCCTAATTTCACTTAGTAACAAAAGAGTCTTTGATAAACCTGGATAGCCACAGTGGAGAGGTGAGACAAAGTGAGCTCAGTTCATTCAACATGGTTTCTAAAGGGCAAAGAGCATATGCCATTGAGATGAGGAATGGATAAACAGAAGAAAGGTGGATATCAATGGACTCCTTTGAATAATGGGAACAAAAAGTTAGAAATAGGGAGTCTAGAAAACTCTTATCAAAACTGGACTGCAAAGGGCAAAAACAAGCATGAAGGTGAATAAAAGAGAACATGGAATGAGTGTTATTTGCAGTTTATCTGGGAGGCTGTGCAGTGGTGCCAGTAGACACAGTACAAGAGATCAGAGGAGATATCTGAAAGAAAGTTCTGAAAAACTTCCCTGGAACAGTGTAGGACAAATGTTCATTGGAAATGAGCATTAGCTACCAGTTGCTGTAATTGGAATAAAAGGTGGATAGATAGAGATGTAGTTTACCTGGCAGATTGAAGGGAAAGCTTGGAGAAATTCCCCATGACTAGGTTCTACTGAACAGAATTGTATATCCTTGAAGAATGAAGAAATAATGGGTGGAGCTTCCAGGTAGAACTGGAACCAATGAACTAAAACAAGAGAGGAGTATAACTCACTTTCTATCTTAGCTAAACACCTGCCATTCCTTGTGTCCACACCTTACACAGTTTGAGGTGAGCAGTCTCTTTTTCTTGCCTCAAGGTTTCAGGTATGGAAGATTCATTGTCACCCGTACCAACCTTGGCATATTTTCCCACTCTTCAGCTAGTAACTTTTATCCTTTGGAAGTTTCTCTTTGATACATTCAGTACCATAAGTTGATATATAGAATCTGAACTCCTGCCTTTTGAGGTTGTTATTAAGTGGAGTAACTATATTTGAACACGTGCACTGTTAGACTGACTGTTTCAGTGGATGTGACTGCTCAGATGGTTATGCAGCCATTAGTATGCAGGTAGTGCATAGTGTTGGGAAAAACTGAATAAACGAGTGGTTTACATCTCAGGCAGGATACAGGGAGATGATACAAGATTTCGTGACCCTATTTAGAATGGTGTATACTCTTTTTTTATAATTTATTTTTTATTTCTTCAAGTTACATCTCAATCACAATCCCCTCCCTACTCCCCCTCCTGTCCCACCCTTCCACCCTCTTCCCCCTCAACCCCCCATCCTCTACCCCCTTTTTTTGTTTAAGGTATATCTTTTTCCCCCCAACAGCTCCCCCTTTCAGTCCAACAAATGGTTCTTCCTCCTATAACAATAAATACAATACAAAACAACAGAAATAAATAGGCCACAATTATGAGAGTTATATGGCTTAGCATACATTCCCAATGTCCAGTCCATATGTATTTGGCCCCTGACTTTAACATTCTACTATCTAACCATCTCCATGAGTTTAAAGTTCTATATCTAACTCAGCTTTCATACTAACTTGCCTCACAATTTTAAAAACATCTTCTTAGATCCAGAACTCCCTCTTGATTCCTAAACAAATCAAAATTTAACTATGAGACTCTAGCTATCTATTCTACAACCACCTCAGAGGCCTGAGAGGGATAAATATATATGATTATATAGGAAGTACAGGGCCTGCAGCTCCAAAACTAAGAAATGACATATCAGTGGCTACCTGGACAGTTCCCATTTTTCTCTCCATACATTACAACATCAATCTTCAGCCACTTGTCCCCATTTCTCTGTATACTCTTAAAAATATGTTTTTAAAATTATTTTTCACTTTATTATTTTGACAAGTTCATATATATTTACACACACACACACACACACACACACACACACACACACACACATATAATTTATTGTGATCACAGTCATACCCATTACTCTCTTCTATCTCTCCCTAACTTCTACTGTCTCCTTTCTTTCCAGTGAGGAGTCCCTTCTTATTACTGTCTTTCCTTTTCTGCAGGTAACTGTAGATGCTGTGTGTTTATGATTGTGACAGTCAAGTCATGTACAAAACTTTGCAGATGACAGCCCTCCCTTTCATTCTCTGCTTCTCACACTCTTTCTGTCTCCTCTTTTGTGGTTGGTGTTCACTGGGCATTGGAGGTCTTCCATTTAGGCAAAACTACTTGTTTTCTGAATCCTAACCAGTTATAAGTCTCTGCATTAACTAACCTGAACTGCAAAAGGAAGCTTTACTTACTCATAATGATAGAATTGCAAGCCTACAGATATAGAAATAATTATTCAAGAGTCAGTTTGGATATATGCACATTGATCAAAACCTTAGGGTTTATTGCCTGCTCAGTGAAAGCCATGAAAAAGGAAAGGATCCACGAGAGAAAGGGAAATAAAGGTGAGAATCAAAACACATATGATTTGAAATGAGAGTTGTGATGTTAGACACAGAAAGATTTAAATGGATATGTGAGTGGAAACATGGGGAAAAAATGAAGGTTTGTGAAAGGATCAACCTAAGCAAAAGATGTATGGGGAAATCACACAGAAACCTGCTACTATATAAACCAAATAAAATTATAGATGAAAGTAAAATTTAAAAGGTTAAAATTCTCAGAATTAAAACATGAGAGGTATTGAGCAGTTGGTAATGAAGCCCCTGGAAGACAGATATTTTAAACCGAAATCCAATGAGTAGGAAGAGGACAACCCCTTCTAGTTCTGGGCCAGTGAGACCCCAGACAATCTAAAACAATTCAAAATATAGCCATTGCTTTTTCATTTCCACCAGAACTAGAAGACAGGACTTGAAGTTCTTGTCATACAGGTCTTTTACTTGCTTGGTTAGAGTTACCCCCAGGTATTTTATATAGTTTGTGGCTATTGTGAAGAGTGTTGTTTCCCTAATTTCTTTCTCAGCCCATTTATTTGTTGTATAAAGAAGGGCTTCTGATTTTTTAAATTAATTTTGTATCCAGTCACTTTGCTGAAGGCGTTTATCAGCTGTGAGAGTTCTGTGGTGAAATTTTTGGGGTCACTTATGTATACTATCATATCATCTGCAAATAGGGATAATTTGACTTCTTCATTTCTGATGTTTATCCCCTTGATCTCCTTTAGCTGTCTTATTGTTCTAGCAAGAACTTCAAGTACTATATTGAAGAGATATGGTGAAAGTGGACATCCTTGTCTTGTCCCTGAGTTTAGAGGAAATGCTTCAAGCTTCTCTCCATTTAATTTGATGTTGGCTACTGGCTTGTTGTACATCACCTTTATTATTTCTAGGTATGGTCCTTATATGCCTGTTTTCTCCAGGACTTTTAGCATGAAGGGGTGTTGGATTTTGTCAAATGCTTTTTCAGCATCTAGTGTGATGATCATGTTTTCTTTTTTTTATATGTTGAATTAGGTTCATGGAACATTTCTTTAAGCGATTCTTGGACATTATAGAATCCTCTGTTGAGAATTCTCAGGTTAGCTCTGTATCCCATTTTAAAACTGGATTATTTGGTTTGTTTGTGTTTAATTTTTTAGTTCTCTATACATTTTGGATGAGAGCCCTCTATCAGATGTAGGATTGGTGAAGATCTTTTCCCAATCTTTAGGCCACTGATTTGCCCTACTGATAAATCTGAGTTTGTTTCCTGCCATCTACTCCTCTTGGGTATGTTTGCTTCTTTTTGTTCTAGAGCTTTCAGTTGTGCTTTTAAATTGATTAATATGAAAATTCTCCAATGTCTTTATGAAGGCACTTAGTACTATGAACTTCCCTGTTTATACTACTTTTATTGTGTCCCATGAGTTTGGGTATGTTGTGCCTTTAAGGTCTTTATTTATTTATTCCCTGACCCGGAGGTCACTGAACAGAGAATTGTTCAGTTTCCATGGGTTTGGAGGCTTTCTGTTGTTTTGGTTGTTGTTGAAGTCCACCTTTAATCCATGGTGGTCTGATATGACACAAGGAGTTATTTCAATTTTCCTATATCTGTTAAGGCTTGGTTAGTGTTTGATATATGGTCAGTTTGGGAGACAATTCTATGAAATACTGAGAAGAAGGTATATTCTTTTGTGTTTGTGTGAAATGTTCTGTAATATCTGTCAGATCCATTGGATTCATGACGTCTGTCAGTTTCATTATTTCTCTGTTTCGTTTCTGTCTCGATGAGCTGTCCATTGGTGAAAGGAGATGTTGATGTCTCTCACTATTAATTTGTGAGGGTTTATGTGGAATTTAAGTTTTACTACTGTTTCTTTTGCAAATGATTGATTCCTTGCATTTGGGGCATAGATGTTCATAATTGAGATTTTTTTATGTGTATAAAGTGTCCTTTCTCACCTCTTTTGATTAATTTTGGTTGAAAATCTATTTTATTAGATACAAGAATGGCTATTCCAGCTTACTTTTTATGTACATTTGCTTGGAAAATGTCTTAGCAGCCTTTTATTCTAAGATAATGTCTATCTTTTTGCTGAGGTATTTTTCTTATATGCAGCAGAGTGATTGATCCTGTTCTTGAATCTATTCTATTAGCCTGTGTCTTTTTATTGGAGAATTGAGTCCATTGATTTGAGAGATATTAATGATCAATTATTGTTAATTCCTGTTATTTTCATGTTTGTGGTGGGAGGGGGTTGTCCTTCTATTGATTTTACTGATGTGGGATTATTTGCTATGTTTTCCTGGGAGTTTTCCTTCTATTATCTATTATACTGAAGGGCTAAATTCATGTATACATACTGTTCAAATTTGGTTTGTTGTGGAATATCTTGTTTTTTCCATCTATGGTGATTAAAATTTTTGCTAGGTATAATAGTCTGGGCTAGAATCTGTGGTCTCTTAGGGTCTGCAAGATACCTACTCAGGCTCATCTAGCTTTTAGAGTCTCTGTTGTGAAGTCCAGTATAAATCTCGTAGGTCTACCTTTATATTTCACTTGGCCTTTTTCCCTTGCACCTTTTACAATTGGTATATAATTATATTTTATTATATTATACTATTATATTATTCTTTCTTTTTTCTGTCCATTTAGTGTTTTAATTATTATTACTGGACCAAAGGAGAAAATACTCCCACCAGGTAATAATAATTAAGGGAGTATTTTCTCCTTTGGTCCAGTTTATTTGGTGTAATCGAAGCTTCTTGTAAGTTTATAGGCAAGTCTTTCTTTAGGTTGGGGAAAAATTCTGTGATTTTGTTGAAAATGTTTTCTGGGTCTTGGACCTGGGAGTGTTCTCCTTCTCCTATTCCTGCTATTCCTAGGTTTGGTCTTTTCATAGAATCTCAGATTTCTTGGATGTTCTGTATCAAGAAGTGTTAAGATTTAATATTTTCTTTGACCAATGTATCAATTTCTTCAATCTTATGTTCTACATCTGAGATTCTCTCTTCTACCTCTTGTATTATGTTGGTTTTGCTTCCCTGTTCTCTTCCCCTTAGGATTTCTATCTCCAGGATTCCGTCAAGTTTGTGTTTTCTTTATTGCTTCTATTTACAGACAGTTTTACTCATTTCTTTTACTTGTTTAACTATATTTCCCTAAGGGATTCATTCATTTTCCTCACTTGTTTGAATTTTCCCCTATTTCCTTAAGTGTTTTACTCTTATCCTTTTAAAGGGCTTCTATCATCGTTATTAGGTTGGATTTAAGGTTGTCTCCTTTTGCTTCAATTGTGTCAGGATGTCCAGAGCTTGCTGTAGTAGGATAACTGTTCTGGTGATGCCATACTATCCTTGCTCTTGTTGATTGTGTTCTTAAGCTGTCCTTCAGCCATCTGGTTGTCCCTGGTGTTGGCTGGGGGTTCCTGATGCTGACAGGACTCCATGGGGAGGTAGGGAAAGCCTTGGGCTTGATAAGGGAACTCAGGGATTAGCAGGCTGCTCATTTCTGTTGGCTAAGTATTCCTGGGGACCTGCAAGCCTGGCTGTTCCTGGAGCTGACAGGTTTCCTTGGGAGGGACGGTTTTGGAGCTGTTAGTGGGTAACATCATACAGCTCACTTCTGCTGGTTGGGCCCACCAGAAAGGTTCTCGAAAGGTTGGACGGAGTCAACCTGGCTGTCCTCTGCTGGCTCTATCTTGGGTGGGTCCAGCAGGCAGGAGAAAATGACAATTTTTTATATGTGGGAATATACTTTTAACCTTTTCTTTGACAGATGTATCTATTTCTTTGATTTTAAACACTAGAATTGACAAAGAGAACAAGATGTATTTGGAAGAAGAATGTTAATAATAGAAAACACATTGAAAGCATAACCCATCTTGCATTTTATTTTTGATGTTTATTTTACTGTTTATGTGTAAATATGTAGTCTGTATGGTGTGTATGTGCATATGCATGTGAGTACATTAAGAGGCCAGAGGATGGAATCAGATTCCCCAAAGCTGGAGTTACCAGTGTTTGTGAGCCACCAGAACTTAAGGTTGGGAGCCAAACTCTAGACTTCTGAAAGAGAAAAAAGCCTTCTTAACCACTGAACTGTCTCTCTATTCCCTTCCTGGAATTGCCAAGATAGTTATTATTCTATCAATGTAATCTTTTTTCAGGATTCTTGTCCCTCTTTACAATAAATGTATTCAGCACCGCTCCCCTCATCTCTAAGCATTTTCTTTAATTTGTATGCTAGGTATTTTCCTAAGTAGTATATAGTTACTATTTTCTAGGGACTTAAAAATCTTGCTAGGGGGAATATAAGAAATATTGGAACATGCATTGCATACATATTTGAGTATGCAACATATGTTAAGTTAGGAGTTAATTATTTATATTAACTATTTAATTAAGTTTCATAAGATGACATATTTTCCTCAAAAATTCATTTGAACATCTGTTCCTTGTGGTAATTAAAAAATCAACAAACTCTTCCTCAACAAAATTGCATACACATAATCCATACAAATTTCTGGGATTTAAAAAATATTGTGTAATTTTCATATTCCCAAATCTACTGTCAATAGCTATTACATTCTAATTGATATTTTACTGAAATGTTTAAAAAACTAAATCTTTATACAAATGGATATCACTACTAGATTATATTTTGCCAATTAAAATATCCAGCCATACGAAAATTATACTCCTATCTTTGTGGCCTATATTCTTTTGAACAAAGCATTATCTCAAGTAATTACATTATCTTCCCCTCCAGTAAAAACAATGAAGTCAAAGAAAGCAAGATTATACATAGCATCATAAATGATAGTACCTCTCATTTTGAGGATTGACAGCATTTTGTTGTGTGACTATGCTTTATCTATTTATTCACTGATGGACACTGCTCAATGCCATATGTTGGCTATGATAATTAATGGTGTAATGCATTATGGAAGTACAGCTGTAGAAATCACACACTGATGTAATTTCCTTTGGATACAAACCCAAAAGAGATACGTGTATTTACAAGAAAGTAGTAACTTTTTATATTTTTGGTTGTGAGCCTAGCCTTTAACGGCTGAGCCATCTCTCCAGCCCGGAAGTAGTAACTTTTTAAAGGAACTCATAATTTTTTCCACAGTAGCTGTGCCAACTCATATCCCCACCAACCATGTGCAATTATTTTGTTTGTTGCACAACCTCACCAACATTTACTTTCTTTCATTATTTGACAACAGTTACTAACAAACATACAGTGATATCTCTTAGTGTTTCAATTCCAGATCCTTTATGGATAGTGATAAGAATCTTATCATATACCAGATCATTGTTTGTGTCTTCTTTTGGAAACTGTAACTCCAGATCACTTACTCACTTTAAAAAATCTTGTGGAGTTACTTGTATTCTTTAAGAATTTTGTGTAAACCCCTTAAGAGATGTATGGTATGTAAATATTTCCTCCTGATCTATAGCTTTGCCCTTCACTCTGTCAATAGCATTTGCTGCTGTTGAACTTTTGAAAATTTAATTTATTTATTTATTTGTTCTTTCATATATTACACCTGCACTGCAATTTCTTCTCTTTCATTTCCTCCCAGACCCACCTCCCTACCTCTCCTCTTCTCCAGATCCACTCCTCCGTTTCCCTTCAGTAAAAATCAGGCCTACCAGGGAAATCATCCAAACATGGCAAAACAAGTTACAATAAGACTAGGCATATAACTACATATCAAGGCTGGACAAGCAAACCAATAGAAAGAAAAGGGACCCAAAGACAGACGAAAGAGTCAGAGATGGCCCCTGCTCTGAATATTAGGAGTCCCACAAGAGTAGTTAACTACACAACCATAACATATATGCAAAGGACCTATGTCAGACCCATATGGGCTCCTTGATTATTACTTCAGTCTCAGTGAGCCCCTATGAGCCCTGGTTAGTTGTTTACATGTGCTATTTTCTTGTGGTATCTTTGAATCCTAAGACTCCTATAGTTCTCCCCCTTCTTCCTTCCATAGGATTCCCGAAGCTGTGTGTACTCTTTTGCTCTGTGTCTCTGCATCTGCTCCTATAAGTTGCTGGATGAAGTCTCTCTGGTGATGACTGTGCAAGTCTCTAGTCTATGAGTATAGCAGAATATCATATCATTGACTTTTTTTTGCCTCTCCAGTTTGATTCAATCTTAGTTCCCTGGGCTATCCAATCTCTGCTTTCTCTGCTTTCTGGCCTTCCAGGAAGTGTCAGGTGTTGGGAACTTTCACTTTGATGCAATCTCACTTGATTATTTTTGCTTTAGGTAACTGTGCTAATAAGACATTATGCTGGCCTTTTAAAAGAATGTAAGAACTTTCTCCCTGTGTTATCCTCTGGAATTTTCTATGGATGCAAGTCTTACATTTAATTTTTTAATCCATCTGATTGGAATTTTATAACATGTTAGATGAGTCTAATCCCTTCCTGAAAAGGCTTATTAGTTTTCCTGACAGCAGACTTTAGAAACTATCCTATTGTCATTGAGTAGTCTTTTATCTAAAAAAGGCAACTTAAAGAAAAGTAGAAAATTTATTAAGGATTGTTGAGAGTGGCAAGGATATAGATGTTGGCCAAAGAGTATGAAGTTTCAGTTATACAAGACAAGTAATTTCTGGAGATACAGTATATATATAGTATAAGGACTATAAAGAATTTCTTAATAAAGGCAATATACAGCAAGCCAGTAGCAAACATCAAAGTTAATGGAGAGAAACTTGAAGCATTTCCTCTAAACTCAGGGACAAGACAAGGATGCCCACTTTCGCCATATCTCTTCAATATAGTACTTGAAGTTCTTACTAGAGCAATAAGACAACTAAAGGAGATCAAGGGATACAAATTGGAAACAAAGAAGTCAAATTACCCTATTTGCAGACGATATGATAGTATACATAAGCGACCCCAAAAATTCCACCAGAGAACTCTTACAGCTGATAAACTACTCCAGCAAGGTGGCGGGATACAAAATTAATTTTTAAAAAATCAGAAGCCCTTCTTTATACAACAAATAAATGGGCTGAGAAAGAAATTAAGGAAACAACTCCCTTCACAATAGCCAATCCATCTGATTGGAATTTTATAACATGTTAGATGAGTCTAATTCCTTCCTGAAAAGGGTTATTAGTTTTCCTGACAGCAGACTTTCGAGACTATCCTATTGTCATTGAGTATTCTTTTATCTAAAAAAGGCAACTTAAAGGAAAGTAGAAAATTTATTAAGGATTGCTGAGAGTGGCAAGGATATAGATGTTGGCCAAAGATAAAATACCTGGGGGTAACTCTAACCAAGCAAGTAAAGGACCTGTACAACAAGAACTTCAAGCCCTTGAAGAAAGAAATTGAAGCCATGGCTTTTTCTTGTTTTCTTTTTTTTTTCTTGTAGTCCCCCAGTGTATGAGGAGGCACTTGGCCCTCATAGGACTGCTGAACTGGGGTGGGAGACTGTTATGTAGGGACACTCCACTCCAGAGAAGTGGGATGGAAGGACTAGGCAGAAGAGGGTGGGAGGGTGGGACTGGGAAGGGTCGAAAGGGGACACTATGATGAAGATGTAACCTGAAGCAATAAATAAATGAATTAAAAAAAAAAGAAAACAAGAAAAAGCCATGGCTCCTGGAATAGAAATGCCCATCTCTGCAAGATACTTCCATTAAAATTAAAATTCCTTTAAAAAAAAAAGAATTTCTCTTGAGATTTGCTAAGGGAAAATATCTTCTCTTAAATGTCCACACCACATACATCTACAATTTTGTGAGGTGCTATTTCAGTACACCATGCTAAACATCATAAATATAGACCATTTCTATTTGTCAGCAGAACAATGGTAGAGCCAGAATAAAAGACCTTTAAATTAGGAAATGAATTTTCCTCTTAAAATGCAATATTTTTCTTAAAATATTTATTATTTAAATTTGTCCTTTGATGTTTCCATAGATATATGAAATATTATAATTTTTCTAAGTTCTCCTTCTTTTATCCACCTTCTATCTTTGTCAATCCTCATTCTAGGACAGTGCTTCTCAGCCTGTGCATTGAACCCTTTTGGGGGACATATATCAGAAATGCTGCATATCAGATATTTACATTATGAGTCTTAACAGTAGCAAAATTATAGTTATGAAGTAGCAAAAAATAATTTTACGGATGGGGGTCACTATAACATAAGGAACTGCATTAAGGGTCACAGCATTAGGAAGGTTGGGAACCACTGATTTAGGAGATAAGTTTGACTCCTATTGACTGCTGCTGATTGGCTGAAGAAAAAAAATTCTTTAATATTATTATTCAAACACCAGCATCAAATTTAATCATTTACAGCTTTTCCCCTGTCTTTTCCTTTTTTTTTATTAGTTTATTTTTTCAAGTTACATCTCAATCAAAGTCCTCTCCCTTCCTCCCTCCAGTTTTCACTCTCCCTGCCTCCCTCTCCTCTGTCTCTGTCCTCTCCTTCTTTTCGGATGAGGGGAGCCCCACTTATCAAGCCCCCTCAGTTCATCAGTCACATGAGGGCTAAGAGCTTCCTCTTGTACTGGGGCCTGGTATGGTAGCCCAGATCGGGTAATGTGTTCCACTAACAGGCAACAGGGTACGCGACTTACTGTTAGTTGTAGTTTTTATAGGATAATTATACTAGGTTCCTGTCTGTTTGGATCTGTGGGTTGTAGAATATTTGTCCTGTGCTATATGACTAATATTCACTTATAAGTGAGTGGACACCATGTGTGTCTTTCTGGGTCTGTGTTAGTTCACTCAGGATGAGCTTTTCTAGTTTCATTCATTTGGTTCCAAATTGCATGATTTCCTTGTTTCTGAATGCTGAGTATCATTCCATATATAAAAGTATCACAGTTTGTTTTTTTGTTTGTTTGTGTGTTTGTTTGGTTCATTGGTTGGTTTTTTGTTTTGTTTTTTTTTTTTTAATCCATTTTTCTGTTGAAGAAACATCTGGGTTGTTTCCAGATTCAGCCTATTACAAATAAAACTGCTATGAACATAGTTGAAACAATGCACTTGTGGTTTTGTAGAGAATGTTTTGGATTTAAAGCTTTTAAATCAGAGTTTTTCATGTTCAACTATAGTGGGCTTGGACTTGAACAATTTTTTATTAGAGTGGAAAGGGGCTGCTTTTTATATTGTTGATGGTAGTGGACCTTTGGCTTCTAGCATAAATGTCAGAAGCACTTCACTGGTGACAATCAAAACCTCCAGATTTGGTCACATGATGTAAGGGCTGTGTGCACACAAAATTACTGTCCTATGGAAACCATTGTATCTTATATGGGAGCCAACATGTTCATGGAGAATTTTACAGTGTTCTTTTAAATAGTCTATATATTAGTTTTTTCACAATAACTAAAGCTCGTAGAAAGCAAATGATTTGGGCAGATCATGCAACTCCTTACCTGGGAAACCAAAATTTTTTAGGGTCCTAGATATGTGCTAATTCCCATACTCATCTTATCTTTATATTGTACAATATCAGGATCAGACAAGGAAATATTTGTAGTCTTGGCTATAAAAATCTTCATGATTTCCCACAGATCTATGGAGGGAGTTTCGGAAGTGAAACACATCTCTCTTTCTTATCTCATCTCCTAGACAGATGAAACTACAAACCTGACATTCATGTGAATCCCTGTTCCCCCATTGGATTATGTAGATGTTAAGGATCACTGTTTTCATCTGGTGTAGCAAATCCCTCACTTTTAAACTACCCTTCTACCTGTGCAATGTGCATGGTTTCCTTGGCTATCTTATCATGAATTCTAATGGAGGACGTAGGTGACTCCCAATGTAAGTCTTTTTTTTTTAAACATTTATTTATTACTTCAAGTTACAGCACCATCATGGACCCATCCCTCCACCCCTCTCAGTCCCACTCTTCTACCCTTTACCTCCTCTCCACCTATCCTAACTCCTCTGGTGTGGGATGCCCCACAATGTGATGCTCGAGTCTAATTTTTAATTGAGCTAAACTAGAAAATTGGGCAAGCAATTCTACCTCCACTTTTTGTTCCAGTACCTTATTGATACTAGACCTAGTTTCCATACTCAGGGATCTCAATACAAACATGGATTTTTATCTGCTGTGCAACTGACCAATTCTATTAGAAATCTGAATATTTTGTAAGAGAAAACAAGTTTCAAACTGATATTGAAAATTTTATTTTATGACATTATCCAAGAATGACAAATTACAGAACAGAAGATTATGCATTGAAGGTAAAATATACAAGAAAGAAGTAGACAAACAGAGGTGAACATGGTGGTGAGAATTGTGTGGGTAGGTTAGTGATTAGTTAATGTAGATAATAAACTAAGAATAAGGTAAATGTAGGTTTAATTTTCATAATAAACTCATGATATCCTCAAAATAGAAATCAGTATCTCCAGTTTACAAATAAAAAGATCAAGGCTTATCCAAGTAACTTGCCTGTGGGCTGAATAGCACTATTGGGATTTGGGCTAAGCTCTGTTATCTTTGAATATTCTCTCTTTTCTCATTCCCTTTCCTCCTCATGGATAGCCAACATCTAGAAATTTCTATCATCTCAAGATAGTAGACATCTCTCAGATATACTTAAGTTTTTCCAAGAGACAAACAACAACAATGAGCCAGCTCTCAGTTTCTAATGTAATTCAATTAAAACAATAATTATGAAGGGTCATCAGGGGACACAGAACATTATGGTTTCCTTAGTGAAGTTTTACAATTTCAGTGTTCCTGGTGTAAGAAACATTTAAGACTCTCCCTTTCCTTTGCTAGTTTCTCATTGCCTCTGTGCACATCAAAGGCATCCAAAGACAAACAAGCTTCTTTTCGCTTATCTAAAATACAGTATCTTCCAGTGGAAAGGTTAATGAAGCATTAATCCCCCCAGCTGTTGTTCTTCCAGACAGATGTTCAAAATGTTTTGAGCACATCTGCTGAGTATGCAAGTCTTTTATTTTCAGGATGCAAAAAAATCTAAATATGAAGATTCACTAATACTGTTAGTGACTTTAATGTTGCCATCACTCCCTCTTTATTAGTCACTTTTGCATTTTGAATTTCCAAGAATCTTTTGAGATCAAGGGAAACAAAGGCATGAGATTCCAGTTTCCCTGATTTCTAACCCAAGTTTCTTTCATCTGTTCTTTTATTTATTACTTTATTTATGCAAAAAATGTAATAGATGAAACACAATGATAAATAAGGCACAGTCTTTGTTCAAATAGGGCAGCCAATCTGCTGAGGCACACAAAGAAATAAAATATGGATTTGGGAGACAAAATATGACTAATGTCTGAGAAAGGGAGGTTACACAGGAAGGGCAGCTAACCTAGATGGAGAGTAGTTAAAACCTATACAATGGACAGGTGACATCCATGACAGCTTCTAAGCAGTTGGAGGATAAAGAGGCGTTATTTGGGAGCAATGGAGAAGAGATGTAATGAGACTCAGGAAATGCTGCCTCTTGCTGGAGGCAGAAGAGTGTTGCCAAGAGTAAAAAACAAAGAAAAAAATTACCAACAGCATAACAGAGAGACAAAAAGTGAGGATGAAGGGATACCCTGAGCCTAGAATGTGAATGAGTTGTTTTACATTGTAAGTAGGACATGCTCAATGGGGCCACTGAAGAGGTAAAATAAGGGTTAGACCTGTGGTTGGTATTGAAGTTGACGATTCATTGGCTTGAGAAATCATCACAGCATTCACATAAAATGAGAGGAGAAAATATCTAGGCTAGGACAATGTGAAGCAATGAAACCAGGAGTAGGTATGAAAGCAGTGGAACCCAGGATCAGGGTGATATTGGTAAAATGGAGATAAGAAGGCAAATCTTAAAGGGCTTCCTTTCAGAGAAGGAGTCAGTTTTCAACAAGGAAACTGGAGAAGAAAAGCCTTTACCTCAGAGGTGGGATGCCATTAGCTGTGATTTAGAGCAGAGGGTTTAGAGATAGACAAGGACTTAGACCCACCTACCCACATACCAGATGTGTGACCTGCAGTGAATTATTGCAGTGCTAGGTACCTCAGCCTTGTAAGGTATAATATCAGGATAACAGATTAATGTTGAAGATATTTGGTAATGTAATCTAATGAAACGATACATATTAAAAATTAGCTTCCCACATAGAAGTCACTCAATATTTCCTTCCCTGACTATAGGCCTCAAATATGGGGAATAGAAAGGTGATTTTTTAAAAAAATTAATTTATTTTTTCAAGTTACAACTCGATCAAAGTCCCCTCCCACCTCCCCTCCAGATTCCACTCTCCCTCCCTCTTCCCCATCTCTTCTCCACTGATGAGGGGAGACTTCACTTATCAACTCCCCTCAGTTCATCAGTCACATGAGGGCTGAGAGCTTCCTCTTGTACTGGGCACTGGTGTGGCAGCCCAACTAGGGTAATGTGTTCCACTAACAGGCAATAGGTTACATGAGTTACTGCTGGTTGGAGTATTATTTATGTTTATTTATTACTTCAGGTTACATCTCCATCACAGTACCCTATTTCCACCCCTCCCAGTCCTGCCCTCCCACCCTCTACCTCCTATTCCTTCCATCCCACTCCTCCTTAGTGGAGTGTCCCTACATAATCAGTCCCCCGCCCCAGTTCAGTAGTCATATGAGGGCCGAGAGCCTCCTCATACACTGGGGGCCTACAAGGCAGCCCCACTAGGGCAAATTGTCTCATTGACAGGTAACAAAGTCTACGATCCTGTTCTCTTTTGTACATTGGCTGTAGTATAGTTTTCCCGTACTATATGGCTAAAATCCGACTGTAAGTGAATAGATGCCATGTGCATCCTTCTGAGTCTGAGTTAGCTCACTCAGGATGAGCTTCTCTAGTTCCATCCATTTGGCTGCAAATTGCATGATTTCATTGTTTTTGATGGCTGAGTAGTATTCTATTGTGTAGATGTACCACAGTTTTTTTTTTTTTTGCTCGTTTGTTTTGTTTTATTCAATCCTCGGTTGAGGGACATCTGGGTTGTTTCCAGTTTCTACTTATTAGAAATAAGGCTTCTATGAACATAGATGAGGAAACGTCCTTGTGGTTTGGTGAGGAATCATTTGGATGCATACCCAGAAGTGGTATGACTGGGTCTTGAGGTAGAGCTATTTCAAGTTTTCTAATGTATCACCAGACTGATTTCCATAGTGGTTGTACAAGCTTGCACTCCCACCAGCAATGGAGGAGTGTTCTCAATTCTCTACCACCTCCCCAGCATGTGCTGTCATTTGAGTTTTTGATCTTAGCCATTATGACAGGTGTGAGATGGAATCTCAGAGTCATCCATCATTTCTTCAAGTGTCTCTCAGCCATTAGGGATTCCTCCTTTGTGAATTCTCTGTTTAGCTCTGTTCCCCACTTTTTTCCACTGGATTATTTGGTTTCTTGGCATTTAATTACTTGAGTTCTTTATAAATTTTGGATATTAGCCCTCTGTCAGAAGTGGGGTCGGTAAAGATCTTTTCCCAATCTGTAGGTTGCTGTTTTGTTCAAATGACAGTGTCTTTTCCCTTACAGAAGCTTTTCATTTTCATGAGGTCCCATTTATTGATTGTTGGTCTTAGAGCCTGAGCTGTTGGTGTTTTGTTCAGAAAGTTGTCACGAAGTTATCACCTGTGCCGATGAGTTCGAGGCTTTTCCCCAAATTCTCTTCTATTAGATTTAGTGTGCCGGGCTTTATGTTAAGGTCTTTGATCCACTTGGACTTAAGTTTTGTGCAAGGTGATAAGTATGGGTCTAACTTCATTCTTTTACTTGTCTACATCCAGTTAGACAAGCACCATTTGTTGAAGATCCTGTACTTTTTTTTCATTGTATGCTTCAGCTTCTTTGTCAAAAATTAAGTGACCACAGATGTGTGGGTTCATTTCTGGGTCTTCATTTTGATTCCATTGATCCACTGGTCTGTTTCTATACCAGTACCACACTTGAAGAAATGCTCAGAATCCTTAATCATCAGAGAAATGCAACTCAAGACCATTCTGAGATTCTATCTCACACCTGTCACAATGGCCATATCAAAAACTCATATGACAGCACATGCTGGCAAGGTTGTGGAGAAAGGGGAACATTCCTCCATTGCTGGTGGGAATGAAAACTTGTACAACCACTATGGAAATCAATCTAGCGATGTCTTAGAAAACTTGGAATACCTCTACCTCAAGACCCAGCCATACCACTTCTGGTTATACATCCAAATGATTCCTCACCAAACCACAAGGACATTTCCTCATCTATGCTCATAGCAACCAAACTTTTTTTGTAATAGCTAGAAACTGAAAACAACCCAGATGTCCCTCAACTGAGGAATGGATTAAAAAAAAATCTGTGGTACATCTACACAATGGAATACTACTCAGCCATCAGAAACAATGAAATCATGCAATTTGCAGCCAAATGAATGGAACTAGAGAAGCTCATTCTGAGTGAGCTAACCCAGACTCATAAGGATGCACATGGCATCTGTTCCCTTATAGTAGGATTTTAGCCATATAGTACAGGATATCTAAACCACAACCAATGCACCAAAGGGAACAGGAACATAGACTTTGTTACCTGTCAATGAGACACTTTGCCCTAGTGGGGCTGCCTTGTAGGCCCCCAGTGTATGAGGAGGCTCTTGGCCCTCATATGAGTGCTGAACTGGGGCGGGGAACTATAATGTAAGGACACTCCACTAAGGAGGAGTGGGATGGAAGGGATAGGGGGTAAAGGGTGGGAGGGATGGACTGGGAAGGGTGGAAAGAGGGCACTGTGATGGAGATGTAACCTGAAGTAATAAATAAACATTAAAAAGTAAATAAAAACTAAACCTTCATGGACACATGAAATACATCTTAATCATGCCCCCCCTCTCCTACCAACTATGTACAGTGAGCTGCCCTTCCCATTGAACACCTCGGAGCTTCAAATATCACAATATTCTTTAAATAACCATTGAATTGTATCATTATACCCACATCCATGGATCTGGAGTCAGACACTGCAGCACAGGCAACCTGCCAGTTTTTTTTTTTTTCCTCCTCCAGAGAACCAGTCAATTGCCAACAAACCTTGGCTATGTGTGGTACCTCTGAACCCCTTCCTGGCAACTTGCTGGGTTTTTGACTGGCCTGATATCATGAAGGTGTTGTGCAGATAATTAAGAATATGGTTTTAATGCTTAAATATTTCAATTAAATATCTAAAGAGTAGAGGATATAATTCCACTGATCTGCTTGGTACTTCATTTAATATTTTGAAAATATCCACTTTATGATTATAAATCTGCAAACCTTGATTATATACCATCATCAATTGATATTATATCTGACATGACAGAACTCAACTGAATTCTAGCTTCAAAGGCCCAGGTATATGAGAACTGTCATCATGATTCACAGAACAGGTTGTTTCCTTTTCTTACTGATAAAGCCAATTGATAGTTCCACTAATCAGTCCCTGGTCACCATGTTCATAAAATAGTAGGGTAAACTCCAAAGCCTTAAATAAAAGCCACAAACCATGCAAGTAAGTAGACTTACTTAAATTCCAGGTTATGCTACATATTGTCACTCTGGTCTTTTAGACTTATATTTTTCAATATGGAAAGTATGGGTAATAATACTGACCTCTCATTCCTTCCTAGCATGCAGGAAAAAAAAAAAAAGAAAGCACTTTGTATAGAGATTGACCCATGTCAAATGATGGGTCCCTAAATGGTGGCTGGTTTCGTGATTATGGCTTTATTAGAGATTACTGTTATCTGGTCTCTAGTAAACATGCATTTATGGATTAGTGTAAAGAGATTTTTGTGTGTGAGGATCAGCCACATAAAACTAATTTTAAAGAGTAATTTGGAGTTCCTAAGGAAGGTACTTTTTGTAATGTTATGTGACTTGCTATTCTTTCAGTTAGAACCCAGGAAATAAAAATCTCCAGTCTTAAAACCAGCAGCAATGTGCTTCTTTGTGAGAAATGCTGTGATTGGTTACATTCTGTTTGTTTGCAGTGCTGGGAAGCTCAAATTTGAAGAAGATCAATTATTTATCACTTATGTAAATGTTCTTTAATGAGTCCTTACTCATGAAACCAACAAGAACACAGAGGCCTAGTGGAAAGATGCTGTGCAACCGCTGCTGATACCCTCTTCAGCTCTAGGACTCTCTGTTCCCGACTGAGGTTCTGCCAGGCCTTTCCAGTTCTTCCTTTTCAGCTTTGTACATACAGAAAGCTTCCTACATTCACACTGTGACATATTTTCTTCTATTATCATGGCACTTAACTCTTCCACAAATGTTCCTAAACACAATTTACTATTATATCTCTCTTTACATTAAAAAAGTGGGTGCTTAGAATAAACTGTTAGTCTTTCTTCCAGTTTTCAGATTATAACTTTTTTGCCTTAATGACTTTCTTTGTTTCTGTAATTTAAATGAAGAGTCTGACAGTGAGCAAGACTCAATTTTCATCAGCAAGTATCTAAACTTTCAGATACCAAGGGTTATTTCCAGGTTACTGGATATTTCACAGAAACTATAAGTTAACCACTCTGAGGACCCAACTACATCTGCAAGTCACCTTTTACTTATAGATTTAGACTTACCTAAAGCAAACTAAATAATTATGAAACTGAATATACTTCATTTGTCGATTTTTGCATATTCATTATATGAATACAACTTGGTTGTATGCATTCTCTCATTTAATACTGACAATGGGTTACCATAGTATCAAGCTGAGCAATTCACCATTTGTCCCAAACAATTCAACAAGCCCCAATGTAGCAGTTCTGATTTGGGGATAAAACATTGAAACAATAGCAGATCTCTTGATCTTCTGGGCTGAAATTTTTCTCTAAGTCCATTTATGCCTTTCATATTAAACTTTAGTCATTCACATGAGCTAATTCATAAACCAGTGGTTCTCAAATTTGACTATATATTGCAATTGCCCAACGAGCTTTATGTTTTGTTCTTCTCCAGAAATTCCAATTTAATTGGGCCAAGCTACATTCTGGGTATTAGAGTGTTTTAAAGCTTCTCAAGTAATTAAATGGATATCTGTATTTGAGAAGTACTGATGAATTCTATCAGTGTCCACCTGAGCCATCATCCCTACAACCCTTGCCCAAGGACTAATTGCATAATCATTTCTCAGATATTGCGAGATGCTTAATCCAACATCCTGTCGCCTTTACTATCTCTGACCATACATTCTCCATGGTGACTCTCAAAATGATTTCAACAAAGCAGATCTAATCAGGCCACAGCATGGTTTCTAACTGCCCTTAAAGTTCTAACTTAACCTTCATTCATCTAATTATAACTCCTGCAAAGCTCTTTCCCTTGAATGGATCCTACCATGCCCCAATTCTTTTTTTTTTTAATACTTTATTTTTTTTTCTTCAAGTTACATCTCAGTAACAAACCCCTTCCTATTCCCCCTTCCTATCCCGCCCTTCCACCCTCTTCCCCCCAGAAGTTTCCCCTTCCAGTCCAACAGATGGTTCCTTCTCTTATAACAGTAAGTATTATACAAAACAATAGATATAAATATGCCACATTTATGAGAGTTAAATGGCCCAGTATACCTTCCCAATGTCCAGTTTATACATATTTGGCCCCTGACTTTAACATTCTACTATCTAACCAACTCCATGAGTTTAAAGGTCTATATGTGACTCAACATTCATACTATCTTGCAACACACTTTTAAGAGTATCTTCTTAGATCTATAACACCCTCTTGATTCCTAAACAGTTCAAAATTTAACTATGAGACTCTAGCTGTCTATTCTTCAACCACCTCAGAGACCTGAGAGGGATAAATATATTTGCTTATATAGGAAGTGCAGGGCCTGCAGCTTCCAAAACTAAGAAAGAACATACCAATGACTGCCTGGACAGTTCCCATTTTCTCTCCATACATTCCAGCATCAATCTTCAGCCTTTGGGTCCTGTTTCTCTGACAGACATTTGTTGTAGAGCAGGGATTATGAAGGACTTACCTACCCTGTCTTGGCAGAGTTAACCATGCCCCAATTCTATCCTTAGCTCCTGCTGCTGCTTCTCTCTGGAATGGACTTCCTCCTTGTGGTCTCGAGCCATCCTGTAGAACTGAGAACATTAGACAACTCTTAGAACTTCCTTGTTTAAGACTAGCTGCCCCTAATAAAATAATTTCCTCCTTTCTTTGTGCTCCTAAATAATAAAGTTATTATGGATTTAAAACAACATTTGCTTTGATATCTGGTGAGCTCACTAAATGTAGGGAAAGTTTCACTACATTTTTTCTTTTATGGATATGGTGTACCTTATAATAGAAATGTTATGAACTATTAATAGTCACTAAATAATTAAACAAATTTATTGAGAATTAAGTGACCATACTTTTTGGATGTAACATCATTTGATTTACTGCTTCATTAAATTGTAGGGGAATGGTTTCTCCTAAGGAGAGATTTGTGGAATGGCATTCTATAGTCAGATATCAGGTAGAAAATAGCCAGCTTTGGGCTTTTTTAAAGTTATTGCATTGATCTTGAGAAAGTGAGGTAAAGCCTTTGACATGACAGTCTTCTAATCTATACATAGGAGACAGTAATTTTTTCTTTTTTTAAATTGTTTTTTAATGTATTTTTTTATTTCTTCAAGTTACATCTCAATCGCAATCCCCTCCCTACTCCCCCCTCCAGCCCCAGCCTCCCACCCTCTTCACTCTCAATCCCCTTCTTTTTTTTTAAGTTTAAGGTAATCTCCCCCCAACAGCTCCCCTTTCAGTCCAACAAATGGTTCTTTCTCTTATAACAATAAATACAATACAAAACAATAGAAATAAATAGGCCACAAATATGAGAGTTATATGGCTTAGCATACATTCCCAATGTCCAGTCCATATGTATTTGGCACCTGACTTTAACATTCTACTATGTAACCATCTCCATGAGTTTAAAGATCTATATCCAACTCAGCTTCCAGCCTAACTTGCATCAGAATTTTAAAAACATCTTCTTAGATCCAGAACACCCTCTTGATTCCTAAACAACTCAAAATTTAACTATGAGACTCTAGCTATCTATTCTTCAACTACCTCAGAGACCTGAGAGGGATAAATATATCTGGTTATACAGGAAGTTCAGGGCCAGCAGCTTACAAAACTAAGAAATGACATACCAGTGGCTGCCTGGACAGTTTCCAATTTCTCTCCATAATTGCAGCATCAATCTTCAGCCATTTGCCCCCATTTCTCTGATAGACATTGATTGTAAAGCAGGAATTATGAAGGGACTGGCCTACCCTGTCTTGGCAGAGCTGTTGACTTACCTGTTTCCAAGTTTTGTCCTTTTTGGACAGCATTCTGTCTGCAGTGGAAGCAAGAGATTTTTTCTTGCCAAGAGATAAGCTTGTCACTAATTCAACCATCTCCACTTGGAGATTCTTTGATGTTCATCTTCTGCTTGGAGTAGAATAGGGGGTACTGTCAGTATCAGACATGTCTTAATATAAAAAAATTCTTAAGTTAAGAAAACATCTTTGAATGCCATATTATGCAGATCTCTTGAGGTTTTTGAAGATGCCCTATCTATCTCTTATATTTGGATAAGCAAATGTTGCTTGTCTCTTAACAACTTGATTTCTGATTAGCTTAGAAAATAACTGTGATAGACTGTCCTAGTACCTAACAAAATGACATGCTTGAATGACTATTAGTTTGCATTTCTTAATTATCCTAAACAGTTTATGACAGTTGGTATCAAAAGGACAAAACTCACATTTCATTTTTAAGCATTACCTAGGTACAATACCTTAAAAAGAGTTACCCTTAATTTTGTATCAATATACAAAGATCAATACCAATGTGGCCAAATAAAATCTTAATTTTGTAGCAATATACAAAGATCAATACCGATGTAGCCCAATACAATCTTAATTTGCATCAATATGCAAAGATCAATACCAATTTAGCCAAATATATTCTTAATTTTGTATCAATATACAAAGATATAAGGGCATATTCAATAATCTTTCCTTTTTTCTTGATAATTCCTATATTATGTCTATGTCCCATTTTTTCTCAAGTCTGTTCACCCCTATATAGGAGAGAAAGAAGGATACAGAAAAGAAAAAGACAGAAGTTCCTGGGTCTAAGCTCCACAACCTATTTAACAAGACCATTTAACAGCTTGAAATCTCTATTTTTCTCTGAATTTACAGTCCTTAGGGAAATTTTGAACTTAGAAGCGACATGACATGATCTGATGTATTCATCAGAATTATCTGGCCAGTGAGTTGAAATCATGCTTATTAGGCAAACCTAAAGTCAGGGAGACCAAGAAGTCTGAGAAAAGTTGTAGACTTGTCCCAAGCTGGTGACATTTAATGTATCAGACAAAAGCTGGATGTAGAATATATTCTGGAAGTAACTAAAGCAGTCTGACATATGCAGAGGAATTAGAGGTGTTTACTAAGTGCATGTTTGTATTCCAACTGGACCACACAGACCTAGGTCTTTGGATGTGATACTAGCCAGAATAGCCATGTTTCTGGATTAAAATTCCTCTGCCTGGAACTCTCACCTGTAACCCCACTGGTTTGAATACAGACACACCCTTAGTATACACCTTTAATCCCACTGGATGGAATATAGACATGACACACCTGTAATCCCTCTGGCTGGAATACAGACATGGCTTTAGTCCTCACCTTTCATCCCAAGCAATGATATCAAAATGAGGGATAGACAAAATGATGAATCAGAGAAAGATTTGACAGAATGAGTCAGAGATAGGACATGCCCAACTCTCAGGAGAGAGAGGCTCCTTAAGAGCAGCACAAGGAAAGAAAGGGAGTTAGACAGACAGTGCAGAGAGAGGAGGAGAGTACAGTACAGGAATAGCGTTTGCAGAGACAGTACAGTAGAGTTCGGGAGTACCGGGAGTACCGTATGTGGTAAGAATTTTTTTTAGGAGAAAATCAGTTTTAATTGAAAAAAAAAAAAAGACAATACATGTCAAATAAACACTGTACTTAACAACATAAACTAAGTTAGCTGTAAGGAGAAATGGCTTTGCTAACTGGTAATGTGAAAGTGATGCATCAGCATATTGCTCCAGCTTCTCTCTATCCTGACAGCTACAAAAAGACTATTTAGGAGCTTTCTTCCCCTATGAATTAAATTGTGAAGTCTATCCCTCTTCCTAATATACTGTCAAAGGAAGTATTTAAAAGTATTTTTTCCAAGTCAGAAGTTGCCAGAGAAAATTTAAAAAAGACAATTCTTTTGAAAAAGTTATTAATATATTAATATTTAACTCATCCACAAGACTTAAAAACAGGATTTCAACATGACCTCTAGTACAATTTTTCCTTTAAAGAGGTTTGCACATCCCAGGATGGTTTACGAACACACTGGCTAAATTGCACTTAAAAGTATCAACGTTATTGCTTTAGACTAGAAGAACTGTGGACAGAGCTCTCCTTTTATAGAGTTCACTACACTGATGTTCCTAGAATTACACTCCTGCATCTCAGCTCAAAGTGATAGAGAACACAGTAAACGTCACGTTCAAGAAACAAACGACAGAAAAAAGGCATTAAGATGCGTGGCTTCTTGTGTTTTTGTATTATTGAACATAAATAGTTATTACTGTTTAACTGAAAAAGATTTTTACAAAACTGTATGTTCAAAATTAACATTTTTATTAAATCAAGTTTTAAAAAGTTCAACTCAGCTATGCATACCCAAAAAGACACACAGGGTATTTACACACTCATAAGTGGATATTAGCTAATACATACAAGATCATCATACTACAATCCACAGATCCAGAGAAACTAAGTATCAAGGAGGGCTCAAGATAATGCTGGAATCCCTCTAAGTAGGGTAGATAAAATAGAGATTGGAAATGAATGTAGAGAGGATCTGTACAGGAACCCAATATAACTCCCATCTGAGAAATCTTATCCAGCAGGTAGTTAGGGAAAAATCAGGGAATCTTGAGGAAAAGTTAGGGGAAGGTTTGTGGAAGCCAGAGGGATCAAGGACTCCACAAAAAGACCCACATAGCCAATTAACTAGGACACAAAGGGGCTTATAGAGACTGAACCACCATTCAAAGAACTTGCAAGGACTGGCCCTATGCCCATTATACTTATGAAGCTGATGGACTGCTTGGTCCTCAAGTTGATCCCCTAGCAATTGGAATGGGGTCTATTCTGGACTTAGACAATGTTGCCTCCCTCAGGAGCTCATGCTCTTAACAGAGCTGCCTTCTCTTGCCTCCATGGAAGATGGGACACTTAACCCTGATGTGGCCTGATGTACCAGAGTGGGTTGGTACTGGGTGGGGGTGTGGAGAAGTGGATGAGAGAATGGGACTGGGAAGAGGGGAGGGAAGGGGATGGAGATTGAAATGTAAAATTTAAAAAATCTTAAATAAAAAAATTTAGGTAGAAAAACAAAACAAAACAAAGAAAACGTCAGTTGTGTTATACAAATGTTTTTGTTATAATCCCAGGTGTGGGATATTGGGCTCAGTCAGTTCGTCTACAGCTGTTAACTATAATTGTCTCTTGCACTAATTGGAGTGTGGTTTACCCAGCTGTAGAAAGTTTAATTTTGAGGACTTTGGAGAAGGGTATTAATGACAAAGTCCTGAAAGGGGTATGGGGCACTCTGAAGAAGGAGGAGGCTGCTGCTCTCCCTGTTGCTAGATTGTATGGAGGCTAGAAGTTTCCAGGCCTAGGCCTAGGGATAGATAGTTAGACAGACACACTCTGGGCTCATCCTGAGCCATGTATTACTAAAGCTTGGGTGTGGTTCTCATCTCATGCAATCATCTGAGGAAATAAAAGCAACTTTTACAGCCATAACAAGTGAGCTATATGAGTCAAAAGGGAGTTTTGTAGCAGGAAAGATGTAGGTAGGTATAACTGGGATCAGGAGGTCCACAAAAAGTGAGAGCCAAGTAAGAAAAGATGAGTTTAATTTTGAAAATGGCAAGCAAGAGGCATCCAAGAAGAGAAACCAAGCTGAACTTTTCAGAAGTATCCTGGGATGAGGAAAGAAATAGTATTCAGGTGGCCTTTGAAGCAAAGAAAGGGAATAGGATCACCAAGGTAGTGAATTGAGATAGAGAAGACTGCCCAAGACGGAGCTTCAAAATAGTTCAGCAACACAATCTCAGGACCAGAAGCACCCACGTTCAGATTTGACATTAGCCTTTAAGATGTCTGTATGTCAAATCAAGAGAAGATTCCAAGAGAGACAGGATGATCTACAGATGAATCAAGCTGATTCTGAAGAAATTCTGAAGTTCAGGCACATCACAATGATCACCTTGTTAGAAATCCTTTTAGTAGAAAGGTGGAGATGAATGCTAGATTGAAGGGTGAGAGGGATAAAATGGATCTTGAGGCTCTTCAACAGCTGCTTCACATAAGTTATGGAAACTTATTCCTTCTCTTTTCATTTTTTCTCCCCACACTCAATCCCTCATTGCTTCCCTGAATCTTTAAGGTGGTATCATGTTTATTTCACTGGGATTTGTGATATTATATGTTTAAGGCAAAAAGCTGTATGATGCATCCTTTATAAAAGATAATGCCTCCTTGGTTCTCCCCCTGCAGAAGGTTGTGACCCCAAGTAGCCATGACAGACTCTGCACAGGTTGATTCTGGTTATGTTTTCTTTGTGTTTAATGGAGTCTATATTTCTGCAGTTCATTCTGGGATGAGGTTATTTCTTTGGACAATAGAAAAAACTGTCACTATTAAGGTGAGGGCAGGATACTGGAGGCCACCACCAGCTTTTCAGGAAAGGAGTCTTTGGCTAAGAACTCCAGATGGCTTCTGACTGTAAATAACAACTGGAAATTTCTGCTTGGAAGCGGGAAGGGCTAAGAGTAAGTGCACTCTGTCCAGGGCAGCCTCCTGCGGAAATGACTTCCAGAGCAGAGTGCCAAAGTGCTTTCGTAAATGACTCTGGCTCACCCCTTTCCCTATCTCCTGCCCTGGATATGCAACATTTATAAAAATAAATATTTGCAGGAGGAACCTGGGAGCAGGCCAAAGTGGAGAACCCAGTAAAGAAAATAGATAAACTAGAACGCTTAGAACACCCATGAAAAGAATGAATTTTCATAGGAAGAGCTGAGGATCACAGATGATATAGAGACTTACAGTAGAATGCAGAATACTGGAGCTTCACACTGTCAACTCTACAATTGGCTTGTTTCTCATTCATTACATTCTGTCTCTTCATTCTTCCCATAAAATGCATGACCTTGAGGAACAGACTTCTGAGGAGTGTGTGCTCATCTTTGGTTTTGGAATACTTAACTAAGAATGACATATGTATTGAACATTAAACTATACCTGGAACTCTGGCTCCTACAGGAGGTCTGAAACAAGAATTATTTCATCTGGACTGAAGAGATAGTTCAGTTGTTCAGAGCACTTGTTGCTCATCGAAAAGACTCAAGTTCAATTCCCACCACCACAACCTTCTGTAACTCCAGTTCATGCGTATCTGACTCCCTCTTCTGTCCTTTGTGGGCCACATGGTACATAGATGCACATGCAGACAAAACACCTATACAAAGAAAACGTTGTTTTTGAGCTTTTTGTCTTTTGCTTCTTCTTCTTTTTTTGACATATTCTGGTTTTTATATTCCAATCTTTCTTATATTTTTACCTACAATCTATTATCCTTAAGATACCTTAAGAAGGAAGATAATAATACAAACTATCCTCACATTAGACAGAAGATGAAGAAAGATATAAAGAGAGTAAGAGAACTTCACACAGGAATAGAGTACAGCATGCACTGTAGCACATACTTTGTAAGTTAAAAGACATTGAGAAAAATGATAGACATACTAAATGGCCAAAAAAAGTAGATTGCAGGTAGGCAGAGGAAACAGATCTGATAGCATAGGTTCAGTGAGCTAGGAGCTACCCAAATAATGTCATGTACTTTAGAAGCCATTTGGACCTCACATACATTATACAATACTGATTCATGTATTCTCTCCCTTTCTTTGTAAACACATAGAGACAATTAGACAACTGATAGACAATTCATTAGAAAAATCAGTTAACTTATATCCAGGTACACTAAGTTAGTGGAATATCTTTGGTGGATAGAAGAATCAGATGAAAATTCAAGATCTTCACACTCAAAGGAAAATCCCAGCACTAGAAATGGAATCTAGACAACATATGTTATAGCAACTATAATATCTGGAGTCAGTGTTTTCAGGTGTATCCTCGGGTTCCAGTGTGGTCTATGCAGAAAAAAGTAAGAACAGATGCACACAGTCTAACACTGAAAGGGGAGCAGTAAAGAGCTGACAGAAGAGCCTGTCGTGTATCTGCAGCTCATGAAAATGCACTGTGCAGTTCCCTTACACCACACAGACTACCCTCATGCAATTCCCTCTAAAGGATTATGATTCCTCATTTACTCCTTTTCTTGTTGGAACATTTCTACATTGTGACACTTGCCAAAAAATTTCTTTGAAATCTAGAAGACTGCTAGTATAGGTCAGACTGAGTAGTGCTTATGAAATTCTCCAAATTCAAATATTGATCATTTGAGTTAGCCAACCCAGAAGGAACTCTTTCCTTCAAGTCTTAGTCACATATTTGTGAACTAACAGAAATTAGAGTGACTCATTTGCAAGTATCCTAACAATGATAAATAGTCTGTCCAAATTGATGGCTTGAAGACACATTCAGATTAACCAAGACTTACATATTGGAAGATGTGTGGAGGCTAAGTGCCCACATTATTTTTTTTCTTTTTTTTTCCTTTATTTTTTATTTCTTCAAGTTACATCTCAATCGCAGTCCCCTCCCTATTCCCCCTCCAGTCCCACCCTCCCACCCTCAACCCCCCATCCTCTTCCCTTCTTTTTTTCTTTTAAGTTTAAGGTATATCTTATTTCCCCCTACAGTTTCCCCTTTCAGTCCAACAAATGGCTCTATCTCTTATAATAACAAATAAAATACAGTACAACAGAGGTAATTAGGCCACAGTTATGAGGGTTATATGGCTTAACGTACATTCCCAATGACCAGTCCATATGTATTTGGTACCTGACTTTAACATTCTACTATCTGAACATCTCCATGAGTTTAAAGGTCTATATCTGACTCAACATTCATACTAACTTGCAACACAATTTTAAAAGTATCTTCTTAGATGTATAACACTCTCTTGACTCCTAAACAACTCACAATTAAATTATGAGACTCTAGCTATCTGTTCTTCAACCACCTCAGAGACCTGAGAGGGATAAATATATCTGATTTTATAGGAAGTACAGGGCCTGCAGCTTCCCAAACTAAGAAATGACATACCTGTGGCTGCCTGGACAGTTCCCATTTTCTCTCCATACATTACAGCATTGATCTTCAGTCATTTGGCCCCGTTTCTCTGACAGACATTGATTGTAGAGCAGGGTTTATGAAGGATTTACCTACCCTGTCTTGGCAGAGCTAGGCTGTCGACTTACCTGCTTCCAGGTTTTGTCCTTTTTGGACAGCATTCTGTCTACAGTTGGAGCAAGGGGCTTTTCCTAACAAGAGATAGGCTTGCGACTAATTCAATCATCTCCCACTGGAGATTCTTCGATGCTCATCTTCTACTTGGAGGAGAATAGGGGGTGCTGTCAGGAGTTGATATGTCTTGATAAAAAAAAATCTAAAGTTACGAAAACATCTTTGAATGCCATATTCTGCAGATCTCTTGAGGTTTTTGAAGAGGCCCTATCTATCTCTTATATTAGGGTAAGCAGATGTTGCTTCTCTCTTGCCGGTTTATTTCTGATTAGCTTAGAAAGTAACATAATAGGCTGTCATAGTACCTAACAGAATGACCGGCTTGCATAAGCATTAGTTTGCATTTCTTAATTATCCTAAACAGTTTATGACAATTAGTAGTAAAAGGCCAAAACATCACATTTCATCTTTTTTCTTTACCTCCTAACTCTTCCATCCCATTTCTCTGGGGTGGGGTGTCCTTATATAACAGTCCCTCATCTTATTTGAGAGGTCGTATGAGGGCCAAGAGCCTCTTCATTCATTGGGGATCTACAAAGCAGTACCATCAGTGAGAAGTGTCTCGTTGCCCGGGAGAGAGAACTACTAAACAAACAAACCAATAAGCATACAATAGATAAAAAAGACTAGAAAATAGAAAAAATATAACTAATATATAAAAAATAAAGAATAAAAATTAAAAATAAGAAGTCTATGTCCAAGTTCCCTTTGGTGTGTTAGTTGTAGTATCGATACCTTCTACTATATAGCTAAAATCCTACTATAAGTGAATAGATGCCATATGTGTCCTTCTGAGTCTGGGTTAGTTCACTCAGTATGAGCTTTTCTAGTTCCATCCATTTGGTGGCAAATTGCATAATTTCATTGTTCCTGATAGCTGAATAATATTCCATTGTGTAGATGTACCACAGTTTTTTGACCCATTCTTCAGTTGAGGGACATCTGGGTTGTTTCCAGTTTCTAGCTATTACAAATAAGGCTGCTATAAACATAAATGAGGAAACTTCCTTATGATTCCGTGAAGAGGCATCAGAGAAATGCAACTCAAGACGACTCTGAGATTCCATCTCACACCTGTCAGAATGGCTAAGATCAAAAACTCAAATGACAGCACATGCTGGCAAGGGTGTGGAGAGAGGGGTACCCTACTCCATTGCTAGTGGGAATGCAGGCTTGTGCAGCCACTATGGAGGTCAGTCTGGCCATATCTCAGAAAACTTGGTATAGCTCTGCCTCAGGACCCAGCCATACCAGTCCTGGGTATACACCCAATTGCCCACATTCTTTAGGGCAGGCCATTGTTACTTCCTCAGAGGTATTTACATTGTATTTCCTTACTATTGTGATGACAAATGTTCATTAGTGGATACTTACTGTATACTAGTCAATGAATGAAGGACTGCACTAATTGATGTAATAAGCATATATCCTTACTATGATAATGGCACATGCCATTTAGTAGATATTTAATGTACAATATTCAATGAATGGTGGATTGGACTAAATGATGTAATAAACAGGTAAATAAATGTGAAGAAATTAGTGAGTCTACCTTAGCTTTAATTAAGCTTTTGAGAAAAATTATGTGTTTTCATCTGTGTTATCCAATGAAAGCTCACATATAGCTTTCATTGAAAGCTGCTTTTTTAATGTTTACTTATTACTTCAATTTACATATCCATCAAAGTCCCCTTCCTCCACCCTTCTGATCCCACGCTGCCACCCTCTCCCCCTTCTCCCACCTAACCTACTCCTCCTGTGTGGGGTGCCCTACTTATCAGCCCCTTCAGTTCAGCAACCATATGAGGGCTAAGAGCTTCCTCTTGCACTGGGGACCTACATGGCAGCTCCATTAGGGCAAAGTGCCCACTAACAAGTGACAAAATCTATATTCCTGTTCCCTACAGTCTGTTGGTTGTCAGATTGTTATTCTGTACTATATGGCCAAAATACAGTTATAAGTGAATAGATGCCATGTGTATCTTTCAGGGTCTGGGTTAGCTCACTCAGAATGAGCTTTTCTAGTTCCATCCATTTTGTTGCAAATTGCATGACTGCCTTGTTTCTGATGGCTGCATAATATTCCATTGTACTTATGTACCACAGCTTTTTTATTCATTCATTGGTTGAGGGACATCTGGGTAGTTTCCAGTTTCTAGCTATTACAAAAAAAGCTGCCATGAACATAGTTGAGGAGATGTCCTTGTGGTTTGGTGAAGAATTGTTTGTTTGTATAGCTCGGAGTGGTATGGCTGGGTCTTCAGGTAGATTTCCAAGTTTTTTAGATATTGCCAGACTGATTTTCATAGTGGTTGTACAAGTTTGCACTCCCACCAACAATGGAGGAGTGTTCCCCTTCTCTACAATCTCACCAGCATGTGATGTCATTTGAGTTTTTGATCTTAGATATTCCAACATGTGTGAGATGGAATCTCAGAGTCATCTTGAGTTGCATTTTTTCTGATGATTAAGGATGTTGAGCATTTCTTCAAGTGTCTCTTGGCCATTAGAGTTTCCTCCTTTGTGAATTCTCAGTTTAGTTCTTCTGTAGAAGTTAATTGTCATATTATGACTACTGTTAGAACACATGATACATATTATATACTATAGATTGAGGTCCACAGGAATGTGTTGTTTTCCATTTTAATTTCCCACATTGCCCAGCATAGTATTGGGTACATCTTAGACTCAGACCAAGTGAGGTATGCTTTACAAGCATCTTCAAGATTCATATTTTTCTTAAAGTGTCTGGAAAATTATTCATATAAAAATTATAGAATCAAGAAACAGTAAATCCTGAGGCTAATATCAAGACCAAGAATAGAAATATCCATAAGCCTCTTGGGTGGTTTAATGCACTAAAGTTAGAGATTCACCTTCTACACTATGAACCAGTTGAGGACTTAACTAGTTTTAAGCACCTGTAATTCTCCTGTTTTGCAGTATTTCACTCAACTCATAGTTGGCCTTATTTATCAAATAGAAGAGTTGCATGGGCAGTTTATTGTTGAATGTGACAACTGTCATTCTGATGCTTCAAATGATGGCTCTTAAGGAAACAATGCATGAAGAAAACACTATCATAGTTGTCTCAAAAATGTGATTCCAAATTTAATACAATTGTTTATGGATGGATAATGAAAATGAGATAGATTTTCACAGTGGAATTTTATTAACCTTTAAATAAAAATGCAATTTGAAGATACATGGATAAAAGTAGGAAAAGGTATGCTTAGTGAAGTAACCCAGGCATAGAAGGACACATACCCTCTGCTCTCTCTTATTTATGGACTGAAGCCTTGGATATTTAGATCTGTGTATTTAACTTGAACTACCTGTAAAAATTTCATAAACAAAATTTAAAGTTGGCCATTAGGGTGATGCATTATGCAAAATAGAACATAGAGAGGGCTATACTAGAGGTGGAAGTATTTAAAAAGGGATTGAGAGATAGGAAAGAAAGATAATAAGGTAAAAGTGTTAATCAAAATAAAGGGTATATGAAAAAAACATATTGAAGCTTACTATTTTCTAATTCAATTAAAAATATGTTAAAATAAAATAAAATAAAATAAATGGAGGTATTCTACTTGACTGGCTAATGCTGTTTCTAGAATCCCAGGGTTATTAAGCAAAAACCCTAGTGCCAAGTGCTAACCTATTTACAAATTGTTGTTCAGATAGGACCCAGTCATCCCTGCCTCTTGTAAATCCTCTGTTGTCCACCAGAACTACATGATGAAGATATATTACTGAAGATACTACATACTGTGATTGCAAGATATAAGGGAATCATGCTGAATTTGAGCTGGAAACTTTCTCCCTGCTGGTTAATTTTCAAAGTGCTGGAAAACAATATGAAAGGTAATGAAGAAAAATCATCTGTAGTCTTACACCATTATGAACTCTGAACTACAACACTAACCCACCAGGAAAGACATTCTCATTCCTACAAAATTGGCATGGTGATTTAGAGGGCAACCAATATCTTTCATATCTGTTTGAAGCGCTGCTCTATAAACGATATTTTATGGCTTGTGCTGTAAACCTTGTTGCTATTGTTGATTAAAAAGGTAATATTGTTGTTTAACTTAATTGACATGACATCAAGTCATTTTCTAAGCATCTATAGATATCTATAGACAGATCTTACTCTCAGCATTAACCAGAGAAACTTCTCTTTGCAGTGAGTGGTGGAGAATGCAAAGAATAGTAGATATTCAAGGTGTTAAGTGTAAGAGATAGTTTAGTGTTTAAACTCTGAGGCTCAGAAATTATTATGGAAAAGTAGGCAAAAGTAGATTGAGAGTAGAAAGACAGGGAGAAAGCCCAAAGGACCTTATCTTCGGGGTACAAAACAGTCATTGAAACCATGAATTCATAGCAGCTGTTTTCCCTCACAAGATAGGACTTATAAATAGTCAGACAAGGATGGAAGAGGGACTCATTAGACCTTCTCCTTTCCTGCTGAATAATTATCTACAGTCACATTCAGATGTGCATCTGGTAAGATCATCAGAATCAATTAGATAGTTCTGTATTCCTGGTACATAGATGGTCCTGAATAAACTCAGTGAATCACAAAAACAAAACACAAAGGCATGGACATTAGAGAGGGACCAGTAGGACAGAGGTGTCACTGAAAGGCATAGAAGGGTGATATGAAAAAGCTCAGGCCGAGTGAGGCCATGGATCTTGGATGAGAACCTACAACCACAAGCTCACTATACCAGCATAACCCCTAACTACATTCTAAATATGTCTCCCACAAAGAACTACAGGCAACTGAGGAATGCTGTAAGTGGGAGAAATAGTCTATTCCAGGGAGGAATACATCAATTAGTTATCCAATAGAAAATGGTCAGTTCTGAAAACATACAAACAAGAAGCATTAATTAGACCGAGTAGGTTATATTTAGGAATATATACATGTATGCATGCAGTGACAATTAATGAAAAAAGAGGCCATAAATTTGAAAGAGAATTAGAAGGTGTATATTGAAAGGTTTAGAAGAACAGAAGAGAAAACAGATGTAATTATAATATCAAAAATTAAAAGAATAATAAAAATTAATAAAAAAAATTAAAGACTTGAATATGGGAGGGGTGAACATTTCTGAAGATATAGGTAGAGTTGGAGGGGTGAAAAGCGGTAGATATTGTATTTGATTGTATATATATATATGTATATATATATGTATATATATATATGAAATTCTCAACGTTGGAGAAAATTTTAAACATCAATAAAGAGTGAAGATTGAGAATAATCAACATGCACTATATAAATATATGAATTATGAAAGAACAAATTTAATTAACAAAAGCAAGTATTTTGATGAATTCTCCAAAATAGAGTTTGATATCTGTAATAGTCCTTAGTATCTCTACCAATAGCTTCAATTATTTAACCAAATATTTGCAATTTCTTAACCAAGAAACTTAAAATTCATATTTTTTCCATGTATAATGAAGAGTCCTATATTTTGCCCTTGGAGACAGAGACATGACAATAGACCCTCATCTGCCTGAAGCCAGACACTTAAGTATTCTTTGTTTGCTACATCTTTGTTTTATTATGACACATCAGGAGTCTTATGAGAACATATTTGTGTAATGGAATTTTTCTGGAGAATTAAGAGGAGACATTAAAGTAGTACTGATACTTGGTGGTGGTGCCACTGGAGTCTTTTTACCGTTGTACAGTTCTATGACATCTGAAGTAGTCAAATTTATTTAATCAATTAAAAACATCAGAATCTATAGCTGCTGTTCTCCTAGAGCTGACTTCTCCACAGCTCTCAGATTGTCTTCCTGCTCTTCACTAAGAGACTCAGTTTATGTTAATAATTAAAACCTCAGCCTCCAGAACCAGAGAGGTTCTAGACTTTTGTCACTAACTGAGTGAAGCTGGGTAAAATTCCTTACACTCTCTGAACCAAAATTTTGCAAAGTAGGAATAATAATAGTATATGTGGTTAATTTATTTAATGAAAAAGTACATGCAATTGTTTTTGCAGTGTGGAATACATAGTAAATGTATAATGGTGATATTATTATCATTATTATTGTTTTCATTACCATATTAGGATGCAATCATAAATGTTATAAACTCTATGTTTAAAATTAAGCATTGAATTCAATACAAAAATGTCCTTTTGTGTCACTAAGGTTGAAACAATTAATGTATCTATAATATCATTAATATCTTGCTTGCCAATCATGTTTTTAAAAGGAAGTCATCCTGATACATTATTTTGATCTGAACATTAAACACGGGAGAAGGGGAAAGAATAGGGAGAGGCTGAAACATCAGGTTTCACTAAGAATCCATTGTAATTAAGGTACAGGTCTAAGAACAGAGTTAAGGTTATTTAGACTGTAATCAATATGTACTTAAAAGAGAAAGGCCTTTTGAGTGGAGTAGCTGAGGATTCTCTGCCAGAAACCCTTCTATCAGAGTCCAATATTCTCTCCAAAATCACTAAGACATCATATGCATAGAAAATTGCAGAGGCCTGCAGGTCCAGGTTATTTTTGCCAGCCCTACCACTTCATGAATTCTCCTTATAATCTCATACCTTTCCTCCAAAGGCTACATATATATGTATATTCATATATGTATATATGGCTATTACATACCTTATATATTTATGTATTTTTCTTTCTTATAATTTAATTTAATTTTATGAATTAGTCATATGATTTATTTTGATCATATTCATTCCCCTCCTCTAACTCTTCCCAAATACTCCCTCTCTACCCACCCAACTTCATATTCTTTCTCTCTTAAAACTCTCTCTCTCTCTCTCTCTCTCTCTCTCTCTCTCTCTCTCTCGCATGTATGCATGCACACGTACACAAGGCTAGGCTTGTAGAAATGCTTTTTGGCTTAGCATACATTCCCAATGTCCAGTCCATATGTATTTGGCACCTGACTTTAACATTCTATCTAACCATCTCCATGAGTTTAAAGTTCTATATCTAACTCAGCTTTCATACTAACTTGCCTCATAATTTTAAAAATATCTTCTTAGATCCAGAACACCCTCTTGATTCCTAAACAACTCAAAATTTAACTATGAGACTCTAGCTATCTATTATTCAACCACCTCAGAGACCTGAGAGGGATAAATATATCTGATTATATAGGAAGTGCAGGGCCTGCAGCTTCCAAAACTAAAAAAAATGACATACCAGTGGCTGCCTGGACAGTTCCCATTTTCTCTCCATACATTACAGCATCAATCTTCAGCCATTTGGCCCCATTTCTCTGACAGACATTGGTTGTAGAGCAGGAATTATGAAGGACTTACCTACCCTGTCTTGGCAGAGCTAGGCTGTCGACTTATCTGCTTCCAAGTTTTGGACTGGACATTGGGAATGTATGCTAAGCCATATAACTCTTATAATTGTGGCCTATTTATTTCTGTTGTTTTGTATTGTATTTATAGTTATAAGAAAAAGAACCATTATTTGGACTGAAAGGGAGAGCTGTTGGGGGGGAAAATAAATACCTTAAACTAAAAAAAAAAAAGGAAAGAGGATGGGGGGGTTGAGGGGGAGGAGGGTGGAAGGGTGGGACTGGAGGGGGGAGTAGGGAGGGGATTGTGATTGAGATGTAACTTGAAGAAATAAAAATAAATTATTAAAAAAAAGAAATGCTTTTTGGCAATACAGAACCTCTGGAAAAGACTAATCTTACAAATACATGTTAGCATTTTAACTTTGACACTTTATTAACCATGTGACCTTGAGATCTTAACATTGTTTAATATCTCTTCCTTATCCCAATATGATGGTTAAGTTAGATAACCTAATCTTGGCTATGTCCCATGCACAGTCAAAGATATATAAAGTTTCACACTTGGAATCCCACATTAGGAAATACAGTAGGACAATGACTATATACATACACACACACACACACACACACACACACACACACAC